>KZ505640.1:1245528-1313142 GCA_002844005.1 Limosa lapponica baueri | reverse complement strand
TTTTTTTTTTTTTCATTTAATTTTTCCTAGTGGTGGAAGTACAATCACAGCTCAGGGAATCAACTTGAACTCAGTGTGCTTTCCTCAGATGGTGATCACTGTACCTAAACTGGGAATGAACTTCTCTGTGGTGAGTCAGTCTTGGAGAAGACAATCTGTTATCTTGTCATCTTCGTGTGGTGAATGGCACAGAGTTTTCAGTCAAAATACTTTGATTTTTGCCTTGAAACTTCAGGGCTTCCACCAGCATTTTGGTGTTTTCTGCACAGACTGTTTCCACTGCATAGGCAAAACTCAACAACAAATTTGAAATTAAGCTGGGGGTAGAACAACAGTTTCCAAGGAACCTCATCCAAAGAAATAAGGCTTTTACTGTATCTGATAACAATATTTTTAAGTTGCAATTTAACAATGCAAATTTAGTGACTAAACACGGAACAATGCAACACAGGTATGTCAGATTACATGGCAAGTTCAAGTGCTACTGTGGTAGGTAGGAAATATATTCAAATGGTGACTGTGGATATAATAGGAAAATGGAACAAGCGTCAAAGAAAAAGCATATGTGTGAAATCAAAAGTAAGTATTATTTTGAAGAATTTCTGATTCTGCCCCAAATTACCTATTGGGGCAAAGCTTTCCTAACTTACCAAAGATCATCAACTAAGTTTTAAGAGAAGTTTGGGCTTTTGCAGTTGGGTACCTTTGCATGAACAGAGTCAGTCAGGGATCTGAGCCTTCTTTTGTTACTGCAGTTTATAATACACAGTGTCTAAATCTAAATAAGGTGTTCAGATACAACCATGTGTTCTACTTTAATTTTTATAAGGCAGATATGTCATTTCTTGGCTAGTTGTACTGGAACTGTTTCCTGTAAGCTTTTGCCTACACATTTATCTTGCACCTCCAACATTTTCTTATCCTGTAAGGTCTGTTTAGTCTAACTGAAGCTAAATTGACCTGCACTCTTTATGACATGCTATGCTACTGCTCATATTCTCATCTTATTTCTAATGATCATCATACACTATTTCCTGTACTGAATTCTAAGTATTAGACCTAGGTTTGCTCAAAGCATTTTAAATGGTATGTCTGCAAATTTGCAGTCTTTTATAGCTTCAAGGTCATAATAGTCTTCATGATCCTAATTTGTATAATATTATGAGTGTCGGGACCTGAATTTCAGCTGGATGTAATCATGACTTGTAATTTAATGGGTTCAGATTTTAATCTGAAAATCAGTGCCCCTGCAGTGAAACACGGTGTTCAATGTTATCAAAAAGAGTTACCCATGAGTTGGAAAGCAAAACATTTCAGTGAAATCAACCAAATTCCAAATTTATTAGGTTTTGAGTAACGTGGCATGATTATTTCTAAGTACAAAAGATTTCCAAAGAAGAGCTCATTGCTGAAATCAGCTCTTTAGATTTTGCTTTGTGTGGATTTGAGCAGCCTTTCTTTTGAAGTGAAGATCATTCACTTGCTTTCTCTGTTCCCTTGTGAGAACATGCAATATTGCTTCTCTTCAGGCCCTAATTCTGCAGACCTTGTTTGTCAAATATTTGGGACTTCCTCAGAATTTGACCAGATTTGAAAGGGTCTGAAGCTTTAAAGAACTAAATCCACTGTCCAAAAGTGACTGGCAACTCCAGGCAATGCAGACTGTAGTTTACTCTCTCCCCCAGATATTGGGGAGCAACCTTTCGTTTGAGCAGTGGTGTGCTGCCATCTTTCCTTTTAATCTGCTGTTGAAAAAAGACATGTACATAGACAGTCAGAATTATCTCACTTTTTCTTTTCATACCTTGTGGTGTGCATATTTGCCAATACAGATGAAGAGGCAGGTCTGACCCTCCTTTTCCATAAGGATATCTGTCCCCTAGCGCTGCCAATCCCTAAGAATCTGCCCCAGTGTAAACGCAGCTGTACACAAGTTTATTCTTCCTGCATAAAGGGTGGAATATAACCTCAAACAGATTATAATCCAGAGTGTTTTATACTTCTACGCTGCTCAAGCAATATATTTTGCTCTATTGAAATTAAAGGCTTCTGGCACTCGGTGGCTTTGCCTGCCTCTGTGACAGCCCAGCTCTGCTTGCCGTTTGTTCTGGCATTAGTATTTACCTCCAGCTTATTTCTCCAGGAAGGATATTAGTTCTCAGGGAGAAGGGGAAGATTTATAAGTGGCAAAACAAGACTGCACTGCGTAACTGAGGAAATTGCTGGCAGAGGATGCCTATGGCTGCGGCCTGCCCCATCCTGCGCTGGAGATTCTGGGCCCTATGCGTGAGCAATATGCCAAAAAAGCAAACTTCCATCCAGTCATTACAAAAATAAACAATAATGAGGAACTATTTCCAGCAGGGACCCAGAGCACTGAAATGACCAGCTATCCCATAAAGGAGAAAACAGGTTGTGGTTCTGCATAGATCAAACTCAGACAAACAATACAGTACAAACCAAAATGATCTAGAAGTCCTATAGCTGAGGTTATATATCTTTTTTCTCCCTTAGTTTGGGAGAGAAGAGCTAACTGAGCCATTTTTTTCTAATTGTTATTTAAGCCCTTTTTCTTTTCAGTTTTCTCTCACCAGCCTCCTCCAAGAAGCTGCTTTTGTCAGCATTCAGAAACTCTGGCTCTTGGGAAAACCAAAGCCAGCACTGAAACACGTCCCAAAGCATCAAAGGAAAGTACAGCTGGGAGGGACCACAAAGATCTAGCCTGGCCCGCTTCCCTGCGGCAGGAGCAAATGTACGCAGACCACTGCCTGATGGATATTTGTCTAAGCTGTTATTAAAGCTCCTTGTGAAAGAAATTTCACAACCTTGCTTAAACAAGCTTTGGAGAGAGCTGCTCTACCTGCTTACCTAGTGGTTTGGAAAGACTTCTTTCTAATAATTAACCCAAATCCTAGCTGCTAATTAGCTATCTTCTTGCTTAACCCTCAGTGGACACAAACAACAGATTAACAGTCTCTCCTGCTAATTTTATATATTTGCACTACATTATGATTCAGCCTCTCTCTTTTCCAGTTGAAACAAACCAAACCGCTCCAAATTCTCCTGATGAGTGTTGTTTCCTAGAGCTCTGCTCATTCTTTCTGCTACCTCCCAGACCTTCTCCCATTTGCCTAAAACTAGTGGTGCCCAATTTAAAAGAGGTCTCACCTTTTCCTGTCAGCTAGCTGTCCCCAGAGCCTTAATTCACTCCCTCAGGCTTAGTTGGTGGCCCTGATGGAGCTACTGTGTGAGTGGAGGGTCACTTTTGTAAGCAGCAGGAGCTGTTGAGGGTGCGCTGTTTCCCAAAGCCTCACGGAGCAGAGCCAGCTGACACACTGTTGGCCATTTGCTCTTCTCTGCCTGTTTCTTTCCATCGTGGTGGAAGAGATGAGCAGTACAACTGGTAAAAGAGTTTTTCGGGAATAACTCCCCATAAGAAATGCAGTTTCAATGAGTCTGAAAAGTTCAGGGAGCACTATGCCAGCCCCCTATAGAAGAAGCATTTCAGTTGAGCTTTTCAGCTTTCATGTTTGAAGTTCAGTATTTCTTCTATATGGCAAAAATATCTTGCTTCAACTTTATAATTTTCATTTCATATTTATTTAAATTGTCTTAAAAATATTCAATACTGTGTTGATACTAGTTGTGTTTATATTAGATTCTGTAGTAAAATTATCAAAATAATACTTTTTGCCTTCTTCAAATTTGGTATTTCAATGAGTGAAAAAATGGTCTGGAGCAATTGAACCATATGTTTCAATACTTGCAATGTGTTTCTTTTTAATTTCTATTTCATGAGTTCTTTTGACCATTTGTTCTGACTAGGAACAAAGAAGTATGAATTTAGGCAGTTCTGCATAAATTCCTGACAGCTCTAGATAATTCATAAGGATACACAAACCCCCTCCTTCCTGCTCACACATCCAGTTCCTGTGTGAGGTGTGCAAGGAGGGAAGCAGCTCATTCCTTCCTTTCACTGTGCATTATGACCGTAAAAAAGCTTTGCACAGTTTGGAATGGTGTTTGATTAGGAGCTTGTTTATAAAATAAGTGTCTTCTAACCTCTGCTATAAGTCATGCTAGATGATTCTTCTGCTTCCGAAGCACTTGAGGCCAATATATTCTCTTTGAAAGCCTGTACTTTGCATTGATTCCGCAATAGTGAACAAGTGGTCATTCGGGGATCCTTTGCTATAGCATTTTTAATATTCCATCCATTAACTAATTTGGAAATATATTCCCACTGTTTAATCTCCTACCATGAATGTCCCAAGATATGCATGGTTGCAAAATTAGGGAGAAGCACCTTTTAATGCATGACCTTCAACAACTGACCCTGTAGCTATGCAAGATCATCCCTTTCCACAGACTTTTAATTATCTCTTCAGTAAGTAGTCTCTTGAATGATCTTTAGTATTTCTTCATTGCGCCCTGCTAGATGCCATTTCCTGCTGTATTACAGGAGAATTTTAAAAAACCCTAAAGTTCCTTCAATGTTTACATGTGAACAATCCATACTCGTAATGCTCACCAAAATGCCTAGAATGTGAGTGTCTACCTTAGATTTATTAAAGAATAAATTCCCTGGAAACTGTGAGGGGTGAGCGTGTGATTACTGAAGATTTTCCTGACTACCTATCTGAAGACACTTGGTGTTAGATCCTCTATCTGTGTTGACTCTGTGGCACAAAGCTGCCACAGAAGGCCAGCAAAGAGTTTCCCCCATTGGCCTTTCTTTCTGGGCCGAATCTGTGTTTCATACACGTCCTGCCAAGGAAAGAGTGCAGCAGGGGGTGTCAGGGAAAAGCCCATCCTGTGAAATCACCGAGGTGCCAGGGATGTGGTGCTAGCAGGTACATTGACCATCCCGATCCCAGGGAGGAATTTAGACTCCCAGGCAGTACTGGTCATGTTGTGCGAAAGGCTGGCTCTCAGACCCTGGAACAAGAGAGGTTTTACTCTACCTTCTGGTCCAATGATCTGATAGACTAGAAATATCATCTCCCATGCCCTCATCCAAGAAGACAACTAGAATAAAAATGTTACCGATCCATTAGGACCATTCATTGCACTACCTGAAATGGCAGCAAAAGCCAATGAGTTCTCTGAAAAATCTTCAAGATACCCTGCTTGAGTGTCACTACCCAGTTTCTCACCTACACAGAAAAGCCTTCTGAATGGGCTCTCCTGAAGTCAAACCTGAATTTTCATCTCTTTCTATTAAGAAATCATCTTTTGGCAAAGATGGTTGGAGAGTCTCCCAGTCTGTCTTTAACTTCATTCATCTTTCATTCCACACTGGAACTCCAAAATTTTACTTTTTATGAAAGAAAAAATTGGCCCTTTTCTCCCTTCTGACTGCTACAGATCCTGTAATACACATCCAACTGCCCTTCTCTTATCTGGGTCAGCTGCTGGGAGACCTCTGGAGCTCAGAGATCCTCCCTAATACTTTTCCTGTTGTTCTATCAGTTGAAAAAAAATTGAATTGGGCACCGAAGTTCAGGTTCTGTAGGTCAGGTTTGAATTAATTGCCTCAAGGGTCATATTTTACAAATGAAACAAGAATACATACCTTTAAGTGATGAGTCATATGCATTGTGCAATGGATTATTATTCCCTTGGGGTATAGTATTTACTTATGCTTGTGAAATGCTCTATAATTTTTACATCTTTTCTTCCTTATTGTCTTCAGATGTAGATTACAGTCACAAGAAGAATGTAGGCTTAGCTTTTAAAGTGAATGTAGTTTAAAGCCTAATTAAATAAAAGTTAAAGGTGCTGGGTGATAGGCAGTATCTTAATTGAGAAGGCAATAGATTGAATTAGGGTTTTTTTCTTATAGATCCTCAATCCAATATTTCTTGAAAACTAAACCGTCATATTCTTCAATTGCTAAAACCAATTTCAAGGTAGAAATGTCATGTCAAATCATGTACCAATAAGGGCATTGCAAATAAGATTTTTCTTGACCTTACCAATCAGTCACATTGCATCCCCTCCAAAGAGTATTATTAGATTTTTATCATTTTCTGAAAGCTTCCTCTTCAGAGACCAGCCTGATAAAGTAAAGTATCTGATTCTAATAGATAGCCACAAACAAAGTTATGAATACCACTGCTATTCATTTAAGGGACATCACTACTCTACAGTAGATAAAAAGTCTAATGAATTTACATTAATCAAATAAATATAATGATTACCTGGGACATATTTGGTTTTATAATTAAATATATTTTAGTAATCCCTTTTTGGAATCGACACAATATGATAGATTTCTTTACGAATATTCATATATCATGGAAATGTATGGCTTGATCATCCATTATACTAATGATGCATCTTACCATTGCCATACTGATTCAAATTAATTTCTAGATCCATGTGATAAAATAAAGCCTGAGGTATGGACAATGGTGTATAAAAAGGTATTTAAAAGAGGAAGAACAGTCTAATACTGTAACCAAATAGAGAGGACCTCTTCCCCATCTTGTGTCCCACAGATTACCTTGTTGTCGTGGGGGATGCACAAATATTTCTGAATTTGTGCTAGGAATCTAAATGGGCTGTTAGTTACGCGGGTGCAAGTCCCATAGCATCACTGAGAACTGCACCAAGTTATTTCACTGAGTGCCGAACTCACAGCCCACAGACATGTCACCCTTGCCGCAGAGCTCTAAAACCCTAGTGCTCAGTTTCAGAGCCTTGAAAATGTTTCCCATCGCAGATTCAAGATTCGCCAATATTATGCACAGAAACATGAATTGCTGTGGTGATCAGAAAAAGTGCTGATTTGTAGATAGCTAATTGAATCCTACTTTTCAAGCTGATGTGGGTATAGAACTGATATAGCTTGGATGGTTATGTCACTGATTTGAAACAGCAAAATTACATTGCATTAATTTAGCATATTAGAGACAAATGTAAACTAATTTCACAGCTCCTTCAGGCAGCATTTTATGATGAGAACCAATTTAATTTGAAAAACAAAACAGAAAAAAATACATTTTGGGCCTTCTTTAGATGTGCGAAAGTATTCAACAGCACAGGTATTTAAAAGTTAGTTTTCCAGGGAAATTTCTTGTAAAACAAATGTAAGATTTATGATGACTAGGAGTTAAACCCCATTCTTACTGGGGCATATGTCAACCACTCCATTTATATCTTAAAAAAAAAAAAAAGAGTGTAATCACTGTCATGGCACAGTGGACAGGGAACTACTTACAGAAGGTTTATACAGTTGGAAGAGAAATACTTCTGTGGAGCTGAAGCAACTCTGTTTGTGCCAGAAGTCCTTCAACCATATCGACAGTAGGCAGCATGAAAGGGAGGCACAGAGAAGGGAGTACCCAACGCAGTCACAAACAAGGCACTCCGCAGTTTGTGTGATGCTGCCCAGCACCCACCGTGCCTCCCATCAATGCTTGCAGATGAGCTGTTGACATTATAATCAGATTAGTCATGTAGAAACCTTCAGAGTCAAGAGGGAGAAGTCGACCCTTCTAGAGCACCGTTAATCTAATTAAAGCTGTTGTTTTAAACAGATCAGATGAATCCCACTCTAGGTGACCTGTTTCCCTCTGTTGACTGTAAAGGCAGTTCAGACAACTAACTCCAGCGCAGGTGTCTGGATGCAGGCTGGATGAATCCCATCTGCAAGGATTCAACCTAGGCGATTCGGTGATTCTGTGATTATCCCTGCAAACAGCCTAAACTCAGCTTCTGGTCAGACTGCCTGCAAAACCCCACTCCCTTGCTTGCTACACAGCAGTCCTTTTAGGAAGGACCTGGATCTGTCTTGTCTGTCCCACCAGTTCTGTGTCAAGGCGGTGTGTGGTGAGGGGAAGAACCCTGGCCAGATATTTCACACTGGATTGCACCACCCCCCCAGCACAAAGCATGCCATGGCAGGTCTTCTGGAGTGTTGGGTGCACCAGCAGCTTTTCCCCAGGAAGCAGCTCTAGAGCAGGCCCTCACAAGGAGTAACGGCAGAGTGAGGGGCAAGCATGGCTTCACACCTGTGGTCAGGTAGCTTCTGCGCAGCAGTGAGGGACAAACATCTCATCCCCGCTGGTCCAAGGAGGTGCACTGTGAGATAAAGCATGTCTTACAGCCAAGGCAGGGGGGACTTTGGATGCCCCATCCCTGGAAGTGTTCAAGGCCAGGCTGGTTGGGGCTTTGAGCAACCTGGTCTAGTGGGAGGTGTCCCTGCCCATGGCAGGGGGGGTTGGAACTTGATGATCTTTAAGGTCCCTTCCAACCTGAACCATTCTATGATTCTGTGATTCTATGACTTGAATGACACCAGCTTACCTAAGCACCAAATACCACATGCCCGGGACCCTACACATCCAGGTTTTGAAAGAAGATACACTTTGCTGGGCTTTCATGGACCAGAATCCCATGGTAGTTTAGGCTTTAAGGCGCTTTCTCACAGCATCCATAGTGTCTTTCTGGAAACATAGCAGCTTAGCCACGCTCTGGGTAAACAGTGCTTTACTTTTCAGTCAGATTCAGTCAGATTTTTACCTTCTCCTCTGGTCCCTTGCTATTGCTTTGGTGGTGTGAAGGAAAGACAAATCCATGTGGCAGTCGCTTTGATATAGGCTGGGTAAGCTGAATTATGGCTGCTTTGTGTCCCAGTACAGCTCAGTACATCAGGATAGCCTCCTGATGGTCCTTGGCTTTGGAAATCATTTTCCATTAATTATCTGCAAAATATTTACTTTAAAAGTGCTGTGAACAATCAGGCCAGGAAGCTTGTTTACTTGAACATTTCCTCAACAAGAGTGCAAACACCATTGACATGAAGTTTTTATACTTTTCTCCCAGCTCTAAATAAACGCTGTGTTGCACTGATCTGGATTTTGCTTTGGTCAAAGAAGAACAAGACCTCTGGTGTTTATTTTTTCAATATATGTGTATTGTTAAAGAACAGTTACGTTCATCAGTGACTTCCTATGCACGTACTTACTTAATTACCTCTTTCTTTCTTTTTTATAGGCGTGTAGCCACCGCTCTAGCTCAGAGATAATCTGCTGTACAACTCCTTCGCTGAAAGCCTTCAATCTCCAACCACCCTTTGTAACCAAAGTGTTCTTTATTTTTGATGGTGTCAGCTCTTTGTACTTTGATTTTGATTATGTAAATAATCCTGTATTTAAGCATTTTGAAAAGCCAGTGTTCATCTCAAGAGGCAACCAAAACGTTCTGGAAATTAAGGTAAAAAATGTTGAAATATGTTTTTTCAATTATTTGCAAGCACACATCAGGAGTGTAGTGTGGAACAGACGTTTTGATGAAATAGAGGAAGCCCCAAGGAAGCGCGGGCAGAGAGAGACAGAGAGCAGTGTGTTCAGTACTGCGTTCATCCGAGCCCCCAGCTGTCACAACTTAAAAGATGCAGAGCTGAAACCAAAGATACACCAGGGTGGCATCAGGTGGTTTGGGAGAGGGGCTTTCCTCGTCCCCATGGGAGGACCGCACTGTGTTGCTTCTGGTTGCGATGAGCTGCGTCACCAGTTGAGTACTAAACACAGCCAGCATCCCAGAACCTGATGTGTGTGGTCTTGCACGGCCGGTCCCAGCTCTTACTGTCACAGGGCTTTTTGTGTCCTTCCTCACAAAAGACATGGAGTTGCCTTTAGAAAGTGGCCTTGCAGCTTTGGCTCTCTAGAGCTGAGGGAAGCTTTGGCCTATGCACAAAGTCACTCGTGAGAATCAGTCACCACTGTAGCCTAAATATTTACGGATCCATGAAAAATGCAAAGTTGATGCTGAGAGCCTGTTAAAGGAGCACTGAGAATAGTCTACACAGCATTGAGAAACATCTCTTAGGAATGTGGGGCCCTCGCAGGCACAGCCTGCTCTCTAGTAGAGTGCTGCAGAGAAAGTTAAATCCATTTTTGCAAGAGTCTGATTTCCTGAAATCTAGTGCTTTTCTGAGTTAGAGTATCAAATAGGAACAGTAGAAATACAGGTATTTCTAATTTACAATGAATGTTTATGAAAATGTGTGATTATGTACATGAATTTTATAGAGAATATCTATAATTTATATATAATGTAATCTATAAAAATGCTTTACAGAAGTGAATCAGCCTTAATGCTGGGGTCATCTCTTTGTGTAGCTGCTCCCTCTACACCCAGACTCTTTTCCCCTATGAAATTTCCCAAGCCATGAAATCTTGAAGCCCTGAGGTCTTTGACTTCAAGATGGTTCAGTGGACCAGCTCCTGAGCTGCAGGAAATCAGAGAGAGTTATCTCAGAGCCTCTGTCAGCCATGCTGAGTTTCAGTCAAACTGTCTTAATATTGATCTGTCTCCACAAAGTGTTTTGGGAAAATTACAAAGAATAATCAGTCTGGTTTTTACTTTTTTGTTTTGTTTTTCTACTTGGAATTTGTGGCTGTACAATCACCCCTTCCTCAATGCAGAGCAATTCTCCTGTTCAGTTATGTAGAAACGTTAGAAAGAGTTCTGGTGTGTGGGTATACTGTATGTGGAGAGCTGGGAATATATAACCGCTGCATGGCCCAGTGCCTCTGTGCAGTGACAGCAGCATTTTCCAGTATTTTCCAGGTCATGCATATCAACCAATTGGAAAGAAGTCTAATTTGAGAAGAATCGTAGAATTACTTAGATTGGAAGGAACCTCTGGAGGTCTTTGTAGTGTAACCTCCTTGCTCAAACCAGGGCTAAGTTAAAAATTAGGTCAGGTTGCCTGTGGCCTTGTCTAGATGAGTTTTAAAGATCTCCAAGAATGGAGATTTGGCAGCTTTAAAAAACCACAAGTCCTTTTCTGTAGAGTGTCTTTCTACCCTGCTGTCCCTACCCTATCCTGGTGCATGGGTTTATTCTACCCCAGGTGCAGAACTTTGCATCTGTCTTTGTTGAATTTATGAGGTTCCTGCTGGCCCACTCCTCCAGCTTGCCACAGTCGCTCTGAGCAGTGGTGCTGTCTTCCAATATTTCAGTCATTTTCCTAAATTTGATGTCATCTGAAAGTGCAAGGACAGCACGTCCTGTTCCTTTGTCCAGGTTGCTGATAAAGATTTTAAGCAGTATTGGTCCCAGTATCAGCCATTGAGGAATGCCACTTGTTAGACTTCTAACCTTTGAGCTGATGGCCAGTCAGTTTTTCACCCACCTTACAGTTCATCCATCGGGTCCATATCATCCCGATTTGTGTTCAACGCTAGGAGAGACTGTGTTGCAAACCTTGCTAAAATCAGGATAAACATCCAGTGCTCACCCATCATCTACAGAGCCAGTCATCTCCACATAGAAGGCCATCAGGCTGCTCAGGCAAAATCCATCCTTAGGAACCTGTGCTGGCTGTTCCCAGTTGTGTTCTTGTCCTTCCTCTGCCTAGAAAAACTTCCATGAGGACTTGCTCCAAATTCTTCCCAGGGTCTGAGGTTAAAAATAAGGCGTTTTTTAACTCTCTTCTTTCTTGTACTCTTGAACCTTTTATTCTCCCTTAAGGAGGAGTCCCTAGTGCTCTTTATTGCTGGGAAGGAGCCCTTCAGATGAGAAAGGCTGGCTAAGGACTGTCCCATTGACAACTGATCAATGTCACAATTTTGTACCATTGATGTCACCTGTAGTCATGGCACCCAAGGCAGATGTCTACCTAAGCCTAATGCCCTGATTATTTCCTGGCAACCATCTGGGGAATAACATTAGTGAAAACTGGTCTCCTAGAACAAAGTATGAACAAGCACCAATTTAACATCTTCCTCTAAATAACATTAGTTATAGTGGGATGCTTCTATCAAAACAGTGAGGCGACTTTCAGAAATTATAGTCGGGAGCCAAAAGATCATTACAAGCCATATTGGCAACACTTTTCCCTCGTCCCGTACCCGCATTCAAAAATACGCACAAGTTTACATGCCTCATGGTCATATTTTGTGCAGTAATTAAGCAAGCTCAGCATGAAATTAAATGGCAGCTTGCTTCAGTGAACAGTCTGTTCTACCAAACCAAAGTTCTTTTATCTTTTTCTTAATTAGTTTCAGAGGGGCGGAGGGAGCTTTATCACAAGTTTTTCAGTCAAACTAATCTAGTGTGACATATTTGGCTTTCATCAAATGACAGTAGGTACTGATTGAAGGGTTCTGTTTGGTTTCTCCTGATGACCATAAGATGTTTTTATAAGAAAATGTTACACACAAGAAAACTTTAAGTCTTTTAAAACACAGTCAGGGCACTGTGTGCCACAAATGGCAGCCCTTCTTTGCTTCGGTGCCAGCCCTTTTGTCTTCCACACTCCTGAGCTTCTCAGGGTCTCACATCATCATTGTCTTCCTCTGCCAAGTATGTGACTCTTTGAAGTCTCTCAGTGCCCACCATGCCCCAATTAGAAGGGTCATGGCAGAGTGGCTTGAAGCACTTCTCTGCTTTAACACTGTGAAGACACCACTTCAGAAGTGCTCCCATCTCCTGCCAACATGGGAGGCCCTCAAGGCAGGAGAAATTCTGCTGTTTCACTGTTGGTGACAACCAAAGACCTGAGTCTGCTGAAGAGAACAGTCTACTTGCTGCTTTCCACAAGAGCCACTGACCCAGACCTGCGACCTGGCCTGCTGACAGCCCAGTATGTCCTAGCTGTGAAAAAATAACCCAAATAAATAAGGAAAGAAACAGTTTCTTACCTCAGTCTGCCCAGCGATCTGGCTTGGTCTGGAGTTGTGCTTGCGCACCAAGCCAGTGCAGGGTCTCTGCATGCTTCCAGAGGAGGCCTAGGAATGGGCTACTGGATTACTAAGTTTTATTTATAAATATAAATCTTCCACTAAAGAAATAAGTAGCACAGTTGTCATTTCACGTTACACATCAAATCTGAGATCTTGGCAGTCCTCTGGCACATCTGCCCTAAAACTAAGAGTAGGACAAGACTTACTAAATTGCCCACTCTATTCCTAAGCCAGTACAACACATTCTTTATGAGACAATCTTAAGGAACTCTTCTTGTCTATTTATAGGTCACTGTATTTTTAATCTTCTTCTACATTGCATAGAAAATTATGTTTCTCTCAATGTCTGGTCCAAGAGAGTGCAGTATGGAAACCCTGGTAGTTCTGAGCAAGCTGAAGTGGAAGCTCTGCAGCTGCAGTAACTCCTCATTCTACCCAACTCAGCCCGCTCTGCTTAGGAACCTCAAAAATTCTTCTGAAACCAATCTCAAAACTTCTACACCTTGGTCTGTGGTCCTTCTACTGCTTATAGACTTTCGCCCGGATTATTCCCATCTCTCTAAAGTTGTGCGGTACTTGGTTCTATCACATTGGTTTGCAGCAGCTACTCGGTCCAGTAACTAGTTTCTCCAGCTTGTGTGCAAAGGCATTGCTCAGCAGAAAGGGGGTAATACACATTTTAAAATATAAAATATTGTTTCCTGGTTCTCAGAGAAGACGGTTTCCTCCTTTTCTTAAAATCATAGGCAAATTCTGTGGTCCTTAAAAGAACAAAACCACTGCTGAAAGAGTTTTGAAGCTCTTAATCTACTGACATGCTATACTGAATATATTTGAAACTATATTATATTAAAGGTAATACAATGGTTATGGTTATAAGTAAAAACTACTATCTTCATTATAACTGGCTAAGGACCACCTTAGAGAAAAAAATCTTAAGATTTGCTGTAGAAGAAGGGATGCCACTCACCCACACTCTCCAGGATAGTACATTTACCCTGGAGATGGAAGACCCACATTCAAGTCTTTTGAGATGCATCACTCAAAGGAAAGATTTTAATTGCTCACAATCTGCAGCAAGCCTCCATACCAATAAGCAATAAATGCTGAATATTTACTTAATTAACATCAAACAGAATGGCTTCAAGTAGACACAAGATAGAGTGCCAAATGGACTTTTTTGGCCAGCAATTAAAAAGAACTCACCTGAGGTGTGGCTTTGCCAGTCAAAAGAGGATGTTAGACTGGCTCTCCCATATTTTTATTAACATTTTCCCAGGGCTCAGTCTGATTCTGCAGCAGACCCAAAACGAATTTCAAAGTAAGATATTTTTGCCCCTCAGAATGGGTTTCTTCATTTCTTTCCAGTATACGAGGAGGCCTCATAGCAGTGTCAGCCATGACGCCTTCCTCCCTTCTTGTGAGAAACGCCCAGATCCAGACCACATAAATAGCCTGTATTAGTGCTACTCCCAACCCTCCCTTCTCCCCTTCTACTCCCCTTAATACGCCTGTTCTTTTATCTTAAGCAGGGCTGTACATGGGGTCGGGCAGCTTTTTAAATACTGATCCACTCCTGAGCACAAGAGATCCTCAACTTGGCCTTTGGACACTGTCACGATACCAGAAAGATTAATATTTTATCCAAGCAGGATAAACCAAGCAGGTTTTCTGAGTAGGGAGTGCACTTTTCACGCTGTCATTTCTACCAGGGTTTGTTCCTCTTTGGTCTGTGGAATGTGATTTTAACAGATTTGTGCATTTTTATGATTATAATTAATTAGTTCTTTTTGAAAGCTTCACTCCTGCTAGAACAACCACTTGCAAAACAAAATGTTTGAGATGCCTTTAGTTTGTGGATAATATAATGCCAGTTTTGTATAAACAACAGGGTCCTATAATGCTTCCTTTCTTGTGCAAATTATGCAAAAATCTAAACAGGAACAACAGAACTTATCCCTCAGCCATTTACATTTTTAGAAGTCTGTATGGGCTGTATGAGTATTAGTGACAACAGATTTTAATCATAAACTTTATCATCTCCCTCTGGCCTGTCTGTCAAACTCCCATTTACATGAAAAAATCTGATACATGCGTATTGACAGGGCGATGTAAATTTGCATTAGTCTCTTATTTCACAATTGTTTTTCCATTAAAAAAAAAAATTCCAATGTAATGAAGGACTTCTTAACTTTTATGCAATGGTTATCTAATATGAAATTGATTTTTTTTTTCCAAGGGAAATTATATTGATTCAGAAGCTGTTAAAGGAGAGGTACTAAAAGTTGGAAATAAAAGCTGTGAAAACCTCCTCCTGCAGTCGGAATCAATTCTGTGTACAGTTCCCAGCGACCTCCTGAAATCCAACAGCGAGCTAAATATAGAGGTGAGGCAGCTACACCACACATGAGATATTAATGCCATTTTTATTATTATTCCCAATGTCACTATTGAGCGTATAAACTTTAAATTTAAGCCTAAGCCTTTGTTTACAGAGATATCTCTATCCCTGTTTGTTTGGGATGGAAATTCAAATAATATCGACTATTTTAAAAGAATTATTATCAGCACTGTTGTTGTTACCTGTTTGTACAGAGACTTTATGGAGCCTTAGGCACAAAGCAGGACCTAGGCTAAGCACAGAAATAAAATGATAGTTATTAATCCAAACACAAGAGGAAACATATGGGGAAAAATGGGAAGCTGTAATGGAGCAGGTTTACTTTGGTGCTCATGAGTCCTTTTTTCAGCAAAAAATTCTGCTGCACTCAAGAGGTTCAGATCCTTTCTGAAAGAATTTTTTGTCTGCTTTTTATAAGTTCATTTCAGTTCTTTTTGTAAGATGCAGACACTTAGGACAAATGGTTGAGTTCTAAAATTATTGTTCTAAAGGTGGGCTCACTACTCATTCAAAGCAGTGCTGCAAATTTAAATTGTAGACAGTTTTGACCTATTGATCCATAGAATAAGGCACAAATCTTTCAGCATCTTTGTATTTTTTTAAAAATATAAAGAAGGAAATTCACAGCAGAAGGGGATTACCTTTAAACTGAAATTTGATGATCATGGACTCTGATTCATTGAAAACAGTGGAAACTTTGCCAGTCATGTAAGTGTGACTAGGATCAAGCTCTATGTAAGCTCTTTGGAGCAGGGACCATCTATTTTTAGTGTGTTTTTATGGCATTCATCGCAATAGGATCCTGGGTCGTGAATGGTATTCCTATGTGCTACTGCATTCTAAGTAAATAGTAATAACTAATTTGCTTTATTAATATTTTTTTAAATATTAATTTACTTTGAAAAGTTCAAATTAAATTTATTGGATGTATCAGGCAAACTATAAAATTAGATGCAGCTCTCCTTTTGGCAAATCTGTTTCCCAGACCTGTAAATGCCTAGTTTCATATAATACTTGTGCATATGTTGCATTCTGTACTTGTTCGTGGTTTTACATATGCAATCAGGACTAGCACTACATCCAGTCAGCTCTACTGTGTGATATTTCCTTAACCTCTCAGAAACAGATATGCATGACATGTATTTCGTACATAGAACAGAACACAACCTAAAGGGGTTAAATAAGGTTTCTGCTTGTTTACTGGCAAGGAGCCTCAGAAATTGCAGTCTGCCCAACGAAGAAGAAAATTTGCTTTTTTGACGGGCAAATCCATCATTACAGTACCCAGAGGAATGAATTCCACAGGAGGAAAAGAAAAGATGGCCAAACGCATTCCAACTGACTGAGCTAGTGCTGTGTGACCTAAAACAGTTTTTTCCCTGTTAGCTCCTTGGTGTTTGTTCGGTTGTTGATTTTTGGGATTGTGTTTTTGTTTTGTTTTGTTTCTTTAAACTGTTGACAAGCTAGAAGCTGGCAAGGGACAGGCTCACGTGACCTTGGGAACTAAAAAGCAGGCATGCTGTCAACAGAGAGTTTGATGTTACAGCGTATTTACGCCAGGACACATATTAAAGACATTTGGACTAGTTTTTTTAATATAGGTCTCAGCCCATCTATCCGTAGGCCCATACATTTCCCTGCACCATTAGAGTAAAAGTATGGATTCAGCATTTTGAATTAACATCTGGCAGCAGTGTGGCCCTGTTATCCAGAGTGCGTGTATGAGTGTGTGCATGTGTATGGTGTGGCACATACATAGCTGTGTCACTACCAGAACTCTTTAAATGAATCATAAAAATGCAGATCTGCTTTCGCATACACCAATTTAATAATTTCTCCACTCCCAGCGTCTTATCGCAGTACAGCATCAAAAAATGAAGATTTAATACACATGGGACATATCAGCTCATACTTTAGTACCAGTAATCTACTTCTTACTTGTCTTTTTAAATCATCATGTTATTTTTTTTCTCTTTTTTTCAGTGGAAGCAAGAAGTTTTGTCAACAGTTATTGGAAAAGTGCTGATCCGGCAAGATCAGAATTTCACGGGACTAATTGCTGGAGTTGTTTCAACATCAGTTTTAATTTTGATCTTTTTGGGTTTTTTCCTCTGGAGAAGGAAGAAGAAACAAATTAAAGGTCCATCGTAGTCAATTCCATCAAATAATTCCATAACTTTATCTTAGATTTTAAAAACTGACATCAGTTTCTGCTTTGCTTAACTGCCATGCAGTGCCCTGTTGTAACCTGTCAGCAGACGTTTCACAATCAATTCCAGTGTTTATTTGCATTTCAGCCCTTGGCTCTTGCCTGAGCTGGGTGAAGGGCCACACTATGTCTAAAAGAGAAGGAATTCAGAGCTATTGAGAAAAATTAGTAACTTCTCTTCCCCAGTCAGCCTTGGAAGAGAGGACAAGTAAATGACATGCATGGAATCACGGGTATTTCAGCTTCATCCAGTTGCCTTGTAGTCCTCCAGGCTGTGCCCAGGTTGTGCAAGACAGAGCACTGCGGTGGCCTGGGCTCCTGTTCACCCAAATCAAGAACTTGGTCAGAGTGTGCCTCCTCCCTGGCCCCCATGCCTGGGTTTTCTTCCAGTGGGAACCACTGCACTGTGCAAGGGGGGAAGAGGAGGGGAGCTAGTATATAAGCAGGTCTTGTTCTGATGTGGTATCACAGTCAGATCTGGCCCCAGAGGCTTTAAAGCTCTCTTGGATCTTCCACTGTGGCCAAGAGCAGCGCTTTAACACAAGTTACAGCAATTCTTGTGCTGTTCAAGTATCTTAAGTTCAGGTCCTTCACATGTCTGCCTCAGCAACAACCTGAGCCTCTTCTCAGCAGAGCAGAACATCTTAAACTTAAATAAATACCTAAATGAATGTTGGCACACAGTAAACATGAGGGTTTTCTAATATGTCTTTCTCCTCCCTCTTCAGATCTGGGAAGCGACCTGGTGCGCTATGACGGCAGAGTGCACACTCCTCACCTGGACAGGCTTGTGAGCGCGAGGAGCGTCAGTCCGACGACAGAGATGGTTTCAAGTGAATCTGTAGATTACAGGTCAACTTTTCTAGAAGGTACACCTCTACTATGAATCTGTATGGATGATACCGTTTTGTACTTCTTGCTTTTCATGTCTTCAGATTATGGCTATTTTGATCAATATCTTAATTTCATTTTTTCATCTGGTTTGTCTGTGTCTCCATTGTTTAGGACCTCCATGTGTTCACGGGTTTGCTATTTGAACTGAGCTTCTCAGGTGCTTCCCAAGATTAATATGCAAAGGAATTTTATTTTTACTCTGATCGGAGGAGTATATAAAAAACCTGTTAGTAAAAAACCACTCTGAGTCTGCTCCAGAATTAACTAGGAGCTGGTGGATATAATGATTTTGAGTTATCATGGGGTTCATCACACCATGCGCAAATTCACTCTGAAGCGATTTTAAGGATAGCATCAAGTGGCTGAGGGTTTAGTAGGTCTCAGTGACTTCATGCAGTCATTATAAAGCAGTTCCATCAGCCCAACTTGGACATGAAGTTTTGTAAACTGATATTCTCTTGTTTGCTCATGCATTTCCTATAAAATGGCATGTTGTATGATGCAGAAATGTTCATTTTTAAAATTACACTAATGGGATGAGAAAACTGTGACAGATCGAGTGGAGGCCTGTGTGTGCTGGGATGCCAGGCTCAGAAAACACACTGTTCACTTTCAGGGCTGTGGGCATGAGGGAAGAATAACCAACTCTATGCTGAATACATTTTTGTGCCTTATGACACCATTTTAGAGTGGGTATTCTCCAGAAGAGCACTGTGCTGCAGTTGTCACACCACTTTAGGCTGAACATGTCCTTTAAGACTGGTGGAGCCCATGTTCTATGATTACCATTGAAGAGTCTTTAACTATTAGGAGTTACCATGCTATGATATTTGAGATATCACAGGTATTTGTTAGTCTTCGTATAGACATAGTCTTGTTCTATTTCAGGTGCTGCCATATACAACTCAATAGAAATCACTCCAAATCCTTATTCCACCTTTGTAATCCCCAATCACAGCGCTGTTTGAGAGCCAGGCCCGTTCCCAGCTTCCTTAATGATTCTTTAATTGCTGCCGCCAGCTTGCACAGGAAGTTTCTTGATTGAAAGATTCCCAAAGGAAAAGGAAAGCCTGTGCCACTGGTTAGAAGGGAAAGTGGTACACGAGACAAAGCTATGCAAAGATCCTTGGTGGAAGGTAAATCTGTAGTGGTCCCAGGGCCACTGTGCTCTGGCAAAGCACAGCAGGGAGTGCTCCAAAGAAGGAGGTGTGTTCTCTGAATGGTCCTGTAGGAATGTTCAATTACCATCAAAGAATGGTAAAATGACAGGAGCAGTAGGAAACATGCAGGCTTACATGGAGCAGCTGTAAAAATTATTTTGCAACCATGACTGGAGTATTTTTTACCACGATTATTAAATAGATATTTGCCCTTGGTAACATTAATGTGGCTTTGTAAATGGAAGAGTTAGTATTTTTGCTTTTAGATAGAGCAGGACCGAGTTTTTCTTGGCACGTAGAGTGCCAAGCACTAAATAGAAAGTTCCCAGATTTTATACATGAAGCATGTCTGTGCAACACCTTTTACTCTTTGTGATAAAATATCTGATAATTTCTTTTGTTAAATTTATTCCCCTTTTTGGGGGTTTTTTTTTTGGTTTTTTTTTTTTTTTTTTAGTCTTGGGCTAACTTCTGTTCATTCGTTCCACTGGAATCATTCCAGATTGAAACTGGTGTAAACTAAACTAAATTCCTTGATTCTATTACACCATAAACTAGAAAAAAAAAATCTTTTAAACAACAGCAATTTAAAATACCTGAACAACGTGCTGTTGACAAAAATAATTTTCTCAGATAAATACTCCTGGCTTGACTGAAACATTTTAATTTCTGCTATTTTAAATCAGCTGGCTCATGTTATTTTCATGAGTAGCACCAACTGTATTATCTTCAGCAGTTACAGGATATGAATCACCTCCAGGCATTTCCCTGGTTGAATATTTACCATTGGATAAATATAGCTGGTCACCAGCAGTTTGGAAACCTTCATGAAATGTAGAGTTCCCTACCAAATTAGAACATGGCAATAATAAAAGGTTTCATGTTTTTAATTGTTCCCTACTTCCTCCACCCATATCGCTGTCATTTTTCCATTTTACTCTTGTTACTCCCAATTACTAGAAATCCTATAACCTACACTTGGCACAATGTGACAAGGCTTTATTCCATCCACTCAGAAAAGTGGAAGTTTTGCCATTTACTTTCAAAAAAGTAGAGCTGATACAAGCGTAAATTTGTAGTGACATAGTTTTCCTGGAGTTTGGCAGATTATCAATGCATATTTTCATTTTCCCTTTGTGACCAAAACTTCTGCAAGGCCAAGCCACTTCCCAACGGATAAAAACTCAAACCCTCGCTCACCAATGAAATAAAGCTCTTAATTTTCCAAGGGAGAAGCCTGAAAGGATTATAACAGTTTCTGTTCATCTTGCAGATCAGTTTCCAAGCATGTCTCAGAATGGATCGTGCAGACCTGCCCAGTATCCTCACTCTGACCTCTCCCCAATTCTGTCCAGCGGAGATTCCGATTTAGCCAGTCCGCTTCTCCAAACTAACGTCCACATTGACATCAGTGCCTTAAACCCCGACCTGGTCAAAGAAGTCCAGCACGTGGTTATTGGTGCTGACAGCCTGATTGTGCACTTCAGCGAAGTAATAGGAAGAGGTGGGTACTGCAGCTCTTACCTTCGCACTGCTGTTCTGTTGCCGCACTCATTCATTACAAACCATTCCAAATAAGGTGTCTACACTGAGATTTTTCAAGCTTTTTGCCTCATACAGCACTACAATCCCATGCACCAAATCAAGGGGAGAACCAAGGAGCTCTCCTTTAAAGTCACATGAAGGGTTGTGCATTTGATCAGTTGGAGAAGACACCAGAGGAAGGAAGAAACCTGCCAATTAATGGGGCTCCTTTGAACTCAGAGACTTGCTGGTTCCCCCTTAGCTGCCTCACTCTCACCCTTTTCCAGGCTATGGAAAAGCTCATCCAGGGCTTCCAATCCATGAGACTGCAATGCCGGATTGAGGCTGCTTCAGAATATTGCATGAGCCTGAGGCACACACCTAAACGACAGGGGATGCTGAGGTGGGGGCACCAGAGACCTTGAACTCGGGCCCTGAGAGCTGGCAGGGTCACTACATGGCACAGAAAACTCTTGCAGTCACTACTGCATTCAGTAAAAGTCCCCGTGGGCCAGCTGAAATGCACACACCCCTTTTGCCTCCGCAAGCTTCCCCCAGCTCCGAGGAATTAGCTGTTTGTTTCCTCCTGCCAATGGCCTTCCATTCCCCCTCATTCCTCTCTCATCCCAGCTGCAGTGATGTGTAGCTCCTGATTCATTTCCCCTTATTTTTGTCCCTGATACAGCAAGTCTCCTATTTTTTTCTGAATTTCTCCCATTACTCCAATTCCTCTACATCTCCATAAGCAGGTTCCCTCCTTCTTTCATAGCCCAAGCCAGTATTTCTGTTAGGGGCATTTATTAAACTCTGTACTATTGAGTACCTACTAGTAACCCAAGCAGAAACTGGATTTTCAGTTCTTCTACAGATCATGCATGAGAGGTCTCTTGTTGAGTATCAGAATACTGATAAAAATTTGGCTGTAAATTATATTCCTAATGCCTCTTCTGCAGGAAAATAGCCACAAATCAAACAAACAGGCAGTGTGTTTCCCTTCCATGTATTGCACTTAATCATCCCCAAAGCAAGGGTGGGCCTTTTTCTTTTCTTTCTTGTTTCAGAAAAGGCCAAGTAATTTCCCATTTTTTAAATGTTGAAAAATACTGGGAATGACACCGATATAATTAACGTTTTTTAATTTTTTCCTCCATAACTAGAAATAGGCCAAGCCCAAAAATATTTCAGACACACCCGATCCAAGCTTTAGGATTTGTGCCCAGTCTCCAAACAATCTGTGGTCTGGTGGGATTCTAGTTGCTTTTATAAAACAAACTTTGTATTAATTTTACCCCAAGCCAAAATCAAAGCCAACTGGGCTCTGACCAGCGCTTATGACTGGAACCTAGTAGAATTAATCAGATAGTATTGCTCTCTGCAGAACACACACTTGACAAAAAAAACTATTTTGCTTTCTAACTGCAAATATTCTTATGTTTAAAATGCCCAGTAAACAGTTAATATGCAAAGGAAAGCCACCTTTATGTGATTTGGATAAATTAATGCAGGTGCCTGGAGCTCAAAAGTTCTCTGTGTGTCTCAAACAGGTCAAGCTTACTTCTCAAAGTTGGTTTCCACGCTCTGCAGACTACCCCATTTGCTTGACAGGAAAGCACAGGATGAAGAAGGATTTCTGTGTCCCTGGCAGTTTATTTCACTGCTTAGACAATTAGCAAGAAGGCAAATTTCACTTGTCATCTTTTAGTGATATTTTGCACTAGTGATGTGGTCAGTCTACGATTGGTAGAGTAACTCCCAAACCTTTCATGGCCAACACAACACTTTTAACACAGCATTTTCCATGGAATAGCAAGACCTGAGAGACTAAGCCCACAGTGACCCTCCTTATGTAACTTTCCAATGAAGAAGCACCAAGGCTGTAGAATCCAGTGGACCATTTAGCATGGGCTTACAGACCACCGAGAACCACCAATCGAGTGGTCACATCAGCTCCTTCTAACTGCTCCCTTGTGCCTTGCAGTGCCCTCCTTTGACGTGAATCTAGCAGGAGAGCATGGTGAGAATGGGCTGACATGGGTTTTGCGTGCATAGTCATTACAGGAACGTGAAGTAATTGTGGCGCCAGCCTTGTTATTATTTATACTCCCCATCTAGGTCAAGAAATATCAATTATGCTGCAAATAGAGTTTTCATTTTATGTAATGATGGTTTTATGTAATGGTGGTTTTATGTGTTAGCTATGAAGTATACATTACAAGTGTTGGGAATTGGACAGAAATGGAGTGTGATCACTTTCTTAAAGCATAATTGCTACCCAGCGGAAAATATCAGAAAGCTAATTTTACTTATTAAAGCTAATCTTCCTCTTTTTTCACACAGGACATTTTGGGTGTGTGTACCATGGGACACTGCTGGATAACGATGGCAGGAAAATTCATTGTGCTGTGAAGTCACTGAATAGTGAGTTGCATGTTTAATAGTGAGACATTACCATAATTCCAAAGATAACCTGGGTGAACTAATTAATTACAGTGAAGTGTACTTTCACAAGTAAAGATTCTTAGTTGCAGCTGGATCAGATTTATCTCTGGAGCATTTCCAAAATGAAGGAAAGGCAGTGTCATTTTTTATTCTACTGACTACTGAAGATTTGTTTTTGGAAGCTGAATTGCTAGAGAGCAGGCAAAGCTGCTGGAAAAACAGGAAGCGACTATAACAACATTTATTAAAGGCTTTACTCAAGTGTTGTTATTCAATTCTAAATAATTCATAATAAGAAAAGGAGAAACGGAATCAAAATCACCAACAAACTGTATTTGCTCATTGTCAGAAAACCAATGCACATAACCTAGTTGTAATGTGGGAGGCGGGGAGCACGTTTGTAGCTTCTCGTTATCACTTTGTTGTGCAGTAACATGCTGTACAGAAATGAATTGTAGTTTGCTTGTTTTTTTTTTTTAAATTAATTCATTTTACTACTGTACTTCTCAGGGATTACAGACCTGGAAGAAGTAGCTCAGTTTCTGAAAGAAGGAATAATCATGAAAGATTTCACTCATCCCAATGTCCTGTCGCTCCTGGGAATCTGTTTGCCCAATGAAGGATCCCCCTTAGTCGTTCTTCCATACATGAAACACGGAGATCTTCGAAACTTCATTAGGAATGAGACTCATGTAAGTACATGGTGAGGTCTACCAAACGGTAACGCAAGTCTAGCCACGCCCTGCTCCAACACCACAGGTTACGAGCTCCGATAATTACGTTACGTCTATAACTCGCCGCTCTTACTACACCTTAACCTTTAGCACTTGCCTAGGCTGGCACCGAGCCCGACCACAGCGCTGCCACTCCTTCCCTTCCCCCTCAAATTCCTCTCCAGAATGTTTCCCAGAAATTATCAGCAATAAGTATTTCTCATTTCCCATCCATAAGCCTCTTTATAAACAAATGTGTTTATGAGATCTAAGTCAAGGGGCCCAACCATCTGCTGGTTTAAACTGGCATATCTCTGTTGACTTCAGCACAGCTGTGCCAGTCGTTACCATCTGCTCTCCCAGCTCCTAGGTAAGGGATCCTCATGTCCAGCTAGAGACACAGTCCCATTGTCACCAATATTTTTTCGTCTTATTTTAAGAGAGAAAACCAGCAATTGTTACACAAACTGTGAGTACTCTCTGATCAGAGATTTTCCCCATTATCATGGAAAGACTGCAGATTTCTCAAACACACCTCCCTGCTTTCTCTCAAGTATGAGACCACAGACCTTGTGTCAGGTAGCATAAGCCCACTTTATGCTGTAGTATTTCACCCGTTTCCCACTGCTAGGACAATATAAAGCGACTTCTGAGCCAGTGGGATTTCACTCCTGCCTCTATGGCAATCAACAGCAGCGAGGAAAATTAAAAAAAAAAAAAGCATCTTGACAAATTGTTGGGGGAGTTAAGCTTTCTGAGGTAGGGATCTCTTCCCTTTTGAGCTTGTTTCATTCTACAAGCACCAGGGACCTTGTGTGTGAGTAGCGCCACGGTCCTTCCTGAAATAAATAGAATAACGCCCTGAACAGCTGAACAGGACTGTTGCACAGAAGAATGTGATACCAAGCAATGTCAACAACACAACAACCTGTGGGACCTCACTACTACATAACAAGTCGTGCTGTTGGATAACAGAATTACAGGTTACCATTATTTATATATTTAACCTTTTCAATAAGGTCTAACCCATGCACTGCAGACCAGCAGAAAGAGTTACCAAGCTTTGCAGAAATCTTCCTCTGGTAACTGCTAAGGGTCTCATTTGCCTTTTCCACAGCACCGTATGATAACAGCTTGTACTTATTTTGCCACAAATAGGACTCCTTCTCTCTAGTCATTTCCAGCTGATGAACTCCAAGTTCATAGTCATCATCTTCTACAGAGTTACGTGCTGTTACTGTAAGTTCACAAATGTGAATTTTGTGTCTGAGCTGTGATGCAGGGTTTCAGCACTCTTCCATTTCCCAGCCCAGGCCATGCTACTTATGCTGCAAACTCCACTCTTCTGGAGTCTGTCAGTTTTTTAATTTCTTAAAGGGTGTTTCCTCACTGGAGGTAAGAACTTGAACTAAACTTACACCGGTTTTACTACAAGCCCCAACCTGTCTTGATCATTCTAGTGGCGAGATAGGTGTGTCAAAAACTGAGAGTCGTAGCAAAAACCAGTCTGCTCCCTGAGCTTCTGCATTCATTGTATCACAAATGTTTGTATTTTACAGAACCCAACAGTAAAAGATTTAATTGGATTTGGCCTTCAGGTCGCAAAAGGGATGAAATACCTTGCAAGCAAAAAGTTTGTCCATAGAGACTTGGCAGCAAGAAACTGTATGTAAGTACAAACATCTCCTTCCAGCCACGTTATCACGTTCCTCTGTGTAAGACAGTGAGATGAGATAAAAGAAAGTTTCCAGGATTCTGCTTTTTTAGTCAAAATAGGGTGGTTTTTTCATTGTTCCATAATTATACTGATGAGCTGCTACTCAGCTTGCTAAGGCCTCACTTCTTACACATAAGCTTTTTTTGAGTGTGGGAAATATGAAAAGCTGAGGTGAAAGTGTAGTCTCTCAAAATCATTGGTTAGAGAGTTTAAAAGGCATCTCCTAAGGGAAGTTAAACTGCTGTTGTCTCAACTTGCTGTGCTTCCACCCAACCTCTTAAAAATCAGCACGTCTCTGCTGCCGCACCTAGCAGGAGGGAGAGGAGCACGGGGGAACTTTGTGAGAAAAACAGGAACACAAAGAAACACTAGTGAGACCTCTTGACAGTAATATTTCATTACATGAGTATGAGCTTACTTTGGCTCAATTGCCCGCACAAATTAACATCAAAAAAATCAGACCATACAAAGAATCCTACTAGTGTCTGAGTAGCCAGACAGTTCAGTTTACACAAAGACTGATACAGGAGCTGCTGATACTATTATGCTGATTCGTCACCTGTGTTGTGAATTAATGAGGTACAGGATTAAACGTTAGAGTTTATTTTTAGCATGCCATAATCTGAAACTCTGGCTGCAAAAAGGTTATTCGCCTGTGACTTCTTGTTCTTTTTCAAAGGGTACACACTCGTGCAGCTGAACAGCCTCTGAGAAAGAACATTTCTTACAGTTGCTGTTTTTTAAGGGCTGAGGGAGGTGTAGGGGGAGAAGCCACAGGCAACATGATTTTTAGATTTCCTAAGAAGGAAGAAATTGGGTTATTGGATAGAAGTCCTGGTTCATCTAATCAAAATCCAAATAGTGGCAACAGGACATTCCCTCTGTGTATTCCATGTGTATAAATACTTGATATGATGGACTAAAGAAGATGATTCTTATTAGTGGTGCCCAGGGACAGGCCAAGAGGCAGTGGGCACAAATTGGAGTAGAGAAAATTGCATTTAAACACAGGAATCTTTTATTGTAAGGATGACTGAACACTGGCACAGGTTGTCCAGAGAGGCTGTGGAGTCTCCATCCTTGGAGATATTCAAAACCCAACTGGTCATTGTCCTGGGTAACCTGCATCAGTCGACCCTGCTAGAGTATCTTCAGAGGTCCCTTCCAACCTCACCCATTCTCTGTGTGATTCTGTAAAGAAGCCCAAAAGCAGGTGTTTGCTGTAGCTAGGTCTGCACAGATAATGAAAGACAGGCTTAAGCATGCCAACACCCATGCTCTGTCCATTTTCTGACAATGATACCACTTATCAGGACAAACAGCAAGCTTAGGAGGACCAAAGCTAGGGAGATCTGGTATGGCTGAGCTGTAACCCCAGCAGAACTTTCCTTATACCATCATTCTTTCCCATACTGTCACCAAACACACCCTTAATCACATTATTATATATGGGCAATCACTGAGATAATGATGGGTCCTTCCTTATCCAAATTGAGAGTGAATAGGAAAGGTGATGCCTTGACTTGGAAATAAAAATGAGAGTTTTCTCAGGATATGGAAGAAGAAACAGCTGTGGAAGAAATGATGTAGCACTCAATCAGGATGTATTAGCAAAGACCTCTTTATACAGAGCAATTGTTTTAAAAGAACTGTAATTCAAATTACATTATCAAAACAGTATCAGTAATTTCCTGAGTTCATTCACTATGTTAAATGGGTGTCAAATATACTTTGCTGCACTTTTTGTTTCACTGTTACATGAGTTAATAGATCCAAGAGAAAGTACTGCCTTCCAAAGTCACGGTTTCAAAAATGCAAGATGCTCATTATAATCCACCATCACTGTAAATCTCACCTGCTCATTTGCAGATAATACTTATTGTCATTTCTCTAGGTTGGATGAAAAATTCACTGTCAAGGTTGCTGATTTTGGTCTTGCTAGAGATGTCTATGATAAAGAATACTACAGTGTGCACAATAAAACAGGAGCTAAACTGCCAGTGAAATGGATGGCTTTAGAAAGTTTACAAACTCAGAAGTTCACAACAAAGTCAGATGTGGTAATGTACAAGCATATTTGTATCACCTTTTAATTTATCTTAAACTGCTTGAGGCATCTCTCTAGTATTTAATGAATGGACTAACTCCAAATCAAAACTTGTATTTGAATCTAACTTTAGTTCTCATAAGAATAAGAGACGGTTTCTAAATCCAAAAAGGGTATTTGTCCCAATCACAAAGCAACAAGATGTTGACCTGATTATCTGTTACTGGTCAAGAAAGAGTTAGGAGTTTAATCCCACTCCAAGGGAAACTAAGGACATTCCGAGAAGCCAAGCTGGAGCTGAACCCTGCTATAGGAGGGGCTCTGGAAAGCTTGACAAAACAGGTTAACTTTTGACACTTGTAAAATTTAATAGTTCTCAAAAAGACTTTATTTGCTTTATAAACACTTACTGCCTGCCTACAGCAATCTCAAGTATTACCTGGCTATTTATGAAGAAAAAATTATAAGATGAAGTCATTAGTTGGCTGGATCACTTTGTATTTTAGCTCTCCTTTCAATCCAGATTCAAATTAGTCTGTGATGCATAGAATTTTCACCACGTATATACTCTTCAGTATGTATTTGCACAGGGTTAGTCAGATCATCAGCTCATGTAAATTGGCAGAGCTCCATTAACCTCAAAAGAGGTCTGCCAAATTATACCAGCTAAGTAGCAGGCCTATAGGCTTTTATTTTCTTTCATTTACTTAGCTGAGTTTCTTTGGCTCTAATTTAAGTGGCTCCTCAAGTCCCTACAGCATTTATTAGCCCACTTAAAAGAAAGCTGAATGCAGTAAAATAACTTTTCAAAGGGAAAATCCATGCAGTTGAATGCTTAAATCTGTCAAACCATCTTCTAAAACTGGAATGTAAAGCCCTCCAACCCTATCACTTATTATTTATTTCTTTGTTTTCTTAGTGGTCCTTTGGTGTGTTGTTATGGGAACTTATGACAAGAGGGGCACCACCTTATCCTGATGTAAATTCTTTTGATATAACTGTTTACTTATTACAAGGAAGAAGGCTGCTACAACCTGAGTACTGCCCCGATCCACTGTAAGTAAATAGTTTGCAAAGCCTTCTGCAAATACTGCTGATTCTGATGCTATAGTACGTGAGACTGCGGGAGGAAAGGGGATTTTTTCCTTTTTTACATGATTTCATAATTGAACACTTCTTTTATTTGAATGGCAGGTATGAAGTCATGCTGAAGTGCTGGCATCCAAAACCTGAGATGCGGCCAGCATTTTCTGAACTTGTTTCAAAAATATCAACAATCTTCTCCACTTTTATTGGGGAACACTACGTTCATGTCAATGCTACTTACGTCAACGTGAAGTGCATTGCTCCCTATCCTTCTCTTTTATCATCACAAGACAACACAGACATGGATGTTGACACATGACGGGTATGTCTGAAATAGAGGAAAATCCATTCTTAGTTGTATGAACAAAAAGCAAAACATTTTGCCCACTAGTTTTTACTGCCCGGTCTTTGTGAGAACACTGTTGCACATGTTTATGTTGTTGCCCAAGTTGCACTAGTACAAGGACGTGATATCGTATTTTTAAGGCTATGGGATTCTATAAAACCATCACAGTAATTTCCGAGTATTTGGACAACTGCATCAATTTACCAAATGGAAATGTTGTGTGCTACCATCCAGAGCTAGTTCCCACTAGTTCTCATTAATGTGTGCTCAGACCCAAGAACAAAGATCCATCATTAATGCCATGAAGGAGAAAGCAGAATACCAATCAGTACGGCTGGAAGGACTGCTACTGTTGCATGTACGTTAGGATAATGAGCAGGGCAGAAATGGTTTTCAAACAAAAGGCAAAGACAAACAAGGAGAGTTACAAGAGCTGAAAACATATTTTCCTCCCACACAGTCCAAACTTTGGATTTTTGCACTACATCAACCAGGTTTCTTAGAAAATAGACAGCCAAGAGAGCCAGCCTCATGGTAAATGTCTTAACAGACATCAACATCAAACGATGGTGTGCTGTAAAATAAGTATGTCAGCCTTGCCAGTCCTCTGGTGTCGTCAGACGGTACATAAAATGAAGTGAAAATCATCTAGCTTAAAGCATTTCTAGTGTCAACTTTATTCCAACATCCAACCACTTCTTTGAGTAACGAAGCCTATATCGACAAGATCTCTTGCTGAAAAATGCAAAGCCTCCATTTCTTTCAATAAAGAATTTAACCACTCTCTGAGAATGAGAACGTGAAGGCATCCACATGAAATGCCAGGCTAATCCCTGGGCTGTAGGGCTGCATTATTCTAGCGAGGAAGAGGAGACAGGCCAGGCCGGCTGGCAGCCTTACGGAGCTGCCGTCTGGCGAGTCATACAGCGAGGAGCCGAAGCTCTGCCACCTCCCCTCGGGTGGAGCTGCCGCCAAAGGTGAGTAAGGAGCAAGGAGCGGAGGCGTTGCAGCCAGCCCTGACTTAGAAAGACTGTGCCATAGCAGGAACATCCATAACTGAGAAGATACATCAAAAGAAGAAACAGCTCTAGCGCCACCCCCCCAGCCTCTTCTTGGATCGCACAACCCAGTGAATTGTGATACCTACTTTTATTTCTAAATTACGACCAATTTTGAAAAGAGATAGTAAATAAAACTTGCATTCATTAGGGAAGAGTACTATAGCTTTAGGGCAAGCATCACATGTCATTTCTGTTCCTGTGGAATTCTGTGCATACTACTGTATAGCTTGTTTAGTATAGGATAGAACTGGGTTTGTTGGTGTAAACACATAAAGTATTCTATTTTTATATTAAAAAAAAAAAAGTTTATTTTTAATGACATTTACAAAGTTTGGTTAGGCCACAAAATACTGCACTGTGAACATTTCAGAAAATGTATGTCAACTTACATGATTCATAAATTGTAGCAACCTTACAAAAAATACTGTGTAAATATTACAAAGGAAAAGAACTGACTGTAAACACACTCCACCCTGGGTAAAATATCTCCGTTGCTGCAAGCCAAGCATTTTAAGATCTTCAAAGAGAGGTAGTGCAGATAAAGAACCGATATAAGGGAGATACATTGTTCTTGGGAGACAGTGTTATAACTGCAAGATTTATAATGAGGGCAGAGCGTGTAGGCAAACTACGAGCAGATAATATTGTATTGTGTTTCATCACCACTTTCATTTCAGAAACGAACTTTCATGTCTGCTGAGAGCAATACTAATTGTAGATTGCTCAAGGACAAAAGGCTTTGCTGCAGGCAAAAAAAAAAAAAAATCATCTCTCTGGTTGTTAAAACAGCTAAGGAAGTTTATGACACACAGATTTGGAGAAGATACTCCAAACTTGTACATACATGCTTGAGGAACGCTGCAATGTGAAACAGAGGACATTTTTACTATTTATGAACTTTTGCTTAATAAAGTTAATGTTGTGTCTGGGACACCTGTAAGAATACGTGATTCTGGTAAAGATTTGATGTTAGTAAGTTCATATATCTGCAAAAGAGCTGAATGGTACTTATGTTTATAGTTGTTGTTATGACCTAATAAACGTGTTATTAAAATGAATTATTGTAATACTTTACGCTCTGAGTTCTGTAATTACTGTTAACATTTGACTGTTAAGCTGATAGAAGTCTGTATGCTTTTTCTGACTAACATGGGAGAAGCAACCTGTGGGACTGGGCAAGGGAACGACTCGGAAACATAAAAATATGGAGAGTGCCCCTGTAAATCAAACAGGCAGCTCATCAGCCTCCTACCCGTTAACAGATGCCTCAGAAAAGTGCAGAATGTTCTGTCATGAGCAATCATGGCATAGTCCCTTTGGTTAGAAAGTCTCTTCCCCAACCACAGGCCTGAAAATTCGTCATGCATTTAGTGTTGGGGGTGACATTTGTAGCTGGGAATCCAGGCATCGTGAAGAGTAGCTGCTTGGCCCAACAAGGATGCCAGCGCCTGCATGTGGCATCCAAGCTCCCTAATCAGTCATGATCCACAAGAAACTTCAAGCACTTGAAGCCATTAGGCATTTCACCTTGCGAGGTGCTTTGTACCTGTGACACCTGGAGAGAGAAGGTGGCATTGCAGTCCCCAGGGGTCTTCTGGGGGAAAAGGAGCCAGCCCCACTCTTCTCCCATGCATGTCCTCCCAGTCACATTAGATGCCTCCACAGAATTCACAAGTTCCCTTCTGTGAAGTGCATTTTAAGCGGGTACCCCACAAAAACTGCAACATGCACCGTCCTGTGCCACTCGTAAACCAGATGACACCACGAGCTCGTTTCTCCAGCAGCTTACCTCGGGGGGACCCTTTACGCTCAACTCACTCAGAAATATTGTAATGCGCAAAGTCTCAGCTGATTAAAGCGGGCATTTATATGCTCCTGAAATTTCAAAATATCAAGCAAACCAACGTCAAAACACATTTTCTCCAGAGGCATTTACTTCTTAACAGAAAATGCATATGCTGAGTTTCAACTCAAAGTGTATTTTGGGGAAAAAAGGCATTGAAAATAGCAGGTAAGGATGAAAACATTCTGTTGTGTCACAAGCCCGACCCAGCTAAAAGGTCTGACATAATTTTATTTTAATTATTTACATCTAATTAATTTTCCAATACATTTTCAGATTTTCTCTGAAAAGTCAATAAAAAATCTCCAAGGTTTTACTGCAGTCTGCGATTAATACCAGAGTCTTTAATCTCAACCAGCATCATACACAGCCAAATGATGGCCTGAACGTAAATACCAGATTTGTAACACATTCCTCTGATTGCTTCTCATGATATCTAAGGGACGCTACATACTGCATTTTTGAAAGGGTCAACAGAATCACAAGCTTCCCATGCTCAGTTTTTCATCCTGGTAACTTTGTTTACAGCAGGTACACCCTGCAGCAGATCTTCAGCTGACTTATGCTGGCAGCCTTCCCCCAGCAGGGACATTGACAGTGGATGTGGCCCGTGATCAAAACATTGCATAACGGATAACCCCACACAAAAGCCAAGAGATTAAAAAAATAAGGAGGAATATCCTCGCCCCACAGAAATTTTCCTGTTGATTTCACGCAAACTTTTCTTAGTGCACTATTAACCACTTCAAATAATTTGCCAATATTAAGGAAGATTTTTAATACACCCAACAATATTAAAGGTCTCTAAAAAGCAAGGAAAAGAGTCCACTGTACCATTGGGTTGCTCAGGCTTTGCATATTGCTGATTTTCTGTCTCTCGTGTTAAATTCAATTAGGAAGAATGGATTTAAATGCCTTATGTAACTAAACAAAGAGGAGACGTACGTTGCAATCTTTGTTACAGTGGCAGAAGCAGTACGGGTGAGCAACTGCAAGCTGGCATTAAAATAATTTTAAACCAAATAATGAAATTCTCCTGTCAGAAATTTCATTTCTGGAATTCAGCCATAACACTATATCACAAGGAAAGGTCATAGCAGATAAATGAAATACAAAGCCTAATGGGTTTTTTACTCACTAAACAAAACATCCAGTCCTCAGAAATCCCGATTTCCATTATTTTTAACAAATAGGTCATGAACTGAGTATTCCGAGCATCGAAGAAAGACACAGGAAATCTTAGGATTTTGCCAGACCGATTAGTAAAAACATTTACAAGAAATTGTGATCTCACAGACAGCAGGGAGAATTCAGAGCAGACACCAGCCCAGAGGAGCTCGGTCTCTCGACCTGGAGCTGGAGCTGTGTGCTCTGATGTTAAACCTGAATTTGCCTTTTGAAATCCCCACCCACCTGCTAACGCTCAAGGTGTCATCGCTTCCAATGAGGATGCCGACAGGCTCCTTTTCCGATCAAGGTCAAGCACTTGTAGCCACTCCACGATCTCCTGGGGGACAGAGGGAAAAGATTTGTTTTGTACAGAATGCTGCTTCCCTGGCTGGTGTTACTATTAACTTGGGGGCTTTCCTTTCCAGAGCTGGCAGCCTCCTCTTTCCTAGGGAGAGACCCTCAGCCGAGGGTAAATCCCTGCCGGGGTCAGCCCAGGGAGACCCTCCCGGCTGAAGGGCAATCAGGTGCCATCCAGCCAAGTCAGGCTTAAACGTGAGGCTCCGACACACAGACCACGCTGGGTTTTTTGTTTTTCAGTTGTTAGCTTATTTGGGGTTAGAGGGAGGAGGAGAGGCACGTTCAGATTTCTTTTCCCGCTGCTGTCACCTCATCCCTTCCTGCCTGGGTCTGGAGTTGGCACAGGAAGCCTCAGGGCAGCAGAGTGACCCTCCGGGCCTGTGGCCTTACGGGGGTCCCGAGTTCAACAAGGGAGCATGGTTGCAGTTAGGGATTTAAGTGAATATTGCCAGAAACCGTGGGTCGCGCTTGATAGGATTTTGTTTGCACAATCCAAGGTGGAACACCAGAGAAGGGCGATTTATTTAACCTGGTTTCCACGCGCTTTTCTCTCTCAGTAGTAAGTCCTTTGCCCCAGCCTGGCGCCGTTAGGAGGTTCCTTGGTATCTGCCGAACGACTTCTCACATTCATTCCGACAATTTAACAGGGAAGACCCCCTCGCTCGGGCCTCTGAGGCCCTGTGCGTCTCTACGAACTCCATGTATTAACACGTGCCAGAGTTCTAATTACCGAGCGCACGTTGAGCCCCTCTCTGGTACAAATGACAGCAGAATATCCTCCTTTAGGACGTGAAAAGGGTTATTGCCAAAAGCTTTAGGGTGCATGACCAAACATGGACACCTCAGCTGCCACGGGGTTGCAGCTCACTGGGGCAGTTGGCACGCTTTGCAAGTGTGACAAAACTGAACACAAACGCTAAAAATACAGTCCGAGTTTTAATTAGGAAGGAAAAAAAAAAAAAAGGCTTTCAGACAACAGTGGTATATTCTCTCTCCTTTGTGAGGCTCGGGAAAAAATAAAGGCAATTTAAGAAAGATGGCAGAGCTGCAGCCTGTTGGAGCTCACGGTGCAGAATTCATGGCAAACACATGAGACGATGTGACAACCCGTACACCCTGGTCAGCAAGTGGGACATCACATGGAGTGAGTCACAACCAACTCCATTTGTATGCCACGGGTTTTCTCAAGAAAAGCTCTTTCTTAGAAGAGGTTACTGCTACAGGAAGGACAACCATCTTCAGAAGTCAAAAACACTCTCACCTGGTAACTTTTGCATTTTGTAGAGAAAAGTCATTATCTGAATAGCTTCTTCATTAATTTTTAGTTACTGGAAATGTATCTACTGAAATTAGGTTGTCTATTGAATTACTGGCCATGCCCATGTAATATACCTGCCACCTTGCCACAAGAGCCATAACAGCATTCAAAGTATTTCCCTCAAAGGTCAATGGCTCAATAATTGTAAAAATGTTCCAGCATTGCTTGTGTCCTCCCTACCTCTGAGCACCAAACTGCTGCAGCTATCGGCAGAACTGTTGAACAGCAGCTCTGAATCAGATGGGAAAAGGGTAAGAGTTTGTCAGGCCCACACAGTCCCCATGAGCGTTGAATCACGCCACTGAAGTGATGAAAACAAACTCGCCTCGTTGACAAGTGTAAACCTGGGCTGCTGTATGAAATGCAGGTAAATAAACAGCATCTATGTCAGGAATATTTCTACTCTTTTTTTGTGAATATTAAGTTTACTCAAAAATATCCTGGAAAAATACTTGTATATTTGCAAAAACAATGACAAAATATATTTGCTAGGTATCTTGATATTAATTTACAGCAGCAGGGCTTTCTTAAGACCATCACAAAAATACAAAGTAAATTACTTTAAAATATGTTTAAGTCTATGTCATATGTCTAGGAGAGTGAATGCCTTCAAAATATATCTGTCAGCCTATTTGGATAAATGAAGGGAATTCTCTTTTATTAGCCATTCTGGACATCTTGAAATAGGTTTTTAGGTTCTTCTAAAGAACCTTCTCTGAAACCGGTTCTCCTCTGCTCTGAAATAGGTTCTTCTCAAAGCTGAGTTGGTTAGAGAGGAGTCCAGGGAAACTAATTTTGGATTATTTAGCAGAAACTGAAGTTCTCTGCAGTACTTGAAGGTTCTTTTGTCCGCAAGAACTGATTTACCAAATGCTTCATCCTTTTTCTTGTCTCTAGTACCTTCACACTACCAGAAGGCATCATAATACGGAGGTTCTGTGTGCAAGTATCTACTGTTACTTTCTGCAGGCAATCCTGAATAGGAAGATAACGTCTGGACGGTGGTGATCAATATAAACAAATCCTTGTTGCTGTGCTAAATAAATAACTATCAACACAGCATTTTTCCCATGCACCCTCTTCCAAAGTCCCTATAGTACTTACCATGACTGCATTAAAATTTATATAGTCCTATAATGCATAAAACCTTGACTGGTGTTAAGATAGTAACTTCATTGCAAGGAAATTGGTGTCCCTGAAGGTAAACGGCCCATGCTGAAAGACAATAACAAATGCCCTCCCTTAATTAAATGCTTGGTTTAGATAATATTTCTCATACTCTGCTTAGGTACTAGTCTGTAAAGCAGATATTATGAGACAGATTCATTCACATAAATTAAAACATACAGGAGCAATGCTCTGGTATTTTCAACCTCAATTCAGACTAACAAGGTCTCATTTCAGTGAAAACTAAAAAAAAAAACCACTTCCTTTACCACCTGAGTGAGAATACAGAAACTTTGTCCATCATTCATACATTCAGCCACAATCAGGAAATTAGAGATTGCAATGAGATCAAAGGATTTTACTGCTCAAGGTACCCAACGCTATTTTTTACAAGTTTAATATCACTCCTCCCCACCCCCTTACTTAGTCATATACTACCCCTAACAGCTAGGTCAAATTTTATGAGGAGCATTTCTGAAAGCTGGAAGAGCTTTCTCTGGAAAGAAGCCATCTGTTTGAAGCGTTCAACTCCTTCAAAATCTGAAATGCTTCCCAGTGTGTTTTTTTTTTTTCGCTTCCCAGATGTATTGCAAGTTCCAAATATTTAGGCATAAAGTGACAGACTTGCACAGTTGCAAGGGATCTTCTGTTTAGTGGTAAAGCACAACCGAGAGGTAAGCTGTGTCAGTCAGATAGACGGGATCTGAACGAGAAGCGCTGCAGCTTTGGCTTATCTATGTTTTGCAATGCCAGTGTCGTATTTTTCATGTACGTGAAAGGTATCCACAACTTCAGATGCTGATGTTGTGAAGTCGGTTTTCTTTAGATGCAGACTGCATATATAATACATCTTCCCACAGAGCCAAGCTACACTTAGAGCATATGAGAGATATTCCTCAGCCTACAATAATTTATACTTCAAGACAAGGGAAAACTGATAAAAGGCTGTTGAAAAAAGAGGCAAATCCATCCTACCTCTGTGATCAGCTGAGATAACATCACTACATTGTCCAACACGAAGGTATTATCCAGTAACAGGAACCACAGCAGGCAGCTCAAAAATCAATCACTCGAGGAGGACTGCTTAAGGAAATTAATACCAAAATTACTCGCCATTAGGAAATACTGAAACATTGGGAGAATTCTCTAATAGGAATGTCATCATAAAAGCCTCCTTGTTTCCTTTCTTGATGCTTCTAATCAAACACTGCTCTGTTTAAACAGCTAGTGACAATTTCAGCCTGCTGTGCCAATGCCTAGCGCCAAGGCCTGAGGACGAAAGCTGACCAGAGAATGAGCAGAAAGAACCAATTTTGGAGATAAGAGTTTTCCTTTGTAACTACGCTAAGAAGTAGTATAATGAACAGGACTACCCAGTTTGGGGAGAGTGTTTTTCATCAATACATTTCAAAGCACTTGCACAGAAACATAGGGCTGGAAGAAATGTCAGGAGATCATTTGGTTCATTCCACGTCACTAAGAAAGGGTGAATGCACCTAAGCTGCCTTGGCAAACATTTGTCTACCATGTTTTATTTAATAAACAAAAACTGTAAAAACTACAAGGATTTTAGGGCTTCATTATCTGTATAGTGCTAAAGTTCTCCTGCATTTCTTTTTTAATATTCCTTGCTGCAACATGAGACCCACCCCCCTTCTTTTCTGCCCCAACACTGGCTACACAACCAACAAATGACGGTCACGTTATTTATAGAAAACTTTTAACCAAATATGTCCCGTCTTAATCTCCTCTTTTCTAAGCTAAAAAGTTTTCTTCAACCTTTACTCAGGTCCTTTATTTTCTAAACAGCTTTCTTCTTGCTGGTTCTTCCTAGTCTATCCACATTTCATAAGTGTGGTGCCAAGGATGAACTCGGTACTACTTTATAGAGTGATTAGGTCAGCAGCTCTGTTCCTCATGGCTGAAGAAAGCCACCAGTGATATAATTCAAGTTGTCTGGAAAAGCAAGGGATTACAGCACATTACGAATTTGGAGGTTTTGTCCACAAACAGATGTAGATTGAGAACTATGGCTCCAGGTGCTAACACGGCAAATTAATAACTTGCTTGAGGATCTTTCTGGTTATACAAGTTAGATGGGTCTGCAATTCTCTGACTCCTCTCTTTTTTCACGTATATAGCCTACATTTGTCTCAGGACAATGTCCCTTCCCAAACTGATTCTTTCGTGATTACCTTAGCTGAACCACTGCAGTCAGGAAAGCTGCCTCACTAGTAGGACATCTTCCACCCAAAGAGCTACAGCAATCCAATGAAATTCACTCAAAAGAATGATAACTCTTCATATTTTTGAATGCATATGTATTCTGATGTTTCACGTTTACTTTGTCACTATTTTAACTAAAAACTAACTTTGATCAATTAACTTCGAATGACTTGCATAATCCAGCCAGGCAGCGCCAGAGAGCTCGAGATCTCTGGCTTCTAAACAGAGTGCTGTAAAGCAAAGAATTTCTTGAGCACTTATTCATGAGATGTGTCAGGCAGAAACCAGGCCAAACGCGGGGAGCAGCGCTAAGCTAGGAGCACAAGAGAGACATTGTTTGCGGTGTAATAGGTAGTTTTGATATTTGGAAAGACGGAAACATCAGACTTGGGTAGGTAAGGGAGGAGGTGCGCTGAGGCTCCTGTTTGCAATGTTACACCAACACTACTGACAGTCTCTCCCTCCTGACAAACCTGACGTGTGGAAACATGCCCAGGGGCTCCAGGAGGTGCCTCCTTCTACCAAGTGCTCTCTGAGGCCACTTGCCCTGCCAGAGACCTCCGTCATGACTGCAGCCAGCAGGCGAGGGATGCAGAGGTACACCCCTCAAGCTGGTGAGAGAAGACGACAATTCTTCAGCAATGCTTACACACCCACTGGTGATGGCTCATACTGTACGAAGTCTGGCACGGCAGTAAAAACTCATGCACACACTCACTGAACATCAGCTCCCTCTACTGTAAATACATTGGTATATGTTATTCCGCCACCCCATCACCTCCAAAAATGATCAGTTTTGATAAAAGTACTACTCTGAAGCGCTGTGACTAAGATCACCGGAAAAATGCATCCTGTGGAACCGGCAGACAGAAAGACAGCATGGATTTTTCTTTTCAGTTCTTGTGGTTATGATAATCAGGTTTTCAATCTTCTTGTATGCTGCAAATATCCATCTCTAGTTTGTCTCAAAACTAGAATAAATTTCACAATCTTAATCTAATATTTTACAAACAACTGTAGGCTACAGTCTACAGAGCAGTCTGCTGCAGTAACTGCAGTCTTGCCTTTATTAGTCACAATATTCATTTCTGACAGAAAATGTAATGGCGCAGACCCTAACCTCTGCTGATCATTATCCTACTTATGATGTTTTGTCTTCCTGAAAAGGTTAAAAATCTGACAAGACTCAAAAGCCGATGGCTGTGCTCATCCACACTGGGCTATTCTTGGTTCCAGCAGAAATCAGAGCCGTTTGCAGCACAGCTCAGTAACACAGTCCCATTAACTGATAAGATTTACTCAAAAGTATGACTCAAAAAGACAGAAACTGTTCTTCAGTCCAGACTGAATTCAATTAATAGTTTAAGCCCCAAAACACAAGAGGCTGGCTATTTTCAGGGAAATATTTTTGGTTTTGAAATTGACCTTATTTTTTTAATGTTAGACTAAACAAAAGTTTAATTTCAGATTAAACCAGTGCTCATGGTTTTACTTGGCATGAAATCCAATTAAATGATCAAAGTATCAAAAGTCGGCCAAGAGATCAAGGAAGATGAGGACAGCAGAGAGGCCCTGAGACTTGCCCAAGAATGGATAGCCAGAGCCTGTAGTGAAATTTTAATGTAATGGAAAGCACAGACACTAGATCAGAAAGAATCCAGACACCTGCAGAAGGGATCGATAGCCTATCCATGAAAATGGCCCGTTTATTGATTGTAAAAAAGGAGCAGGAAGAAGATGTTAAAGTCATAAGACAGAGATGGAGAGATGAATGTTGAGATTCTAATTTGTTTGAATGTTGAAGAACAGAGGCAAGGAAGAAGATAAAAGAGAGAGAACAGATGAAAATATGATCAAGAAAGGTCAGCTCAGAGGACAAGGAAGCATCAAGGGGATGGGCTGAAAGCACTGGAACTATTGAGCTAGCAAGTATCTCCAAGTAAGGACCCTGAGATACGGCCAGAGCTGCCCTAGACAGCAGGAGAAAGGTAAGGGATGCCTGGACACCAGTGTGCCCCACAAGCATGGGTTGGAGAGATTTCAAAATCGCCAGCTTCTTATAGTATCCTATCTGCTGCTGTACGGAAGGTCACATCTCACCCTTAGCCATGGGCCCTCTAGAGTCCCTAAAGACAGATAATGAGAGAAAAGGGATAAAAAGCAGAAAGTGAGTTTGATCAATTTTATGTTGACTTTTTACTCTTCTTTGATAGGAATGGAATAGTCAAAGCAAATAAAGCTGATTTGAAATAGGAATTGACAGGACAAAATATAGCAAGTACATGAGAGGAACTTTATCAGAATTATGCCACAACTCATTAATATGTATCACAGTAATAATGTTACTTTAAAGTTAACACCAGTATTTCAAAGCAGAAGGTCTTCTGGATCTCTAGTAACTCAGTGCAAACCCTTTACAGCTAATCAGTATCATTGCTTCAAAAGAAATTAAACTGTCTCCACCCAGTAACTCTACTGGCATTTGATCTACAATTGGCTTGAAGTTAAAAATTAATTACCCTTCCAACATATTGATTACATGACTATAAACATAAAAGCAGCAGCCCAGAACAATGTACACTGACCCTCTGTTGAAACAGCATGTTTGTTTTCAAAAGGAAGCTAATTAAGACAAGTTTCCCTAGAAAAGGAAGACAGCAGCAAAACTAAAACCAACAGTGCCATCTAGTGCATCACCGTGTTCAAAGAGCTCCGTACAGAACCATGGGTGCCATTCTTTATTTCAGCCATTTCCTAATGCTAACAAAAAAAGACTGATCAATCACTATCACTCTCCATATGCCTGAAGTCCCAAGTCTTACCATCGGGGAATACATAACTTCCAGAAGAAGAAAGGCTTACATTATATTTACATCTCTAAAACTAATAAAATTATAAAGATAAACCTATTTGATTAGTAGATTTAACTACTAACTGTGAATTAACTGAAATTAAAAAAAAACTTTTACATTGACAGAAACTCTCAGGTTTCTACTGTTCTGTTTCAAGGCAGCTACACTGGAACATCACTGTTGTCTTTAGATGGTATCTTTATAACATGCACTAAAATACATTAGATAAGAATCTCTGGGTATCTTTCATGGCTTTTTATTAGACATATATGCATACACAACAGTGAGCAAAACTAGAAAGCAAAAAAAGGAAAGTACCATTTTCCTTTTTTTTTTTGTAGTGGAGGATTTGTTCAGGATCTGCTAAATATACCCCTTGCCAATGGACATTTATCATATTTACCAGAAAAATGTAAGCCATTAACTGTTTTTTGCCCATATGTCACTGACAAAGCAGGTAGGGCTTGCTTCTGAACCCTCTTCCCTAGAAGAGCCAGGATCCAACCCAGGTAAGGAGCCCTCGCAGGAGCCACGATTCCACAGAATTGCTCTCCCATTTTGTTGACACCCAATTTTATCTTTCTCTCTGGCTGCTTTAATGCTCCCTATTATTAAATGTTCCCTTTCAGGAACACTGTATACTGACTTGGCTTCCTTTTCCCAAAACCCTGTAGAGTCCTCCCATTGCCTCTAGCATCATACTTGGCCGTCTACACTAGATTAATGTACATCCATTGTCAGCTCTTAACAAAGATTGCCTTAAACTACAAAAGTGAGCCTAAAATAAAGGCTGTTTATCCTGCAGCAGGAAAAGAAAGATTACAATCTCTATGCCAATTGCCTCAGATTCCTTTCTACTCCAAGGACTCACATTTCACTGGGGTTTTTTGCACCCATAGCCTGGTATCACTAATCTTTAATCTATACGAAATAGTGTCGGGCGCGTCTCAGATGACATTGGGCGCACAGATGTGTGCAGCACGCACCCACCAGATTTTGCAGTTTAGGCAAGACTGAAAATTCCTCTCTGTCTTCTTCATCAGCTCCTCCCCTGACATCAGGGGAACTAGTCCCTCCACACCCACCAAAACCACTTCACTATTTGTTTTGGTTTCCCTTTTGTTTTGTTTTGCTTGGCTAACAGAAATTCCTGTAAATGTTAAAACGTAGAACAAAACACTCAGGCTGACATAGACGCGGCCTGTTTTAGCACCATGTGCGGGAGCAGGCCCTCGCCACCCTCGCTCCCAGCCTCAGCCATTTGCAGGCCCGGTCACCAGCTGGTTGTCACCTGGCACCAGATCCTCCACTGCACACACGGCAATGCCCCGACTTCGCCAAGTTTAGAGGGGCTGCAACAGACTTTTATGTCTAGACAGAGGGTTCATTTGAAAAATCCTTCCCTGGAATATAGCCCATGACAAGCTTGCACAGAAACGGTGAAGGGCAATAGGTTGTAAGGAAAAAACATGACATGAGATCTGCTTCCCTCTCCTCCCCGCCCTCCCATTTTCTTAATCCTTTCCTAAGTCTTCTCTTTCTTCCCTGACTCGCAGGAGAAGTCCCAGCACACAAGGCAGGGAGCAATGGTGGCAGCAGCAACTTGGAGTGACTCAGAGTAAAGAAAAGACTGTGACTAAAAGCAATGTAAGGCCAAACCCAGAAACAACTAAGTAGCAATGAAGAGTAAAAACGACCAGAAATGAATACATACAGGTCCAACCATCACGTGCTACACAAGGGAACAGCCTTGTGTAAAACAACAGCCTTGAAAACAACATCCAGTGCTGTGCAAGGACGCAGGTCACATGAGGAAGCTGGGCTCAGTAACAACAGGTCTGCAAATAGGCTCAACTGGGGTTAGAAACTTTGCTTTTCATGTCGTCATGTCAGCAAGCAGCACAGGAAAACAATGGTCCACTTGTCTCTCACCACCTCCTGCCTATTATCGTTCCTTCTAGGTCTTTCATAGATTATCAGTTTCACATCCTGCCATCACTAAATTTTCAAGAAAACTCTTTGTCTTCTCCTCTGTTGCACTTGGAACATCTACAAAGGCTCCTTGCTGCTCTCCTTTGCCTCTTTTCCTAAAAATTGCTTTTGACTGGAGGGCCACAAAAATTTGGAAAAGAATAGTGAGAACAGAGACCCCCGTCCATCACGCTAGATGGTGTTACCTTACATATATCCCACTTCTGTTTGTATCTCTTCATCACCTCATCCTACTCATCACAACAGGGATGAGACTCCTTTTTTTGCTGTATATTGCAATCCGACATGAGAGACTAAAACCAGAAGCTCAAAATCTTCTGGTGAGGAAGGAAGTGGAGCACAGTATTGCAAAAGCCTGAGCTTACCATCTGGAAAGAAAGTACATGAGACTTTCTGTCAGACTAACAATCTGTATCAGTCAGAGATATCATTATAACAGCAGCAACAGGAGTTAAAACAGGCACAGATAAACAGCAAATGCATTCTGAATTCTAAAAATTAGAAAACTTGTTAAAGCACACGTGGAATAAAACTATGTTCCCTTTCCAGGATCAAAAGCATTTTCTTTGGTTCAAAATAGTTTATCTAGATACTGAAATCCTTTAGTGAGTTGTTAATTACTACCAAAATACAGTTCTGGTTTTAGTATTTTTCCACTCCCAATTAGTTCACACAAAATACTTGCTAAAGGGCCACAAAGAGGAAGACAGCAGCATTTTTTTCGGAGTAAGCATCATGTTTTACTTCTCTGTGTATTTCTTTAACACGGAGAAATGAAAGTAGCATAATCTGACCTTTAATCTTTGTGTTACTTTTGTTCTGAGTTGCTCTAACCAAAAGATTACTTGGGGGAGGGAGGGGAAGGGATTATGATGGGATGTATTTCCTCTGGTTTTGCATTAGACTTTTGTCAGTTGTCTTTCATGCCAGTTGAGGGAGAATTTGACCAACTATCCCTATATCCAAATTTACTGAAAAAAAAAAAGGCATCTTTTTTCCCTTCTTACAAACTCCTCAGGAATAGACAGGCTTATTAACCTAATCAAAATCCCTATTCCCATAGAGAAAATCAATGCTGGTAATGTTTGGGGGAGGGGGTGGGAATTCTCTACTTGTAAACCATGGAACAAAGGGTGTCAATATGAAGCCTATGAAGCTGATGGCAGCGGAGTACAAAACAAGCATGAAATACAGTGATGGATAATTCCTGCATTGAGCTTTGTTACGCTTCTGATATTAATTTTGCTCCTTGCAACAGGCCTCTGTACCATTATATAACCCAATTAAGTGTAAAATTGAGGCCTCAGAATATGGGTGGGGGGTTAAGTTAAACAAGATAAATACTACGTTGGGACAATGTACAGACATGTAAAACTCGGCATTCCCTCCCACAGACACACTGCCGAGTTGTCTGTAACCTCCTCCCTTGATTCCTGATTGTTTAATCTTACCTGAAGAAGCCCATGGTCATCATCAACTTCAGAATTCAGGTGGGTGAAATCCTGGCTTTCTTGTAGTCAGAGACCTGCTAATTTCTACAGCACCAGAAAATTGAGAACAATGCAATTATTACAGTCATACATAGGATTAGTTTTGCTAAAGGAGAATGGTGAGATAAATTCTTTGGTTTCCTTTACTTTTAAGGTGGTTTTACTGCATCCCTGTGCAGGTAAGAAATGACAGACATCCCCAGGGAGCAGATCTCAGGCTCTAAGGCCACAGATGAGTTCTGCAGGACAAGGTTTACATGACTGCTATAGGCAAATTGCACCACCATCTGCTCCAGTCTCCCATTAATCAGTGTAAAATGAAATAAAAAACCCCCCAAAATTCTTTTAATATATTGATGTGATTTTATCAATACACAACATGGCAACTGTTTCAATAGTAGATGACTGAAGTTATGTTCAACACTCAGACACTGGCATAATTTTTAGCATTCAGGACTTTTACTAAGGTCAGGAGCAAGTGTACTCAAGTAGTAACATTGTGCATCATTCTGGGGCCAAACAATTAAAAATACAATTACATTGCCTTACTTCAAAATCCTAACTCAATTTCCTACTATTTCTACTAATATGTGACAAAAAATCAAAAATTAAGCACCCACACCACTGTTATGCAGCCTGAAATACCACTCTCTCTGAGGCATTCTCTACACAGGCACAGAAATTCTCAGCCCTTCAGTCACATCTGCTTGCATGGTTTACCTTTATTGAGATTTTATCTTCATAAGACATTCAGTTCTACAGATGGCAAAAGAAAAAGGAATTTGGACTCCTCCAGTGAATCTCAACTTCATTAAACAAATCAGCACATTTGCCACTTCCTGTTGAAAAATAAAATTGCGAAACAATGTCTCCTTTAAAATGAAAGTAAATAAATCCAGCCAGAAGACTACACTTTCCTTTTTCATAAGGGAATAGCTAAATATATAAACAGGAACAAGGCTCAGTGAGAAGGAAGGAAAGGAAGTTTTGTGTTTTCTCACAGAGTTTTTCAGAATTAGGTGGCTGCTCTATTCCTGTAACAGGTTAATGACTGGGGAGAGCAGTGTTCCCACTCCTTTGCTTTCCTCAGTTTTATTTGCTTTCTCCTAACACCATTGCTGCTTTCTCCTGGTCCTCCCTTCTCTTCCCAAGCTATCCTGATACAGAGCAAAGGCAAACAAATGATGTACACAAAGGAGAGCTCGACTGATTCAGTTCAGAGCTATTGTAAGGTACACAGTTATCTTAAAGACCCTCTTTAGCCATTACGGGGTGCAGAACCCTTACACTTTGATTCTCCCCCACTTCCTAATCCCCAGACTGCCGTCTTCCTTTTGTTAATCCTAATCCTGCTCCATCTTTGTATTATCAATAGCTACTGATACACCATTCCTGAAGTCCAAGCAGGAACTGCAATAAGGGCAGTACAGAAATACAGCCCTCTTGGTACAAAGTCCCTTGTGTCCTGTGTGTGTGATTTGCCTCCCTGAGTACAGGTTCCCAGAGCAATGCTGAGTTACAAGTGTAGTCCTTCCCCCCTTCCCTTAGCCTTGCAACTTCAGCGGTTCTTTGTGGTTTTCCCTTAGCCCTTGTCTCCCTTCATTGGTCCATCACCTTCTTGCCCTTTGATCTTCTAATACTGAAAGGGGATTTGGCTGTCATAACACATGCATCTAATATTTAGACAGCTGGGTCTGAAACAGCCACCTAATTACAGCCAATAATGTTATCCTAAAATGGACATCTTAACTAGGTCAGATGAATCTCACCCTTGGAGTGCTTATTTCTCCCTGTTGATGCAATGGGAGTCGAGGGTCACCTGCTCAGACTCAGGTGTTTATAATTTAAGTATCAAAAATACTCCCCAAATAATCCTATTTCAAATGCTCTACTAAACTTTTTACTGACCTTCGCTTTGACTCTGGTACTGCCTGTCTTTCTGTTTCATTAATACCCACTCTAACCTCAGCCATTTCCCTGGTACTTCTTCTTTGCTCCCTTTTAAAAGCCAGGTCCTCTTCTGTACTCCGTCCTCACTGGATCCAGTTCATTACACTCCAATTATACTCTCTCTTCTTTGGCTCCTCCATGGAGCCACTTCCATTCTCACTTGAATTTCTCTCCATCATTTGCCAAACAGGAGAAGGGCTCAGAGAATCATGCCACGCAATGTCAATCTTTACTTCAAAACTGCCATTGTTGCCTTGGTTAAATTGTTCCAGTAGTCATCTACTCTGACAATTAATACTAAGTTTATTTATTATACTAAGTTTATTTAGTCTGAATTTGTCCTGTTTTAACTCTGGCCATGAATCCTGTAATATCCTAATACATCAAAACATCCTAATAACAACTTTCCAATCTCCCAATAAGTACTCTCAAACCTATAAGCTTTCTGCTGACAAACTAACCAGATTGGATTGCTCACATTTTCCAGGCCCTGATTATTCTTTTAGCCCTTTGCAATTCATAAATGTTCTCCTTGAAACCCCTCTAGCTGTACCTGTCTATAGTTAATTTATTTATCTTTGAAAAACAGGCTGTAAAATAGACATGCTAATATTCCAAAGCACTGTCATAGCCCGTGGCTATGGCATAATTTATTAATAAAATATTTATCACTGTAGCACAAACTAATGTTTAAGTTAGCAACTTTTCCACAGACACGGTAAACAATGCTAAAGAAAACGTTTCTAGTTATTCTATTTTTCCTGAAAATTCCCATGCTGTAATTTAAATCCCTAGAATGGCTCAATACCAGCAATCCATCATGCATTGCTAACTTCAAGAATACTTTTACAATGCACTTTTACTACGCTGCTGCTCCTTGCACTGCATCAGAATTAAATAAATTAGCATTGAGACAAGATATTCTGTAACAAAAGATGTTTTATAAACAGTCACTAATATTTGTTTGACTGTACTTTACATTTCAGAAGAAAATCAGGATTTTTTCATCAGAATTTTGGATGAAGCTCTTTTGCAAGTACACTCAAGAAGTCAAAGGGCAGGGGAAGAAAAGAAGTTGGCAGGTAAAGACAACATTTTAAAAGCTAATGCTGCGGTTTTTAAATAGTTAACATATTAAGATAGCAAATATAACAAAGATGTCAGGAGAAACCCACCAACACATACCCCACATATGAAGACTACAGGCTTCAGAATCAGTAGGACAAGAAATTCTTTGGCACCTCTGAAAATCTGTACATAATTTGGATTATGTAAGTATTGCTCCTTCCAAAAGATAGTTTGGGACTGACTAAAACCAAAAGTAGATATTTCAGTACTCAGCACTTCCTCTTTATCAGCTTCTTGTTGCCTTCAGCTCTTTGCAGATGCTGCTGCACTATTGCCCGTTGCCTTCAAAGACCTGCAACCTCCTTATCTCTGCTGGAGCAGGAGCAGCAGTCAACAAGACTTGGGTGTATTCCCTTCCTCTGGTTGCCTTCCTCTGAAGTGCTCAACACTTGCTCTTTTTTACCCTCCTTTTCTGCATTCCCATCCCTGAATAAAAAGTCTGTATCACAAATAAATAATCCCACCCTTAGTTCTTAAGCGTGTATCTGCTTAGAGGCACCTCGATTTATGGGAGAACCAAATCTTGTTGTCAACAGTAAACTACTAGCCTGCATTTTAAGATAAATCGAAGAAACAACATAGGTATCTAATTCCTAAAACATAGGTACGTGTCAAAAGAAAGGCAAACGCAAGACTCTGAATTTGAATTATATAGGGCAAGATATATAGCTGTCTATTCTTGGAGGGGATGAGGGCAGAGAAAGAAGCCGAGAAAACTTCCAAGAATAGAAACAGAGTAGGAAGTCACAGAGCAAGCCTGGATAAGATCTGCATGCAATCCTAAGAGGAACCTAAAAAGTGCGGTAATAAAGGCCCCTAAAACTGACCAAAAAAATCCACTCTAAATATTGAGTTTGTCACCTAAATAATTATGACATGCATAGTCTCCATGAAAAACATAGCATATGATGCAAAATTAATAAAACTTATAAAAATATTATGGTTGTGAAGCATAAGGAACATTGTAACAACCTTAAAAATGCCACAGTAAGCAAGCTCATGAACTTGATGATCAAAGCTAAATTATCAACAAAAATCTTGATATAAGAAAGACATTTACAGTAAGAACAATCATTAACTGGAGCAGCCTCCCAGAAAGTGGTAGAGTCCCCATCACTGGATGTTCTCAAGATGCAGTTGGGCCAGGCACTAGATAATCTCACCTATGCTCCCTTTCCCATGAAAGGTTGGTCCAGAGGATCTTTCAAGGTCCCTTCCAACCTGGGCGGTTGCATGACTCCCAATGGTGAGAGTCTCAATGGTCACACCAGGTGAAAGACTACTGAGTCATTCTCTTAAATCTGTTGTGGCCAGAAAGATACTAAGCGTTATCTAAGACGGAAGCTCAGTCTCAGGTTTGCTCTACAGTTGCACTTTACTGTAGTTTTCTTCCTGTCACAGCTTACTTTTAAACACTGCTGTAAGGATTTAGCATTCAGCTTCTCTTTGCGCTCACCACTAAGGTTCTATAAGGTAAAAAGAGCAAATTATGAGGTTTGCGAACACCAACTCCCCCAAAATAGACCCAAATTGGTAGGCAATTCCCAAGGCCCTAAAATCTGATACATATTTGGCAATCTGAGGAATTGGAGTATGCCTCCCACCGACGCGCCAGAATGTGAGGATTTTTACCAACAGCTATCAGGATGTAGGAAGACGCCTCCCACAGAAAGGAGCAGGCAGCAGGGACACCGCCTGCCACAGCTTTCTGGGCACTCCTCCTGTCCCACTCCCAGGAGCATTATCTGAGCGGGGCTCAGAGCTTGGCTGGAGCCCACCTTTTTCCTAGGAAACAGAGTGTAGTGCATCCTCCAGATTAAACAAGTAGGCACCAAATATACCTCTCATCAATCTGTCCTCTGAACAGATGCAATAGGTCAAATGTCAATCACCTGCCTTCAATAAGAAAAATGAAAATGAAAATGTAATTTATTTTTTTTCTGCATGGTTTATCTCAATCTGTGGAGCCAGTGCAGAAGGACAGAGGGAGGGTGCTGTGCTCACCCCTATGTCCCATTGCCTCCTCACCAGTCTTCAGGATGGCTTTTGCACAGAAACTGCACTTCTCTCAAGCCATCTTGACAGGCCTGCAGGGAGACCTTGCGGGAAGGACCGCTGCACCCTCCCTCCCAGTGGTACTCAGGGGCCAAGGGTCTGGCCCTACAGAGTCAATACAGAAAGAAAAGAGAGCAGCAGCACAGCAAAATAGCAATGTACTTGATTGGTAGCCCTATGGTGTCCAATTAGATCAAGCAGAACTCAATAGCTGCTTTTTTTGTTTTTTTTTTTCCTTTTTAAGTCATTTGTTTTTCTCTCATCGCATCAGTAAACCACACGCTACTCATCAGACGGATCTGCTAGCCCACGGTGAGCTTCATGTAGCAGGACCAGGTATCTACTGAGACATGAGCTACCTAGTTAGCAATAGAATGGTTTGCTGTTCTGTATGCAACTGTAGTGCAAATTAACCTTTGATCAATGTGTAGACACCGGCACATGAAAAAGATTGCTAATGTGGGCGAATTTTATAGCATGAGAAGATGTACTGGGTGGAAACTGGATGTATTCAATTTAAAACAGCAAGTAAAGATGTATGACTCAGAAAAGACGCATATAAATTCCAAACTAACTCAGGTATCACTGCTATTTCCTAAATCACTTCTTAATCTTGACATCCTTAAGCCTCACATCCTGAAATATGTTCTGCATCTTCAGGATTATTTTCAGTCCTCCTTTAATTCCCTCTGAAAATTCCATATTCTTCCTGCAAATATACACAAGCACTCCAAAACACTGACTCACAAAGCAAGAACAGTACTTCTGTGTGATTATTCGTTCCCCATTAAGTCCTAAGGTCACAGTAAAGCACCTGCCAGGGTACTACACAGAAGGTTCCCATTAGTATCTACGATGACTACACAGTGCTCCTCTGAATCATTCACTTCATCGTGCTAATTTCAAGAAAAAACGTGGTATAAACACAGCACATCCAACAGATAGACATATTAACTTATGATAAGACTATTCATGTTTATCTTGTAAGATCTACCTTTTTGAACTATCCTCTTAATACATATTAAATAAAGCAACGTCCTTGTCAACATCACCTGGCTGGCAAATCCCAAGGTGTGTTAATTTTTAACAGAAGCATTTCACAGACCTCCTCAGCTAGTTACTCTTAAGAATCCTGGGTGGAATTTATAAAGTCCTGTTGTGCAGAACTGATTGTTGCGTGACGCCTTCCCCTGCTACAGACCATTACCTTTTATTATTGTGACCAAATAATATATGTGAGATGTTCCAAAATCAAACACCCTTTTCTCCTCTACACCTCACCGCTCTACATCTAGCAATGGCCTTATCAAACACCGGGTTTGGTTGTCCTTTATTTCATTCTTGACATGAATAAACTACTGTCCATTATCTTTACTCTCCATGGCTACAGTTATTTTAAATCTCTCTTCAACTTTCCTGAATCAGTCATGTTTTCCAACTTGTACAATCATTATTTTGACTCTTTCTTCATTTCCATCCTTTGTTCATGTATTGATTTTTGGTGCCGTTGTAATTTCCACGTACCCATTTGACTATAACGACTACTTGTCCAGTATCACTTTCCTTCATTTCCATGCAACAGTCCTGTTAGGGCATCAGAACGATAGCCTTGAAAAATTCTACAGATATTGGCAATATTTTGCTATACTGCATGTGACAGCATTAATCATTGCATACAAATACTCATGCGAGACAGACAGATGTGGAAGAACTGTACAGCATAACAAGATCCTTTGGCTAGAAGCTGGCTACATTCATACCACTAACCATGACTGACTCAGAAGCATCTTGACACTAGTGATTTTCCAGTCAGTGATCAGCGTTTCCTTGTCCTTCATAACTGGCATGAAGTACACTGTGCTGGACATTAAGGAAATGTATTTTTTAAATGTTACCAAAGAGTTATCACTGGTCTTACACTTCCCCCAACATACTTCCTTCAGATTGAAGTAATGATAAAAACTTTATTCTTCCCACACATTAGGAACAGACCATTAAGAAGTTCAACACATTCTCTAGCAAGATCAGGTGGTCCATGGCATGGCAGACCATATTTTGTTTAAAGAATTAAAACTTTAATGTATAAATAATTCTTATTCTTCTGAAAGTTCTCTGACTTTGAAGCAGCTAATGGACACTTCCATAATACGCCAGCCTTTTTACCTTTTCCATACTGAAGAAGAGAGTCTAACCATCAATTTCGACATCATACAAGACTGTACCCACTAACTGTGTTATACTAATCATATAATCTTTCTCAAACTCCAAATTGTCTTACATCCTTGAGTTTCCTAACATTAATACGCAATAAACCAAAAGATGTACCCTTTACATACAGTGTAACATTTGGATTTACTTCATAATGCTTTAGGGTTGTCCTATTTAGAATGTGGAATGAAGATATGTTGTTCTCTGAGCTGCCCTTGCTCTTGTATCATCCAGGAAATTGGCACCCATATTAATGAGATTAATCCTACAGACACCCAGCTTAATTCAGACTTTATCCCAGCGTTCCACAAAACCCAAGTTCTCGACTTGCCTAACACTAGTATTTCCTCTATTCTTTCCACTTTTGATCACGGAACTGGAAGGATTTCTCAAAAAGGTCATGACTCCTCTTTTCCTTTTTAGGCCTCTGCAGTTTTTCACCTTCTGCAGAATGGAGCCTGTGACCGCCTCAGTGTTGCCAGAACAGATCGTTATCAAAACAGCTTCTCCTGCTTATCCGTTTTCCCAGCCTGACCTTGCTACTGGAAGGAAACAAAACCTCCCACTGTCCACCTGGCCCTTGAAGAACAGTTCAGCAATCCTCGTCAGAATGCAGTCACTGGGGAGGATGACCACCTCCCACAACACGGCTGGCTGGAAGCGAGGAAGCATTCCCGGGAAGTGCCAGCAGGTACGGCCTTGGCCTTGTCCTCTCATGGCTCCCTGGGCATCTCCCCGCCCTGGGGCACTGCTGAAAGAGGAAACAGAACCCCACTGGCCTCAAACCCGCATGGTTTGAGCTGCAGGAATGTCTTATTACAGTTTTCCTCAAAATTAGTATTATGTCTTCTCCCAGGCAACCCTTGCAAGCCTCCATCTCAAACGCCCCTCTGTGTACCTGCCACATCACGGCCACTGGAAAACACTCTTCGCATTTTCTTGTGGTAAAAAAGTTCCAATCTATTTATTTTCCTGTTTCCTCCCGTTGACCACACTCCCTTTTCCACGTCCAGTCTCCCCCAGTACAGATCATTTCACACAGCCCGTTTCCTCAGCCTCTTGCTGGCACCAAACCCACCCTTCTGAAACCCCTTCCAGTCCACGGCGGGCTGCTCCACACAACCCCGCCGGTACTCGCCCCCTCCTTCCCCCCACGATGTCTACCGCCTCCCAACACCCGCACTGAGCCACACGCTACCGGGCAGAATGTCTGAAAAACGGCAATCTTTGATCCTGGCTGCCCAAATTCCCTGCCCCTCCCCCGCCCCACAGCGGGACCCCCGCCCCGCGCATGCGCACGGCAGCCGCCGCGCGCCGAGCGGGGGGGGCCCCGCCCTTCCTGCCTGTGAGGGAGGAGACGGGGGTGGCGGCGGCGGCCGGAGCCAGACGGGAAGATGGCGGACCTGGAGGAGCAGCTGTCCGACGAGGAGAAGGTAGGGGTGGGTGGGGGTGCTGCGCCAAGCCGGGCAGGGCCGGGCTGCCCTTTCTTCCCTGGCTCTCCGAGCCGGCAGGCCGCGGGGCGAGCTCGGCTCTCATCCTGTGGTTAGTATTTTTGCCGTCGCCCCGCGGCCGGGCCTGTCAGTCGGGGGGCGGGAGGAGGGTCGGCAGAGGGGCCGGGGGGAAGGCTGGCCCTGTCGCCGCCTCGGTCCCGGCGCATCTCCCGCCGCTCCTTGTAGGGTGCAGGCCCGGCGGGGAGGCGGGGCCCGATGTCCGGTGGAGGCGGTGGTGGCCGCTCTGCCGGCTTCCCGAGCCGCCGGGGTGGCGGGCACGGCCGCTGCTTGCCTCCGCCCGGTGGGCGGCGGAGGACGGCAGGGAGAGGCAGAAAGGACGCGGAGGGAGTCTCCCTCCCCTTCCCCCACCTCCACTTCCCGTTTCCGAGGCGCCTTGCCCGTGCCGGCCGGCTGCGCCGGGGCACCGGCTCTGCCCTCCCTGCTGAGGGGCTCTGTGCCGCCGCCCCGGCCCCAGAGCAAGGCCGGCCTAGGCCATCGCCTCCCCTTTCACCTCCACAGGCTCCTCTCCGGGAGGAGAGAGGATACGAGAGATTTGGGAGAGGAGGAGGGGGGTGGGGGATGAGGAAGGCTGTTTTACTTCCTATTAGGAGACAGTGATTGGGGAAGTGTAAAGTCAAGGAGCAGAGGGTCTGTGTTAAGGACATGAGCGTGTGATTTCTTTTTATGGCAGTTGGAAACTTCTTAGGTTTAAGACAGATTTTTCCAGAAAAATCTCACAACGAGGAGGGTGTCTTGAGGGACTTCTGTTACCGGTGCTCCGTGTCTTCCTCTGTTGGATCCAGCTTCACGGCAGCTGCCTGTTTCAGAGCTAGGGTGTGGTGTTTTGTGTACATGGTGCTGGTGCACTGCTCATGTCTTTATGTAATGCACAGTATTATTCATTTTCGACTTTGAAAACATAGGTTTTTGTGGCTGTGGAAGCTGTGAGATGACTTAAACGTGGGAAACATCAATAAATGACATTTCAAACTTTGAAGTTAGAAGGAGGATGCCTGAAATGTCTAAACAATTACAATAAGGCAGAATTTTTGCATGTTTGAGGTTAACAGGACCACGTTTCAGAACTAGAGAGGCACTGATAGGCCAAGAGATGCATAGCGCCAGGATCTCACTATCTTTTTCCCAAGAGGCTTTAAGATTTTGCCCTCCTCTACTTAATTTACATCCAAATGCCACCTCTCTGTTGGTACAAGTAGTAATGTAATCAAGAAGTATATGTGGTAATCCATGAGTCTTTTAGCCCCTTACAGAAAATACAAGTAACTCTAATCCAGTATGTTGTTCCTAGAGGGTATGTTTGAAAATACTACAAGCTATCTTGGTATCACGGAATGGTTGAGGTTGGAAGGGTTCTCTGGAGGTCATTTTGTCCAACCCCCCTGCTGAAGCAGGGTCATCTAGAGCAGGCTGCCCAGAGCTATCTGCAGATCGCTTGTGGAAATCTCCAAGGGTGGAGACTCCACAACCTCCCTAGGCAACCTGTGCCAGTGCTTGGTTACCCTTTGAAGTAAAAAAGTGTTTCCTTATGCTCAGACAACACCTCCTGTCTGAGGCTTTTGTGTCAATTGACTCTTGTCCTGTCAAATAATAAAAGAAACAGTGACAGTTTTATCTTGCATCTGTATGATCTGAGAAGCACTGCCTGCGCTTTGTGACTGATGGAGTTAAGTTATAAACTTTCTTCTGTCCATTAATTCCAGTTTTCTTTTCTGCCAAAATGGGTGCAGACTCTTCCTGCCTTGGTGTAAGTGAGTAGAATCAGCACTCTTCCATTGTAAATTTAAATTGCTTCCTTTATCTTCTTCAGTCCCATATAAAATTGATTGCCCTGTATAAGTGGATTTTTCCAAGCCTGCAAGTGTATTTTATTGGCTAACAAAGCAAAGATAGGCAACACTGCAAACTCTTGGAAAAGCAGGCAAATATCCATGCAGACCTTGTGACGCCTTAAGATTTTAATTTTGATAACATTTTATTTGTAAAATGATAGCATGAGTTAAATGTATTTCAAACATTCAGTTTTACTGAGCTAAAAAAAAATGAGCTGGGTAGCATTTGAAAAGGACACCCTTCTCACCCATCCAGTTGAGACTATAAATAAATGTAGAAGTAGAGGCAGGCAGACAAATACTCATTTCACGGAGGAAAAAAAAATCACATTGCTTCTTTATATACTTTTTTCTGATGATAATATTAAAGGTTGATGCAGATGATGATGGTGGTGAAGTTTTGTAGGTAATTTCAGTAGAGGCATAACTAGAACACTGATCAAAACTGCCGGAATTCAAGGAGGGAAGGTGGTGAACAAAATAAGAGAACTTTTTTGTACCAGACTCCTAATAATGCTGTAAAAGCATAAGTAAATAGGAGATCAAGTGGTGTAGTGATATGAAAAGTTCTGAAAGGTCTTTGATTCAAGTCTTTGTGTATAGTCAGTAAATTTAAGTGTTGTAAAGGCAGTAAGCAATTCCATTTGTAGCCGCTATACCTTCCTCTTACTATCTAGTAGTCAGTTTAAGATGGTTGTATGTAGCTCTACTGTAATTCAAATTTAAAACTTGCGGTGTTTAGTGTAATTAAGAATACAGAAAGGGCATGAATTGGAATAGTAGCAAAACAGAGAGTTACAGTTCAGGTAAAAAAAGCTCTAAAACCAAGGAAGGAGAAGAGCCAGTTGCCAGAAAGAACTTGATTTGAATATGCAAGATTGCGTAGCAGGTTTTGAACTCAGTCTTGTTTCTTAGATTCACATTTTAGCAGTGTGAGGATAAAATTGAAAAAGCTTTTTTTAAAAAAAAAATCTGAAAATTATTTGCAGTAAATACAGTGTGTAAGGTTTGTGTACATCTGAGGATCTGAAGTTGGGCCATTGCCAGTGAAAGTTACTGGCTTTAGCATCTAGTACCAGGGATTTTCCAGTGCTCAAAGCAGCTTTTGTGATACACAGTGTTTTGTAGTTGCTTTATTCACATAGGTCACTGAAAGTTCAGAAGCTTTTAGATAGGTGGAATAACATAAGTTTGTTTGCTTCAGTCTGTAAATAAAAACGAGGTCTGAGAGGTGTAGATCTTGAAGCCCTGAACTCTTAAGGGAGATAGCAATGGGAAGTCATCACTTCTGTGCCCTTCCTATAGGTAATGCATCCTCACTTACCAAGTTTTGAATGGAAAACCTATTAATTTATACAGCATATTTGAAGTAGGTTTGTTAAGATCTAGTAACCATTTTTTTGCAGTTTAATTTTATTCCAGTTTCTGTAGAAATTGTTTTCCTACCTGTGGCTATGCTGAACTAATAAGCATATCTAAAAATGTTTTTAATGAAGCTATTAGTGTGAATATAAAAGCTACAATTTATCTACATGAATATAGGCAATGATTAATGGAAGGTACTGATTTTACTGTAAAAGTTGCACTTACTAATGTAAATATTCATTAACAACCAACAGCATAAATGCAAAACAAGACTAAAAGTATTTAAATCATAAAACCAGTGTTCTGCAGTTCATTTTTGGTGACTCGAAGGGGTGTGTTTACTGTATATTTATTTTTTTTTTTTTAATGTGAATCCTGTTCTCTACAAAGCACAGGAGTTAAATAGCTGTGTTGATACCAGGATAAAGCCTGAGAAAATCTGGATGCCTTTAGGGAGGAAAGGGGAGAATCCTTGTAGGAAAGGATAACATGTCGATGCTTTTTTTTAATGGAAAATAAGCTCTTGCATTCCTTAAAATGCTGAGCATATAAATGTGGGAGTTGTCAAACAATTATTTTTTAAAAAGGAACCATACCTCTTTCAGTAAGGTTCTGTCTCAGTAATTCCACTTGTTCAGGAAGGTGGGGTTTAGCAGTAGGTCAGCTTGCTGTAATTAGAGCAAAACTTCTCTTCTGACGAGGAAGTAGTTCCATTTGTGAAAACGAGCCAACATCGCTTTGAAATATTTCCTGCTGCATTGGGTAACTTTGTAGAATCTTAAATTAGGTGTCAAAACTTACAAATCTAATGAAGATGGGTGTCTTATACCAACAAAACCGCAGTGTAGTTTTGTCAGATTGTTTAAGGATAACCTGTTTCTTAGTGCTTTGAGATGAAAAGTCTATGCCAGTAAAATGCATTCTCTTGTGTAACTTTGTCTTTAAAACATAATACATTGACAGCAGATCAGACTTGCAGGTACAAGCACACCAATGTGGGAGGTTCAGGTGTTTCCTTAATGCAAATATAAGACTTTTTCCTGAAACTACTTTGGAAGCATTAGCAGAATTTTTTGACAAAAAAAACCCCATACTTTTAAAAAATCTTTACGTGTATTAAAGCATACATGTGCTCTAAATCATTCATTTTGGAAGAATCTCGAATTCTGACTTTTAGAATTACCCTGAGTGGGACTTGAAGACCACAGATTATTAGGAGCAGAATGTGTTGGATTAGAAGCAGGATTTGAATAGCCTTTTCTGGGTATAATTTCACTGTAACCTATCAGGTAAACTTAAAGTAGAGTTTTGCAGATGTCATTAATGTTCTTTGTAGTTCATTAGTACACATTTTGTTCTATATTTAAAAGTGCAACTTTGCTAATGTCTTGGAGGAGAATCTTGTGAGCTCTCAGGTTCTTGTTTATATTTAAATTCTGAATAGAACTGGAAATGCTGTAGCAGGTTCTGATGAAAGGTTTTTCAACCTTTCATACTTAAACGTCAAATAACTCAGTTACTGTTTAAGCATGTCTTCTGTTTAATTTAATACATTATCAAAGCTGTGAAAGTTAACATTTTTCCAAAAGGGAATGTAAGAGAAATTGTGTGGAAGGAATTGTTTTTACAAAGGTGAGGTTAAACTCAATGGTTACACTTTGGTAACATTTTGAGGAAATTCTTGAATAAGAATGAGGAAGTTGGGAGTTCTTCTCAGACTGACATGTAATTCTGAATATAGCAGTCCTTCCAAGATTAAGATTTTTGTGTACATTCTGAGATGATGTAGTGTGTGGTCTTGAGTTGGGAATTAATTTTTTAAAAAATGCATCATACCCTTGAGATTGAGGGACAAAAGAGAAATTTTAATCACTTTGAGAAATTACAGAAGTGTTCAACACTCTCTGAAAAAATTACCATATAGTATATGTATGTCCTATCATGACAACGTGTGACTGCAAATAGTTACTATATTTATAAAGTCATACAGGCTGGAAGAAACTTCTGGAGGTGACTCAAATGCTGCTTGGTCAAAGCAGGCCAGCTTAGATCAGCTTGCTTAGGGACTTGCACTTTGAGTTTTGTATCTCCAAGGATGGAGACTGCACAGGCTCTCTGGGTGATGTGTTGCAATGTTTGACTACACACATGGTCAGAAACTTTTCCTAATATTTAATTGTTGCAGCTTGTGTCCAAAGCTGGTTGTCTTTTCACTGTGGACCTCCATAGAAAGTTATTATGCAAAGCAAAATTATATGCATTTTTGACAGGCTAAAAATAATTATCTGAAGCTTGAAGATTAATACCTGTTATTCTAAATACAAGATCAGAGATTTCTAAAACTGCAGTTCATATATTCTTTTGTTAGTAGTGGTTTGAAGAAGTTAGGTACTTCTTGTGGATTATGAGTTTTACCATGTTGTGGAGTATTTATAATGCAGTGGCACCTCAGGACCATCAAAAGACCTATTCTTGCTACCTTTGTGCTCACAGAACTGCTGCAGAAGAAGCATGCAAACCAGGGAACCTTATAGTTTTAAGTAGATAAAAGAAACTGATTGAACCAAAAATAGAGAAGTGTTACAGAACAAATTATTGGCAAATCCAGTAATGATACCAGAGACAATAATTTGTGATATAACAGATAGGATTCTGTTGCCCACCAACACAGTCATCAACCTACTGTGTTCTGCTGTGAAATACCACCTTTGTTTGATTTTGATTTTGGCACCCAAAGAGGAATAGGATAAGGAGTTTAGCTGCATTATTTAGCAAAACAGTGTATTTTTCTCAGGCAGCACTGTATGATATTCACTTCCAGTTTCTGAAAGCAGGATATAAAGGAGTTAGAACCACTTGTGTGGAAACGAATGCGGAATTTTCAGCATATGGAAATTACATTTTTTTAATCTTTGAGTAAAAAGCTTCTGAAATGTAAAATATTTTGAATACTTTCTTAACTTGACAGAAGGCATTAAAACTTTCAAACTAATAGGTAACTTTGAGAGGGAATTTAGGACACTGAAATTGGGAGGCATACAGTTAAGGTGGGACCTTATTCTATGATCTTCTAATAAAGACATTTTTCATAGAACAAGCTCTGATACTGTTCCTCTTCCCTCCCTGCCGCTATTGAATCCAGGCTTGATGTCCTTGTAGTATCTATAAATAATGATCTTGGAGTAGTAGGAAGGATCACTTGAAAAACGTAGGCTTTGTATTGGAAGAATGCTTTTGCAAATATGAACCAAGTGCTTTTCAGGTTATAGTAGATACAGATCCGTAAAGACTGCTGAGAAAGAGAGATCTTATTGCTGCAACTGGGGAGCATGTGTGGAGCTGACAGAACGTCTTGATTCTTCTGTATGTGGGAAATGATGCCATCAGTTTCTTTCTTTTGAAGTCTTAGCCTTTTCTTACAGCTTTTACTTTTCAAACAGAATTTAATGCTTTCGCTCTTTACTAAATGTAAAATTTTACTACTTTTTCAGTTTTCAATTAATGACTTTTGCAAGGAAATTCTGAGATTTTTTTTTTATGCTTATTATCTATTGTCTCTCTGATCTGTAAGCAAAGTATGCAATTACTCAGCTTTTAAAGGTTTTATGGGTAAGATTTACTTGTAAATTTACTTCAGACCAATAACTGCATTAGACCTTTGTCAAATCGAATGAGATTTCTATCTAGCAAAGAGAGTGCTAGCCTCTAGCATGTTTTCCAAAACAATATTTTGTTTCTTGAGTTGATTACATATGTTGGGGCTTGACCCTACAATGAGATAGGAAGTACCAAAGAATGATACAGTTTGAGATACTAATATTTTAAAGCACCTGATGGATACTCTCCTGAGACTGCAACTTAATACTACTTTGACACACCTCCTATTCATCCTTTTTTTCCTTTTTGTTTTTTCTTCTTTTTTTTTTCTTTGCTTTGTTTTTCCTCAGAGGGTCCTTTGGAAGTTACTGAAAGCAGCTCTTGTCTAAGCTGTGAAACTGAGATGCTCTTAACCTTTTTTTTTTTTTTTTCCCTTGGTTGCTCATATTATGAGCTTTCATGTACACAGCTGAAAAAAGGACTACTGTAGTGAAGATAAAAACTTGCAGTAAAGATGCTGCAGGAAGAATGTTCTGTATGACAAATTTGAGACGTGTACCGCTATCAGTAATTTTAGAATCACTTTTGCATGTGTGTGGTTTTCTCGGCTATTTGTTTTCCAGCCAACTACTAAGAACACATAGGCTTTCACAGAAATACAGATGTGGGGAATAATAATATAATGTATTCTACTTTCTGTATTATAATTACAAGCAAATTTTTTCAGTTCAGAGCTTTTAGTAGTTGATGGTGATAGCGGAAGCCAAAGTTTCAGATTGATCTTGATCCTTTAACATCTACTAACAAAACATACTTGTTTCACTAATTTGAGACCAGTGCAGTTCTTTTAATATGTTTCTGAATTTAAATATGGGACGTGCATGGCATAAAAAGTTGTTCAATTAGATACAGTCAGCAGTAATAAAAGTAGCTGCAAAATGACATGGGGGAGATTTATCTTCTCTAATTTTCTTCCAGAATTGTATTGTCCAAGTAACATACGTTGCTTTCATATTCCTCTTTGCTATCTGTACCTTATACAATGACTTTTAGAAGTCCTGGTTTGGGTATGTGTTTGGTTTTTTTTTGAATCCTTCATCTTAATATGATGCGGTGCGTAAAGCAATTTTAAAATGGAGACTTCTATAATATTTAGATATTCTACTGCTGAAACGCCCCACAGTAAACAATCAACACCTTTCAAAATGGTTATTTTTCTGAAAATAAATTTCATTATCCAAGTCAGTTCTTCAGGTAGAAAGAATGCAGCTAGAATACCTTATGCTGTGTAAGATTTGCATCACTATTAAGTGCTGGTACTATTACATACTCTTAAATATTTGTACATTAAAAATAATTGAGGGAAACACACGTTCTGCAGACGCAATGCAGCTTCAGGCATTACTATGAAGGAAATGTCTGTTCAGTCAAAGCCATAGGCATGGAATGTGCCCCTCCTTTCCTGTGCCACAGAACCACATTTTTGCAGTTTTCTTCCTCGGCTCCCTCAGAAGCAGAAGTGAATTGAGTGTGCTACAGCGCATTTTTCAGTTGAGCTTGGCAGGAAAGCTGAAGTTGCAACACTGCTTTTCACATTCATTCCCTCTCTACCAGAGTCACTGACTTTGCCCTATGTTTGTATGAGATGCTGCACGTTTCGAGATGCTGCTTCACTATTTGAAATTTTATCCATGGGCATGGGTGATGTTTCGTGAGATGCTGAGAAGACAGTTTGCTGCTGACATGGGGTAACCCCTTTCTCACATATACGTTCTCAGTGCTTGTCTAGCCTTTTGACGGCTTTTTTACCTCACTAAACTGCTGGCAGCAAGAAGCAATGATTGTTTGAAGCTCTCTTGAAAAGTGAATTGGTTGCTATGTTCTTGCCCCCTTCTAAAGCTATTCTTTAGCTAGATCAATTTGCTTCTCTGGATGCTTGCATAAGTAGATGAACAGTAGTGATACAAAGGAGTTTGTAACAATGGGTCACAGGGTTTATTTGGGAAAGAACAGGGAGATTAGTCATTTTGGTGGCAGCAGAAGCACAGTATTAGGTCAGTTTTTGCCAATTAGGAAACACTCCTAGCTCTTTTTTTAAAGATGTATTGTAATTGCTGGTGTAACATCCTGGGAAGTATATAACCTAAGAATTTAATGAGCAGTTGGAGCCAGTAATACCAAGTATCTATCTGTCCAAAGGAGAAGCCAGCTATGTTTGGGTTTTTTTTTTAAAATTGAAGAGTTTGCAAACTCAAAAACTATGTTGATGTTTTCCGTGCTGACAGATCATCAGGCATTCTATCTTGCAAGAGATGGAACCTTATCACAGAATGATACAGGGTTGGAAGGGACCTCTGGAGATCATCTAGTCCAACCCCCCTGCCTAAGCAGGTCCACCTAGAGCAGGCTGCACAGGAACATGTCCAGGTGTGTTTTGAATGTCTCCAGAGACGGAGACTCCACCACCTCTCTGAGCAGTCTGTACTAGTGCTCTACCACTCTCAAAGTAAAGAATTTCCTCCTTATGTTTAGATGGAACTTCTTATGTTCAAGTTTGTGCCCGTTACTTCTTGTCCTGTCACTGGGCATCACTGAAAAAAGACTGGCCCCATCCTCTTGACACCCACCCTTTAAGTATTTATAGGCGTTGACCTGAGACTGCGTTCCGTGATGTGCTACATGTGTCAATGTAAAATTAATTTTGACTAGTAGAAGATGTCAGAGCAGATTTTTTGTTCATTAGGAAGTAAAGCTGCATATTCAAAAATAACAGGTCAGCTGAACTCAAAACATGCGTTTGAATAAAACTTTGAACTCGACAAAAGTCGAGTCTACTTTTATTCAGTATCACTCCAGGTAGTACAAGCAGAATTTCTGAATGACTTGCATGTTATTGTGAATGTGAATTACGGGTCTTGAGAGAATTGGAACTTACCTAGTTTGAATCAGCTTAACTGTGTTAATATTTCTGTAACTATGGGCTAATTATAAGAAACCCCTGTAGCTACCTGTAAATACAGTTCAGTGGGTCAAGACAAAGCTATTTGTTTCATTGCCTGCAGAAAGGCTTCCTGAACCAACAACTATGGCAGAAGGCGTGACTGTGGGAATAGGGCTCTCTGGACTCTTTACTGTTCCTAGAGCAGAACCAAAGAGCTCCCTTCTCCCCAGTGTGATATCTCATCCACCTTTTTGCCAAACTTATGTTCCTGTGAGTGGGAGATTTGTTTTGTTTTATAAGGAAGCAAGGGTGCTCCCAGGAATCCAGAATATAAATACATGATACACAATGCTTTGCTCCTGCTGCAACGCTTTCTGTAATCACTGATAACAGTAACTGCTGGAAGCTCTTGATTTTACATTTTTTTTTCCCTGTGATTAGCAACAAGGTTGTCTTTGAGTGGAAGCGTATTGTGGAGGTCTTCTGTTACCTTCCCCACTCCACATTTTCACACAGGCCTTAGGTAAAAAGGGCTTTTAATATCTGCTTCACTATTTAATTTTTATTGCTCTGGAGCAGTAAATGTTAACCTGTTATGAGTGTAGAGGAAGGGTGGGTCTCCCTGCCACGAGAAGTTCACAGTTGAACTTGAAATAAGTGATGTGTAGAAAAGAGTAAGGGCAAAATATGTGGTTTCACAGCGTCTTGCTTACCAGCACCTTTTTCCTGGCCAACATGGCTGTTGATCTAAGGGGGGAGCTGTCAGGGTGTTTGGCAAATACAGCTGTATTTCACTTAAGTTAAAAACGGTAAAAGAAAAAGGGAAGGGGGGAAGAGGAGCGGGAGAGGTGGAGCAGAAAAGCTAACTGCAGTTTTAATGTCTCTATTATTGTTAGGTGTACCCTAGCTGATTATCAGGAATGAGCATATCTTAGCAGAGCTGACAGTGGTGTGGCGTTGTGAGAGCCCCTGCACTTCTGCGAGCACATATTCATGACCATATATAGGCACATACAGTGCAGAAGGTCGGGCTTTTTCAACCAGTGTCAGTTCCGATGTGCCAGGAACAGGAAGAGTGGTTTGGGGGCATTTGAAGTCACTGCGTATAACTTCTTTAAAATAAAACAAACTTCAGAATGGCTCAGTCTGGAAAATGTAGAGAAGTAGGATTTCTTTATGTATCTGATGAATGTCATGCCTTGAGAGAAATTAGATTGTGAAATAAAAGCAAAAGCATGAAAACAAGGCAGATCTAGCATAACTGTGCGATTCTGTACATTGCTACCTCTGTGCTTGTGTAATCTGAAAACTGCAAATACCGTAGTAACTGAGTGTAGGCATCTGTTGACAGAGTAATTGTTTTAATCTCCAGCAGAATGAAGGACTAGGCATTATTGTGCCTAATATCCATGCTCATCACATACAACAAACCTGTCCTCTTCTCTTTTGCTAAGCTTCTGAGTCTGAATTTTTGCCTTAACTGAAATAGTTTACTTTATAAAATCAGAACGCTTGTGACTAATGTGGTGGGTAGCATTTGGCTTCAATTGAAAAAGTAAATCTCGCTTGCTCTTATCTACTGATGTGAGACTTCCATTTAAGCGAAAATTGATGACTCTAACTGGTGTATATGTGAAAATTGGATAAAGGGAAGACCTGCAGTGAGGTATGCTTCCCTTAATGTTTCAGAAGTTTGGGGGTTTTGGTTGTTTTATTATTTTTAACCTCCTCTCAGCCTCTGTATGATTTGTCCAAGTTCATGCTCAAACCTGCATGAAGTCACATTTCATGAAAATGCATTTAGATTGGTTTTGTGCATTCTTTGTGAACCATTGGTGATCAGATGTTCTGGATTACTGAACTCTGAAGTTATAGTTTCTTGCAAGCCACTCTTCAGACATATAACTGAAAACAGTGACTGTAAATCTAATCTCGGAAACTACTTCAATAAAACACTGTTTTAAATTTTAGGTGGTGTTTTGGGAGTAACTAGAGTAATAAATGGAGAAACTTCAGGTGTTTTCCCAGTCTTGGCTTTTGAGTTTTCTAAAGGAACTCTCAACTGTAACCTAATGTTTTGTTACTTGCTGTTACGTGCTTAAGGTTCTTGTACTGTGTGTGAAAGTGCAGTTCTCTTGAATGGACAAAGTTTTGTCATTTAGACTTCTAAAATGCTATGTTGTTTCTGTTTTGACTTGTTCAAATTGGTTCTAATCAATTTTTAAAATTCTCAATGTGTTGAATATACAGCATTGGTTTCAACTGTAATGCATCTAATTGAAGTGTTTGTTAAACGGTTTTCGGCAAAAATAGTTTCCTGTCTGAACTGGGTTATACTGCAGTTTAGTTTTTTGCCTATCGCTTTGTATTGCGAGTAATGTGCCTCTTGCTATACGTGCATTTTTAAACTTTTTTTCTTTATTTGCCCATAAATGCCACATTTTGTATGGTCTTTCCCTTTGTTTAAATTGTGCTTCCTCAAGTGATAGAAGAGCTTGTGGCTAAAGGGGGAGATCTTCATGTCATTGTGGCTCATGAAGGTGTTTTGCTTCTGTATCAGTCTGGCTTTGGAAAAAATAAACCTCCTTTAGAGCATTTATTTCTGGAAAAACTCAGTGGCAATAAAGTAGCTGTAAGTGCTCTTCAGTTCTTATGTGTTAAGCGAGACTACTGGATTTAATTCTTCTATATGGGCTGCTTCTACGCATGAGTTGGGGAAATATGGCTCCTTCAGATACTCATCTCCACAGATAAGTAAATTTGGTTTAACTGCTGAAGGAAAGTGGATTGATTTTAAATGGGCTTCACAAAGGCAGGTTAGCAAAGTGCAGAGTGTGTCTTGGCTGACAGACTGTTAACTTCTGAAGATACATTAGGTTTTTTGCTTCTGTAAGCGTGAATACGCTTTATACTTCCTGATGAGATGTTCATTGCAAATTTGCGTGATTGTGTTTACCTGTCCTATAAAAAGTGTCATCTATGATGAATTATGACCCCGAAAAAATTCTCATTGAGGAACTGAATTTACTAATAAAATGTTCATTAAAAGTAATGTTTAGCTTGGTCTGTCCTGAGGAAACATCTGTTATTATGGAATACCTCTGAATGGATATTACTTATACTATAGCTAATTTGACTGATAAGAATAGTTCTTAGTGATAGAGAAAAAAAGAAGCAAAACCAGTTTTACATAACCAAAACTGCTGAAAGTGAGGTATTATTCCAGTTTTAGTATGGACTTAATATCTCACTTTACAGATATTACCAGTTCAAAGCACATGGTCAGAGTGCAGTTTGGGCACCCAAGTTTTGCTTAATTTTGCTTGTTTATCTGTTGCCCAGCCAAAACTGAAATATCATTTCTTTTGGAACTCAAAAAGTCTCTTAAGTCTTGTTTCTCTGCTTGCCCAGAGCTAACTCTGCCTTGGCAAGGGTGTCCTGAAGTCAATTCGGACCCAAGAAATGGTTTCCCTTCATCTAGTCTTGAGCTGGCAATCAGTCTGATAGTCAGATACCTGCTCTTAAGTATGAGGCCTAAATTCCAGTCTGATTCCAGAATCTGTTAATTGGTCATTTGACAAAATGTCTTGGTAATACAGAGCCTTGGAGCCTGTCTTGCCCTTCTCCTTCATGAGTGGTTTAGTGGTACTGTAGGTTAGCTATATCTCACACCCTTCAGATCTCTTTGGATTGAGCATTAAGCTGGGTACACTGTGCACTGAGTGCCCTGACTTCAGCAGGAGAGGTGTGGAGTATGTCCTCACTCCGGTAAAAGCGCGCAGGCTGGTGGTTGGGGTAATCTGGCTAATGCAGAGGAGTTTACATTCCATTGGGTCAAAGGAGACAATCCAAGTCATGCTTTCTTCTTATCTGGGCAAGTGCTTTAATAAGCTGCCATAGAAGAAAGAAGAGGCTCTTGCCTCTCTGTGTCTCTTGAGAAGAGTAAACTATGGCATTTATCTCAGTATAATGCAAATTTATGTTTATATGGAAAAAGCAGTTCTGATTTAGGTACGTGAGGCAGCAGATAAAGGCTTTCTTCAATCCAAAATGTAGCATTCGGTTTAGAAAGCTGGGGACTGATAACCTTTCATTTCCATTAGCCAGCTCTGAGTGGCTGTGTGCTGACTGCTAGTGAGCAGAAAGCTACCTGGGCTAGTCATTTGGGATCTCATTGAAGTTTGAACACTGCTAATGAGGCAACTAAGTGCCCTATCAGGACACTCTTAAGCTTGAACCACCTTTCCCAGAGATCATTTTCTGGATCTTGTCAAGAACGAGGGGCCCAAGCACTGTCTGTATTGCTACCCTCGATTG
>KZ505640.1:1224279-1236713 GCA_002844005.1 Limosa lapponica baueri | reverse complement strand
ATTTCACTCTCCGTTTCCTTTTAGTTTTATGTTGGTTTTGGTGTTGTTTTTTTTCTTAACCAGGGGGGTGAAATCTGATTTCTATTTTATTTTCTTAAAGGAATGGCCGTTGGAGGTCAGAATGGAAGTTTACAATCACCCCTTCAACCACTCAAGTGGCTGGCATCTTGAAAATTCAGGTATGCTTATCTCAAACTGTGCCCTGATAAGTGAAGCCTCCAGTTACTATGAAGGGAGACTCAGGCCAGTGTATTAAGTATTCTAAAAGAATTTGGGGACCCAATAAGCAAAGCAGAGATGCCCATTTAGTTAAGTGTTAGCGACTTAATTGCATATTTACCTAATCCTTACAAACACAAAATATGTGTTTCATGTAATGATTTAGAAGGCTTCAGAAGGTGTATTCACCTCAGCTAGGCATATACCTCTTTGGTTTCTTGGTTCTTGAATTTGCTGTGGCACAAGCCTTTCCTGAGGGTAGGCCCTTTCTGAAGTAGAATTTTTTTTTTTCTTTTTAACAGATAATAGCAGGGGTTTTTTTCACGTTACCCACGCATATACCTCTTTGGTTTCTTGGTTCTTGAATTTGCTGTGGCACAAGCCTTTCCTGAGGGTAGGCCCTTTCTGAAGTAGAATTTTTTTTTCTTTTTAACAGATAATAGCAGGGGTTTTTTTCACGTTACCCACCCTGTTGTTCAGAGAGGTGGGAACCTTTGGTTTCAGTCATTCCACCACCTGAAACTTTTGAATCCAAGTCTCCTTCATTCATAATTTGCCCTTCTTGTTGGCTCTAGAGCATTCAGAAAGGAGATACTGTCCAAGCAGGAATGCAGAAATCCTTGAGACCACAGGAAGTCTGACTCATGTGGTAGGCAGGGGGGGATTAACTTCCTGGGTTGTTAGTTCCCTGGAATGTGTATGCATATTTTGCAGGAGTTTATTAAAACAATTCTGGGATCTGGGACTAGAATCTTAGTGCAGTCTGGTTTTCAGCATAGTACTTCATTATTTTTTAACAAGACATAGTCAAGGTCCCTTTTCCTGCTCTTTTTGTGTCCCCATGAGTTTTGCAGTTCCTTACTGCTCAGTGACTTAACTTCGGGAAGATGCAATGGAATGTTTTTCTAGCCATAGCCTGAGACTTAGAATGTTATTTTAGGATTTGATAGATGTGTCCAGATCCACCCAATCAGGGTGGATCTGAATTTGATTTCCCATTTGGGGGCAAATTCTATAACAGCTGGAATGATAGTCAAAATGTGGGCAGCCATTCTTATGTTGTCAGATCAAGATAGTTACGGTAAGCAGCCTAAATAACTTCTAGGCTTCTCAAGACTTTGAGAGAATCCAAGTAAATGGTCACTTAAACACAGTTTGCAGCAAAAGAGGCATTTTCTCCACAGCATGCATTTTCGGTTAAATGTCTTCAGAGATTTTTCCAGAACAAGCAGGCTACCTCATAGAGAAAGGTTAGGCCAGTAGTCTAGAAAACAGCCTGAACAGGGAATTTACTCAGGTTTTAATCGGCATCTGAATTTGGGCACCAGCTGATTTTATTACTATTTCACATAACTAATCAAGACATTATTTACATTCATTAAAGTCTGTATTTGGGGGAGTGATGAAAAATTTTGCTTCTTCTGCTTGTATAGGAACTACTTGTTTCATCGAGGAATTTTGAACTCTGTTTCAAATTTTTAGAAATGGTGTACAATTTCTTCAATGTATGTGGGAGCGCTCCCCCTTCCACCCTCCAAACAAACAAAAGTGCTTTATTTTTTTTGTAAGGAGCAAAGTAATTTTGTAGAATATGAACTTACTACATTCAAACTAGAGAAATTTCAGCAGACTGAAATTTCAGCGTTATTTGCAGAATCTTTATGACAGCAATACGGCCATTGCCCTGTTTCTGATAAGACCTTTTATGAATATATTGGGGAAAATTCCAGCATCACCTGCTGTCTTCAAGTGTCTTCAGTATTTTTAAGGTCATTTGCACAATTTCTTCCTTTTTTTTTTTTTTAAATTCTAATATAGGAGACTCTCACTTTAATCTCTTCCATTGTTTAATTTTCTTTTAATTACATGTAAAACTACAACAGCAGAGTCTTTTACTAAAACTAAGCCCCTGTGGTGCTTGACATGCTCCAACTGTGCATGGAAAACAACTGATAAGTGTACTGGTTACTACTTTTATCTCTTAGATAATTTGTTATTCTCATCCCTCCTTAGTTAACCTTTCCAAGAGGTTCTGTTCATAACCACCATCCTTCTTGTAGTCTTCCGAACCCAGACCTAGCATTCTAGAAGGATGTCAGCAGTGAGGTATAGTACAGAACAGTTACTTCTCATCTTTTGTATAACACATCCCAGAATTAGATTTGACTCTTCATCCCTGTTAAGTTTTTAGGCCTGTTTTTGCCAAGAATGGGACTCAGATAAGATGTTTGTGCTGATGTTGGCCTCGGAGCACAGGGGAGTTTTTGGCCTCTACAGTGGATTGTTACGGAGAAGTGGGGAGATGTATACTTCTCTGGGTTCTTCTGTTTCATTATGGGGTCTCAGAATTTTGCACTGAGTAAGCATTTCCCATTTTTTAGGAAATGGATTGAAAAAAGTCTGGCAGAAGTTTCACCCAGTAGTGTTTGATTTGAAAAGAAGTGTATTTTGTAGTAGGATGATGCCTGTTGTTGAAAAACAATTATTTGACAATAAGCAAAATAATAATGTAAGATGTAACATAGGAAATAATGCTTTTCTCATATAGGAAACCTTTCTTTTGCTTAGGTATAGCTGTCTTACTCTGTGTCATCTTTTCTCAATTGTTGTTTATAAAATTGAGGGTCTCTTGCACACATCATGATCATAATATATATTGAAACTGTAGTATTGTGTATCAATCTCCCAATTAAAATGTTATCATGCTTAATAGGGTGAGACACAAGTGCCTCAACTCCTCATAACATCAGCTATGTTACCTATGTTTACTTTATCAAAATTGTAAAAAATCTTTGAAGGTACCTGTTTAAATGTCAATGAGCTGCATAACTCTTCTGTGTCAGTTATTTTGAATGATTACATGTAACTTTATATCTGCTTCCTATTTTTTAAGTTTTCCAACAGTTGCATTAGAAACTGAATGTTTTCAGATCCTTCCCAACTGAATTTAAAAGTACTAAAATTTAGCTTGGGTAGAGTTTTACTGGTTTTCTCCCCCTGAAAAATAATCATCAAGGAAGCTGTTCTGTAGATAGAACATTTCAAGAGTAAATAGATTTCATTCCACTTTGCTATCTAACCTTGGCAAACTTTGTCCCAAAGAGCTCCTTTGTCTAGATAAAATACCAGCTTTTGTTTCGAGCCATATCTAAGAGAGGAAAATATCAAAACCAGGCAGATGTAGAAAGGGAAGCTTAATGTTGCACTGTCCTTAGGAAACAGTTTGGGTGAAAGAAAAAAAAAAAACAACTTCACAGTACCCTGAAGACTGGCCAAAACTATTCTCATTTAAATATATCTTAAATGCTTCACGAGTTTCTAGTAAGATCACATATATAGTATGTCGTTGTCTTTATGGTGTTAACCAAAACCTTGGTTTAGCGGTGGACTTGCCAGCGTTAGGTTTACGGTTGGACTTGATGATCTTAAAGGTGTTTTCCAATCTAAACAGTTCTATGGTTCTGTAATTCTAAACTTCTTCGCATGAAATACTGCATAAGGCACATCAACACAAAAATGTTTCCAGAGTAGCTTTTTTACTATTTCCCCTCAAAAATATTTGGTTTTTCTATTTGTTTTTGTTGTTCTGTAACATTCTATCTGTGTGTCTGTCTGATTTGCATAGGTTTGTTCTTATGATAAATACTACAATACTTCAATTTTCCTGTATGTTGTTGGTCTGTAACATTTAATACGAAATTGTCTTTTTTAATTTTCTGTAGGTTCACTATTATGAAGATGGTAATGTTCAGCTGGTGAGCCATAAAGACATACAAGATTCTCTAACAGTGTCTGTAAGTGGACTTTAAAGACCTTAGTGTGTATATTGAAATGACTTTCGAATTCAAAAAGAGAAGCAAACAAAAAGTCCTCAGAAGCTTGGAAGCTAGTTTGCTCTTCTGCATGAATGGGAATTAGTGTTCTAATTTATAACTATTTTGTATGTATTATTTACTACTCCTGCCTAACATGTAGTTACTGTTTAAAAAAAAAAATTAATGTATGCTTGCATGTGACTTATATAAGCTAAATTAACTTTGGTTGTAAAGCCTTAATTAGCTAGCTGTCAGTCTTTCTGCAATTCTGTTGTATTTAAGCTGACCTGTAGTCTTTATATTTGAATATGAAGGGGATTTGAGTTATAATAACCCACTTTAGTACAATCTCTAGGAGACTGCCTCCTTTGCTCACTGGGAGAAGACCAGTATGCTAAAAATAGTAAACAAATGCTACCAGCTGAGATGCCATAGTGGATAGTCTCCCCTTCGTTTCCTCCCTGTCCGTAACTGGTGCTGTCAGTCTCTTGCTTTTCCATACAAAAAGTCCTTTCAGAGATGCTTTGGCTTGAAAAGCGTAACACACATTATATTTAAAGTGTAATTATTTTCAACTTCTTTTCAAATGGATCATTATAGTAATGGGGAGTAGACAGTAGAAATAAAAATTGTCTGGGAATAGTACTAGTTGCATCCTTTAAGAGTTGGTAATGTTGCGTCATGAACTACTGCTACTTTTGAGATAATGCTCCTCTTTCCTACTGGAGATTGTGTTTATAAACAGTAAGATTTTCTGTTGGAGTGTTCTTTAATAAAACTTAAGCCAGTGCAGTTAAACTGGCAAAGGGCAATTGTGAAAGGGAGTAGTAGAAGTATTTTAATGATAATGACTAGTAGTGACCAATTTGGCACAAAAGCTCAATTCATCAATAAAGAACATTGTTTGTTAATATAAAGCAAGGCTTGTTGACTTTTCAGCTGCAATAGCACTGTAAAGAATGGGTGAGTGTGGTGCCAACTGATAAGGCTTCTGGAGCTGTAGATAGAAAATTACTTTTGACCCCCTAAGCAAAGGGATCTGTTTAGTCTTTCATTCAACTAAGAGTGGCTTCAGGGAAGATTATGTGGAAGAACTTCTCCTTTGAATAGCTTTTGCTTCACTTTCTATTGGGAAGAAACTTAATCCTGTTCTGCAATTTACTAAAGCAGCAGAAGACTGATGAGTAGAAAAACATCTTTTACTTAACTTTCCTACCTCCTCCTAGAACAAAAGCAAGTGTGCTGCTGGTTACCAATTTTTAGCCTTGGCTTTGAGCTTGATAGAGGGCAGAGGCTGTACAGGTTCTTATTTCACACAGAAGGAATAGTAGATTAAAAGGAGCCCCAACAACTCCTCTTTTGTTGTTTGGCAGAAAAGCAATTTTGCACCATCAACAAGCATACCTGAAATAAATGACTGAAGAGTTCTCTTATTGCTAGAGCTGTGAATAATTTTGGTGAAGGTTACTTTCTCAGCTATAATTGGTCTTAGCCAAATAAGACCTCATGCCCCTGAATTCTTCCTTTCATTAGCAGAGCCTTTGAAATCATTGCCTCGGTTCACTGAAAAATCAAAACTCTTTCTTTTGTTCTACTTGGCCTCTACCTTCTCCTTCATCTCTTTCTGTGGTGTCCAGGAGCACTTTCACAGCTGCTAACTGCCGTTTCACTGAAACTTTGAACCAGTTGTCGTCGAAGCTGCCATAGCTTTGTTCCAGTCTTTGCATTTGTAGGAATGAGGGATCATGTGGGGCAAGAACACTCCTGTCTTTCAGCAGCTTCTGCAAAAGCACCCTTAGGAATGTCTACAGCACCAAGTTGGAAGTTTTGAAATTCATGAACCCTCCCTTTCTTCTTGAGACTTCTTTCAAGCACTTCAGCTAATTTGTCTCCAAACTGATTGATGGGTCACTTTTTATTTTTAAAACAAACACACACTTGCAGACTTAAGGATGAGGCCCAAAGACAAGAAACTGTTTATCAGTTGTGATGACATTTGGGCATCGTGCTGTATTGCACCCTTGTTTTTGCAGGATGTACTTGGGGATATAGAAAACCAGGTATATAAAGTCTAGTGTTTGCTTCAGCGTAGTTGCCAGATTCAGAACGTTTAGAAGTGGACAAATTTGTTTTGTTTTTTTGGTTGTATTCTGCATTTTGGTGGTATTCTGGCTTAGCTGGTGTACTTTGTTTTCCTGAATTTGTACTGGAAATTTAATATTGATAATGTTAATATCCAAATTTTTACATGGTTTTAGAGACTTGTGTGTGTGCATTGTCATATTTCTAAATGCTGTTCTGTTCCATGAGTCTTCTTATCATACCATAGAATTTTTAATCAAAATATTTTAATGAGCTTCATGGTAATCTTTATGCTTGTTGCAGTTGGACTGTTTTTATTTTTTTCTAATATAATAATAATAATATAAATGTAATAATAACGTGGCATATGCCTTTTGGATGAATGTTTTGCTCAGTTTTGGGATAGCCACTAAATGGTCATGTGTTCTCATGGAATCTACCTGACTTCTCTCATAACTAAAGGAAAATACATAATTCAGCTGGTTTTAGGATCATGCTGTACGTGAGACCTAATTCAAACGCTCTTTTTCTAGAATGAAGCCCAGACAGCGAAGGAATTTATAAAAATTGTAGAGGCTGCAGAAAATGAATATCAGGTATGTTGGAAACACACACACTATATCCTTGCTCACATGTATAACATTACCATGTACTTAACCAAAGCTAGTATTCTACAATTAGCAAGCTTTTGATATTAAGATAATGCAGTTCCATACAAATATAAATAGATTACATGCTGCTATTAACTGTATCCTCCCTTTCTATACTTTCTGGTGGTTGCACTCAACTACTTAACGTTACTTTAGAAGTCATTTTTTTTGAGAGCAGAAAAGTCCCTAGCGTGATCAAATACCAGCAATTCTCATCTCTTTCAGTATTTGTACATTCCTTAAATGGAATTTTTGTACAGATTCTGCTCAAAGGCTACTCTGTTAACAGCTTTGCTAAATATGACTATAAGCATTATCCATTTCAGTTAGTCATTTTAAAGTGTAACTGTTCTAGATATCCTCTGTGAAAGTGGATTCATGTTCGTTTAGGCCTTGAACATAAGGTAAATTTCAGACACAGTGTTCTGTCAGTTTTAAAAAAAAATGCTCTTTAATAAAAATTTACTAAGTATGTATTGTAGACATTATATTCAGGCTCATATGACATTGTGGACTGGCTGTACCATCCCCAGAGAAAAAACAGTGGAAGACTCTGCTGTCAGAAATCAATGATGTATGAGCTAACTCTGATCAGCACTTTATTCATGCTGCTGATTTAAGCACAATGGTTTGCTGAAACACCCAGGCTAGGGTCAGGTTTATTGTATCTGTCTCACTAATTTTCTTCACATAGCTTCAACCTAGATCCAGCAGCTTTCCTTCAAAAAGATATTTTAATTTGGCGTATTTCTATTAAGCCTGTTTAAGAGGTAATAGACTACTCAGTCATTTAACTTTTTATATGACATCCTAATTCTGTTCTTCATGTGTCTGTGTTTTGTGTGACTTGGTGTTTAACAGACTGCTATCAGTGAGAATTACCAGACTATGTCGGACACTACTTTCAAGGCCTTACGTCGGCAATTGCCAGTTACCCGCACCAAGATTGACTGGAACAAGATCCTTAGCTATAAGATTGGAAAAGAGATGCAGAATGCTTAAAGTGAACGTTGCATGACTGGATCATTTTAGTGTCCTTGTATCCAAATAAAAATTATTGCAAAAAGTTTTTGGAACTGTCAAATCACCCAGTCAGCATGGGCTTTTGCCATTGAAAATCACTGTAAGTAGTTTGGTTAGAGCACAAAGCTTAGCGAATTGACTTTTTTTCCTTTTTCTTTCTTTTCTCAGAGGGTTGCAACTTCAGTATAGCTGAATATCTTCCTTTAGAGTTTCTGTTGTACCTTTATTTTTTTATAATGAAGAGACCATGCCTTTAGTTTTCAATTATACATTAAGAACAGTTCGAAAAATATTTTTGCATATGATATCCCATTCTCTTGCTTTCGTGTGAAATGGACGACTTCCCAAATTTGCTGGGTTCCTTGTGGAAATCAGTAATGTGCATTTCTAGGTCAAGGTCAACGTGGAGTTAGCCATAGGTGCTGTTTTTGAAATCACCTATACTTTCGTTGTATGTAAAATTCGGAAAAACATTTTCTATATCATTTAAACCTTTCAGAATACTTACTTAGCTCACTCCATGGTAACTAAAGTTGTTTGTTTTTTTTTTTTTTTAAAAAAAAAAAGCCAAGATCTAACATTGTTTTAAGATTTTGAAATCAAATAAAAGTACTTACTTCAGAAATGCATTTAATGCTTTGTTCCTGACAGTTACTTAAATGAGCTTAAACTCCATCTGCCCTTGAGGTTTTTTTTTTTATCATAAAGCCACAAATGTATTATAACAAGGCATATTGTAATATATATAATCCTGTACTCATTACTATGTCTGTCAGTTTATTTTTTTCTTGGATTGAAATGTACTAAAATTCAATGTGACATTAAAATGCAAATTTTCTATTTATTTGAGTATCAGATTGCTTCCTGATATAGCCTATTTTTGGTGTTTCTATCTTTTTCTAAAATACCACTTGAAACAGCCACAAACTTGTGACCTCTTGGCTGTTCTCAGTGTATTTAGAGATTGTTGTAGTATCATCATCCATGTTTCCATCTGCATTTAAGAAACATCTACGTATGGAAGTCTACTTAAAGCAGGTATCTTTTAGCTTCGTTATTAGCTACAGAGGAGGGAGGAAATTACAAGACCAAAAATAACACATTTGTCTGAATGTGAAGAATACTTTCCTTGTCTGATACATCTTGTATTGAAAATGGCCAGCAAGTATCTAAAAACACAGTCTCCGTTACAAATGCTGTATAAAACTTCTGTGAAATGCATAGATGTCCTTTTTAAGTGGATAAAAATCTGTTTTTAAATATGCTGCCTAATTATATGCTCATGATGGAAAATTAAACAGCTTTTTTTTTTTTGGATGCAGGTATTAATGCACACTCCTAAACCAGTAAAGCTTACACAAAGGTTTTATATCTCTGTTTACAGCATGATCCAATTAATTACTTTAAACTGTTAAGTTACAGCGTAGCAAGAGAAAGAGTCTAGACTTGTACTGAGTATAAAAGCATACACACAAAGTAGTTTACTGTTCAAATTGTAATAGCAATACCCCAATATTCTGTTCTTCAGTGCTCTCTCATAAAGGGGTATAGAATTAACTGAAGTTCTTGAAATTGCTGCTACTTTGCAGTACTAAACTGTACAGTAGAAGAGTGGGATTTGTTCTATCACAGTCTTCCTGGAGAGTTGCCCTCTTAATTGTCTTTGTACATACAGTTATTGAACCATGTTGTTCTTTAAAAGAAGGCTTATAAAAGCTGTATGTGAGCTAATAACAGATGCTGGGTCACTGTCAAGTCAGGCTCTCGGTCTTAATTATTAAGATTTCAATACAAACCTTGTTGGAAGAATTTCTTCAACATAGTTAAGAACAAGGTAAAAAATAAAAGACTGAATGGACACGTAGGAGAAACGTTAATGGGCAACAACGGTGCAAATAACTTTTCTAGCTGTTAAAATATTGCGTATGACCGGAATCAGCACTGGCTAAAAGTCAGAATGCTATTTTTCTTACCTGAAATAAAAAGCTAATTTTAAATATATTCCTAATAAAGAGGTATTTTACTGTGAAGTACTCTATTGCTGTGTTTCCCTCTCTTGTTTATTCAGTCCTGTGATAGTCGTAATTCCTTACCTTCCAAGAATGGCACCTTACAGGTTCAGTTCTACCAGTAGGGTGACATAAGTAGATCTATATTACTTCTGTTTTCTCCTGTTGTGATAATTTTTAGTCTGTGAGATAATTTTACAGCTTCAACATCAAATTTATGAAGTTATAGCTTCAACAAAGCAATTTATAAGTAAATCAACTATCCTGTTACTTTTTCAAAATGGTATGCTGTGTCGTACTTAGGGGTAATGACTCCCCAGATGAAGTTGACCTGAGGATCAGCTGAGGCACATGGCACACTCAGAGCTCTCAATTTCCCTCAAGATTTTGGATGTCACTTGCCCTTTCTTTGTTTCTACCCCTACCCCTTTTAAATTGGAGAACTTCAGGGCTTGCTTGGTAGGCTTTAGGGTATTTTGCGTAGGTAAAGCACTTTCTCTGAGAAATTTTGCTGTGGCAATTGTCTTAATGTGAATTACTATTTGTTTATATTCTATTTTTAAATATAAAGATAAGCTTTGTATTGTGGAATGTTGATGTACTAGACATTATGGCTTGTAACATGGACTTGTAAAATGCTTGTGTTTATGAAGTGTATTGCATCTTGTGCATCTCAGTGTTCCTTTATCCAAAGGAATTTTAAACTTAATGCAAGAAAGCAATTGTTCTTTCTGAACATCTCCAACAGGAGTGACAATTCCGCTTTCAGTTTCTTCCCAGTAGCCCCCTTTTTTTTTTTGTATGTCTGTCTTAGCTCATACTGCAGGTAGAATGAAACTTTAAAATGGTTGTAATTTTGGTTACATCACTGCTGCTGCTTATGCCGGGGGGTTCAGCTGGGAGCGCTGCAGGACGGTTGGTTAGTGAATGGTCGTTCAGCCCAGGGTTAGGAGTGTGGTGTGAGACTGAGCCCCCCAGTAGACCTGTTCTCTTTAAGGGAAGACTCCAGCTGTGTCACTACAGCGGTGATGTCATTTGTGGAGTTTGGGAGTTAAATCCCTTCTTTCAGGCAGCTTGAAACCACCTGTGTGTTGAGGATGGCTGGAGGATCAGACTAAACCTGGCCTTCAAATTTTCAGACAGTATACACTGTAGGCGTAGAGGCTGGACGTCAACTGTTTGATTCTATGGATTCACTCCGACTGTTCAGAATTGCTCGCTGACACAGACATAGCTTCTGCCGCATCCCTTTACTGGAAAGACTGAAACCGTTCTTCCTCTGATGCAACTGTAAACTAGGTTTAGATTAAACTTAGTTTGTTCATAACCTTGGAAGTGTCAATTTTTGTGTGACGGTGGTTTGGGGTTTTTTGTTTTTTTTTTTTGGAAAGGGGAAAATTTTGCATCGGACTTAAAATAAGTCAAATTTTTTTCCACAGCTAAAAGAAACTGTGAATATGTACTTTATTCCTTCTGTTAAAATGAATGCTTAATACTTGGTAGGTTTTCTTATTAGCAGTATTTTCCTCTTCTGCTGTGATTGTCTTACCTGTAGCGGGAGTTGCTCAGCAGGGTGCTATCCCCCTGCTCATCACGGGAGAGGATGAGAGCGGTAATCGTTGCCTTGAAGGATATAATCTGTAAACACCTTCAGACTTTTCCGTGCATTTTTTCCTCGCCAGTCAATAAAGTTGCGGAGGGGGAAATCTGTTAGGTTTATTCCTCGTAAGTCAAGAGGAAGGCAGAAATGTTCAAATTCCTGCTGTGCTGGGAAGGTGCCAGAAGGGCCAGTGGTGCGGCGAGGGGCCCAGATTGCAGCCCTGGGGCTCGGGGTGCCGCCTTTTCCTGGGTGAGGCATCGCATCCAGTTATAATGTAAGCTGTGCCAGTGAGATTATAAGAGTACAAGAAGGTGATCTGTTGTGATTTTCCAGAAGGAAGAGAGGTGCCATGATCTCATCAATGCTTATAAATACCTAAAGGGTGGGTGCCAAGAGGATGGGGCCTGACTCTTCTCAGTGGTGCCCCGTGACAGGACAAGGGGCAATGGGCACAGACTGGAACACTGGAAATTAGGGAAGAAGGCTTGGGAAACGAGTAAGCTAATGAAAATAAATCAATATTCAGAAGATGAACTGATTTTTTTAATACATTTTCAACTTTGCTGTGGCACAGCTAATATACACACAGGCAACTGGAGTAGAAATCTGAGCTTTCAAGAGCCTTTAGCAGTTTTAAACTGAATAGCAGGAAGAAAAATCTGCTTCCTTATTTCCTCGTACGTGAGGCTGCGTTGTCAGAGCAGCTCTCGGGTGCTGAAGAACTGGTAAGATTTGCGAGGCTTTCACTTCACTGTAAAAATAGGAACACGAGGTAGCAAAGACATGATTGGCCAAAAAAACAGTTGTGGTTAAAGACTCCAAAGTTCGCATATTCCATTGGAAGATTTCCGAACAATAGCACTGAATGGAAATCCCTGAATGGAAAGCAAAAGCTCATCTTGGTTTTTATTCCACGGCGTGGGAGGATGGGCTGCATCTCAACCAAAGGTGGCAGGATGCAGAAAGAAATCCTTAATGATAAAGACTATCCTTCCTCTTGGATTTCTTGAAAGACTTTGGAATTATTAGTATTAAG
>KZ505640.1:1128252-1212990 GCA_002844005.1 Limosa lapponica baueri | reverse complement strand
TGTGCCCGCCCCCAGCATTGGTAGCTCTGGTAGGGCAAGTCCATCACCATGTGTTCCACTGGGCTTCCAGGCTTGAATGTCCTCCCAGTTTGGGGCAAGTGTAATTTCAGTGGAGTAGATTACTGTGGTATCATCAAAAGGAGATCTAGTCTGTCATATAAAAATGTTCATGTTAAATCTGATTTTGGTGTTTCATGGGTTTTTTTGTTTTATTTGAATTTTGTTGAAGCTTGATGTATAAATCAAATAATAAAGTCCTTTATGAATAGGATTGTTTGAACTATTATAACACTACCACACCATTAGCCAGGAAGCAAGAGAAGAGACTTAATAGGCCAGGCTAAAATATTAAATACAGAGTAAGTACCTGAGGAAGCGGATGTTATCATATTCCAAAATAATTAAAATAAACTTGATTATTTTATGTAACAAGCTTTATTTTCCTCCCGTGTTGGCACTTGCACAATTTCTGAATGCCACGTTAATCTGAACTAAGACACACCTCTTCTAAAAATGTGCAACCCTGCTTGTTTTTCCTGACATAACAGTTTGGCTTTCTATTCATACCCTATGAAGGAGAGAGTCCCAGGAGTTAAACAGTTTCTGATGATTTTATTTATTTTTTCAAAGTGCAGCAGAAAGACGGGTTTAATAACCAGAGCATTAAGTGCAACTGCTTGTGATGAGGCAGACAGGAGGAAACCTTTGGGTTGCTGAGGGTGGAGAAATCAGGAAAACTGATTTCCTGAAAGCGTGAATAATAAATATATGTGTATGAGCTCCGGGTTGAATCTAGTTCAGTTGGTGCCTGTAGGGTATTATTTGCTTTCTGCAGGACATCCCGCTTCAGCTGCAATGGAGTAAGGCTCCATTAATTAATACTGTAACCAGGTGAACATCTAGCGAAAGGAGGGTTAGAAACCTACAGCAGGAAAGAAAGCAAGTAGTGTTGTCCTGCCAGGCCCCCAAGGTCAGCGAGCCCAGGAGAACCACAGCTGGAGGAGGAAGACCACGTTGCCTTGGTGAGGAGCTGGTGGTTGTGACAAAGTTGTGTTCTGGGGAATGTGGTGCTTTTCTTCTTTTTATTCTGATGTTCCTACTGAATAATTACCTAGGATCTTAATAATGTGGGATTTGTGACCATGTAGTGGGCTTCTCTTAGAGCCCAGAGCCTGAAACACCATGTGTGGTGCCGGCCATCTGAACCGGGGAAGAGAGAGGCTGATGTGGAGCACCAGCCAATGCCAGGTTCCTCGCTCACAGTCAAGGTTTGTGCATGTGCGGGCAAGAGGACCGAGTGAACGTGTTCCAAGTGTCTCCTCTCCTTCCTGTAAAATTAGGACGACAACACTTTCTCTTCATCCACAAGTCTTTCTGAAGACACAGAGCTGAGAGGTTTCTGGGCAGCCAGATGCTGTGGTGAAGTGGCCCACCTCAAACGCGTTTACTGATGCGTGATTGCACAGGCTTTGGTAAAGAAAGCGGTCGGAGCACTCCCGTCTCACTGACCCCTCATTTCACAAAAACTCTCCAGTATTTAACCGAGCAAGAAAGCTGGGTGTGACCCTATAAGCAGAAATACTGAGGGAGATGAAGAGGTGGAGCACGCCTCAGGTTTAGGCTGTGCTGTCTTGGGGTGGTGGTTGCTGTCAGTGAAGCTCATCTCATCTCTGATCTTCCCTTTCTGGCCTTCCTGACCTTGCAGGTCTATGCTGGGCACCGCTGCAATGTGCTCCGGTAAGTTGCAATGTGAGGAATAAGTAACTTGTCAGTCCCATCATCTCAAATTCAAGTAGCAGCAGAAAACATTCGCCTGGTATTAAAATTTAACTAGTGGTCACTTTTTTTCCTGCTGGTGGCATTTGGCCATCCGGAGCTGCCTGTGCATGGACCTGCGGTGATAAACCACCCTTAGGGCAGAAGGTTTGTCCTCCCTGGCTGGGGAGTGTGGCTGCTGGCACCTGCACCATGTGTTCGGTGGCCGTGGCCACCATGCATGTCGTGGTGTTTGTGTTTGCTGCGATAGCATCTTGACAGCGTGGCCAGGAGGTATCGTTCCCCTTCATCAATTTGAGCCTGGGAAGATAATCATGAGGGTTGGAAAACATTAACCTGATGAAGGCCAGGGAATCTCAAAGGGAGTAAAAACGAGTGAACAGCTTCTTTTTTTTGAGAAGAACTGAAGGATGGTTATTTTTTCCATTTGTGGACTTGCTGTTAGTTGCTTGGCCTTCTTCAGAGTCATCTGCCATGGTTGCGATGGGTTACCCTGTAAGCATCTGCTCGGTGAACAGCAGAATTGAGTGTAGTGATGTGACCATGGAAAACCCGGCACAAAATTCCTACGCCACCAAAAGGAGATGGAGAAACTAGTAACTCCTTGCAAGTGCAGTGTTGATTTTTTTTTTCTTTTTTTTTTTCTTTTCTGAATGAACTAGACTGTTGAAAGTAAAATTTTGTGTACATGACCACTTCTGGCAAGGTCAGCAATAATTCTGCATATGGATTCCACAGAATAAACCATGTCAGTTACATACAGATAGTTTGCCCACTGACCCCAAATCACTTGTCTTTTAATTTTTGCATTTCTCAGAATGTAGGTGAAGTCCTTCCTAAACACCGAGCTTATTTTTCTGCAGTCCCTAATGGAATTAAAGTAAACAGTGTTTTGTTTACTCTTAACCTCTGTCTTCAGCTGTATCAGTTACAGCACCGTGAAGCATTTGCAGCGGTGCTGAGCCTCCAGACGGGGTTTGGATGTTAGAGGCTTCATTGGTCTGCTTTTTTGGGTTTGGCCAAAAATCAGTTGTTGCCTGGATGTAGGCTAGTATTCAGGAGGTTATTGTACAGCAGACTTTAACCACTTTAAGGATGTATTTTCAGCATGGTGTGCTTGGAAATCCTCTCTTTAATTTTTATGGAAAAGAATATAAAGTGCATGAAAATAGCGTGCCATTTTTGACAAAAATCTTTATAGATGAAACTTGGGATTCTTACAACAAAATGGGGGGGAAAGTCCTCACAAAACTTGTTAGATCATTTCCTGATGAACACCGCGTACAATGATACAGGAGGACATGTGTTTTCTACAGATTTTGGCATTTCTTCATAAGTTTGATGTTTTTGATTGAGCATAGGTTTTCAGTCTGCATCAAATGCAGGAAACTGAGTGAAGTTTGTAGCAAATGCAAGGTTTTCAAAAAATATTTCTTTAAGAAACTGACTTTCCTACTAAAAAAGCTCTAGAAGATTTGCAGCCAGTATTTCAGGGGAAATATGTAAGCCAGAGCCTTCAAAATAGTATTTGATAAAATCTTGAGCAAGCTTACTGTAACACTGGCTGATATGCTACCATGGAGTTCTACTGCCAGCTTCTAAGTGAAGTCTAATGTCCTCTCTGTGCTGATGAAAATCTTCAGAAGTGCTCCTAAAACTGCATCCGCTGAGTGCCCAGATAAATTTAGCCGAAGAGAACATAAGCTTCATTGTTCCCAGAGATCGTAGGTCCGAATTGTCTGAGTGGCTGGGAAAATACTAAATTCTAAATTAAAGGAAAAATTTAAAATAGATACTATTTTTCTTTCCTGTGGTTATTTTGTAAACAAAGCAAATGCAAAAATCTAGATGGTAAATTTGTATTTGTGAAAGACGCAAGAAGTGCTAAGTGGTGTCAGTGCCTAAAGGACTGAAAAGAGAGAAATAAATAATTCTATGCCAAATTTACATGCATTAAGTTAAAGACAGAAGGATGTGATGCCTGCCTGGAGAGTAACACCTCGCAGGAATTAGGAAGACGATGTTGGACAAAACGGGGATTTTTGGGGGTGCCTGTGTTTTAAAATAGATTCTGAAAACTCTATTTTCAGCAGCATCTCTGAGGCAAACTACGCAGAGTCTGGCAAAAACACATCGATAGTGTAAGGAAACTCAAACCGTTTATCTGATCACAGAAAAGCTACAGAAGCAACTTGAGAGTATCTAAGCAGGAGTAAGAGCTTTAAGATAGTTGACAAACATATAGTGAGCTTCCTAAATATTTGGAGCTAAAATGCATGTGTTACACTTGACAGAATTGGGGCCAAACCATCTGTGGTCTGAAGAAGCTGCCTGGCTGTGGGACATGCTGCGTGCCGTGCCCTCGCTTTAATAGAAACCAAGAATTGAGAGGTGGTTACTTGCATTGTAAACCGTATGGTGGGAAGAGAATAGCAGGTGCTTAAGTAGCCTTTAATAGAGGGGAGATAAATCTTACAAGAATGGGTGGCTGCAAGCTGAATCCAGAGGAATTCACGTTGAAAGTATGGTTTTTAACAGATTTTTTAAAAAATGTCTGTATTTGGACCCAGCTGCTATGGCAGGCAGTGCTGTGGCTTTGCAGCTTTGGCTGTCATGGTATTGAGACCATCAGTGTGATGAGGATTGCCAAGCTCAATGGAGGGGGAATGGGAGCAAAATCAAATGGCCTGTGATAAACAGGAGAGCTGACTAGTAAAAACGTTATCATGCTGAGATTAAAAAAAAAACCCACCCAACACCCAGCTGGAAGCGATTGCTGACGGTGTGGGGGTGCGTTGTGCGAGCACGGAGGCTCCCATCGTCCCGGGATGTGCCGGGACTTGTGTGCACGTGCCAGACGGCCGTCCCCACCGCTTCCAGGGTTTCTGTGTGCAGCTCGGTCAGCTGGCAAGCTCTGTGCTTAAGGGAGAGTTATTTGTCTTGTTGGCAAGCGGCAAAGCAAATAAAACCACCGAAGTGGCGACTTGTGTTGGATGACCAAGCAGATTCTTCTGGACTTAAATGAATATCACCGTCGGAAAAAGGATTAAGATAGTGTCTTTTGTGCAGCAGTCACAAGTCAGGATTCAGCTTTTTTAATAACAAGGCTCATTATTTAAGAAGATCTTTTATATTTAACAAAATAAGCCCCTACGCCAGCCATCTATCAGTATGTTGAATACAGCTGAGAGTTATGTTAAACTTTATGGGGAGAACCAAGGCAGAGGGAAATGAGACCCTGATCCTGCAAGTTTTTATTGGCATGATTTGTTTTGCAAGCGTAGGTCCAGGGGTTTACTGCAAAGTTAATTTTGCAAAGGGCACAAATTCTTAACAACCGGGCCATAATTAGTTTACCAAGGTACTGCAGGAAGCCTGTGGCAAAACTGGGGATAGAGTCCCCGGTCTCTTCGGTCCAAAGGCAGTTTTACCTCTTGCAATTTAATGGTCGCATCTAAGTTTTACCTTTTTTACCGGAGCTACTTCAGGAACGAAGTTAGGGCATTTGTCAAAGATAAAAACTTAGCTTGATCCCATGGCCAGACTGTGAGGTGCTTGCAGGGATGTTGCTCCTCCTTTGGCTGTTACAGGGGGTGTCTGAAGGCTCCTTCCACCTGTTTTTAAATTAGCACTTTGTGGCACTGGAGGGATCTATTGAAAGATGGTATTATAAACTCCAGCTCGCCCTCGTGTCTCTGAAGTGTCATGTGGACCAGTGATGCTGTGTAAATACTAATGAGTGAAAGTTGCTTTGTAAACTCCCAGCACAGGCTAATGGGGTTTTTTTTTGTGTTTCTTAGTTGGGCGCTGCAGAAGGGCAACCAATTTTAACACCGAGAACACTAAGCTTAAGCAACGATAATGCGTTTAAAGAGAAGAGTTAATGTCGTGCTTTCAGCAGACAGAACAAACAAGTTGTTACTGTTAAGCCTGAGGAAAGGACCTAAATTCAAAGTCCAAATCAAAACTCGCCAGCTGCTGTGAGAAGACAAAGATTTATTATTGTGGAGTCTAAATTGGAGATTTATCACTGCGGTAGATTCAATGCTTAAGTGATTAAGTGCACTTGAATATACCAATTAGAAGCATGAAAACTATAGGGCAAAAATGAAATGCAGTCATCGTAAGATTCTTCTTCTGCACAGTGTGCCAACTGCAACCATGAGATTTAATTTCCAGCTCACTTTCTAGAAATAAACTTGGCTTATTAAATGTCAGGCCTGTTAGGTTGATACGTTAGGTCTTGTGCTCAGTGGCAAGACACTCAGAGATCAGATTTAAAGCACAAGAAATGCTACGTCGCCACTGTTTTGTTTTGTAAGACTGCCATTCATTTCTCCAGAAAATGTGCTTGTAACCTGAGAGTTCTGTAGATACTGATCTTCACAGAACTAAATGTTTTGATGGCACTGCCTGTATTTTTTATGCTGAGGACTGAAAATGGTTTACAGCATGGCTTGCTCTGGAGCAAGGTTATATGATCTACTAATGCACTTAATCTTCCATGTGAAATTTCTCTTGCTATTTTTAATTCCGATGTGAACTTGATAGCAGCATATCCAGCCGGTATGTTTTACACAAATCTCAGCTTAGAGTCCCAGACTCATCATTTCCTTGGGGAGAAGGTTAAAGAAGACCCTATTAGAAGAGGGCATGCAGCTGGCCTGTCCTACCCCACGCAGGAGACAAGGGGACAGAGAGTCCGAAGTGAGACTGAAGCCACTTTTCGAGCAGAAACCAACTCTGCGCAGCAGCAGGGTGCTACAGCCGACCTGAGGAGCCCTCCCTGCAGAGAGAAGGAGATGAGGTCTTGTGCAGGACTGCACTGATGCAGACCTACTGCTTTTAGGGACAGAAGTGTCTCCTCAACAGAGCTTGACTTTTTGGATTTATCTGCCTGCTAGGGGCAGGCTTCTGTACCACGTTGCATTGGCTGGTATAGCAGTGCCTCCTGGTCCCTATGTCCATCCGCCCAGCTCTTTGGGTTAGGACAAAGAAGGAATGATGCAAGCACAGAACGGTCTCCTTAGCAGTAAATATTGACCTACATACTCCTAACTTGGATTTCCCTGTAGAAATCCTTGTCAAGAGTCTGTGGTTTTAAAGTGCTCATTACAGCTGTGTTAGCAGCAGCCCCAAAAGCCATGTAGTCTTGGGGGGAGCACAAGCCATGAGGAGCTCTCAATAGCTCCAGGACTTCTGAAGCTGCCCAGACCACAGAATTTGCCTAGACCTGACAAGTGAGGATTTGGCCAGTGTTAGAGTCAAGGGTTTTTTGTCACTGGCTCTGTGGGAGCCAGGGTTTTCACCCTTGATGTCCTAACATAGCTCCCCTGCCTCCCATGAGGAGTAGGCAGGAGCTGTGCTGTGTGGGTCTAGAGAGGTGGATGGGGCTTTCTGGGTCCCCAGCTCCAGTCCTCAAGTCATATTTTATATTATCTTCCCATAAATCACTGCACTGAAAGGTATTTCTGGAACTTGATAGCTCTGATGGTTAGGAGCCTTGGTCTTACTCCAGCCTAGACGCAGTCATAGCTGGTTTTCACACATTTGCTCTCATGACAGCTTCAGAAACTGCACCACCGCCTTGAGGTTCCCAATGCACTTACATGGAGATTTTCCCTCCCTGTCCTCCCCTTGTGAGGTTGAGTCAGTTAGGCTGTCCTAGCCTGCTCTCCTAAAATGGCTGGGTGTCCTTGATTGTACTAGTAATACTCTACTCTTCCATTTTTTCATCCATTTCGTAATTGGGTAACCAGCGTTGTATGTTGTATGCCAAGGTAAGGCTTCATTAACTGCCTTATATAGTGTAATTAATCTTTCTTGCCTTCCAGTAGAAGTATTTTGCAGTGTAGTCATATGATTAAAGTTGCCTTTTTTTTGTGTCAGTATCTCCTTGGTGGATCGTAGCAGTGTGTGGTCATATAGCGTGTGAACCTGTCATGCCAGCTGACCAGCTGCCAGCAGAAACCCTTCCTGGTCCCTTGCCCTTTGCACCATTAACTTTGATCCAGTTTCTCTGGCAGCTCCTACCAGCCTTCTTCTGCACCCTTCTGGTTTTGGTAATGAAAATATTCAGTGAGGTTCCGTTCACAGCTCCGTGGGCTGTCCTCATAGCCCAGCACCCCCAGGAAAGCTACAGGTTTCTTCATCTCTGCCAGTTCCTCCCTCTCTTCCCCACATCTCCTGTTTTAACTAACTTCCTATGGAACCGTCAAATACTTTACTGAAATCCAGACGATTTAGAGTTACTCATTTTTCTTGGCTAGAAAACTAGCTATCTTTAATAGAGAGACACATCTGTTTCGTCTGGCATGATTTATTTATTTTGTGTTTTATCCAATTTTTCATTTACCTCTGTTGCTTAATTTATTGTTATCTTTAAAATTCTGAAGTTTCACATAGTACTGCTTTGTCAGCAGTTGGATCTGTATATCAAATACAGAAATATGAGGTATTCTGGCATAGTATGGGGAGCTTCATCAGTTTATTAAAACTCTCTTGATGCTGGGCTTGATTTTTAAATGCCACTTCTTTCAGTAAGATGATTTATGCATATTCCCTTCATCTCACACTCAGCCATGTCTTGAACCTGTTAAGTTCTTTGAATTATGTCTCTGTTTCTCCTGTCACAATATCTCTTTTCTTGCACTCACTTTTATATTTTTTTCCCTCCATATTCAACAATTTTATTTCCATTCAAAAATGAAGTATTCACTTTGTTTTGGACTACTGTATCCTATTTCTTACCTTGCTGTCTCATTATTTATTTTGCTGAAGTAATCTTACTGATTTACTGCGTTTATTTTGATATATATTAAGTGTTTTTATACAACTCTTTAGTTATAACTCAGTCTGACTGTTAGCAGATACAATTTTGTTTCTGTGCCTTTTGTCGTCACCAAAGCAGACAGGCATCTTTGAACATCCCGGGTTTTGTGGGTGTTACTTGTACAGGGCTGATGTTGCTTTATTTTAAAGCCTTGGCTGATAAATTGGTGTCTATGAGGTAGAAATGGAATTTAACTTTCCATTATTATTTTGAGAAAGTCTTTGTTGCATTTCTGGCCTCCTTGAAGCAGATGGCAAAGCTCCTACTGACTCTGATGAAATGACTGTGTTACTCCCAGAGTTTTTTGACATTAGGTCCTGGTAGAAGAGGGTATTTAGCGTTAATGACTCCAGACACCCCCCAGCAATTTACAGTAAGTCTGCACACTTGCTGCCTTCCTGTGTTTGGAACATTGTAGGTATCAAGAAACTGAGAACTGATCGCAGTGTAGGTTGGACAGCATGAAATAGAAATCTTTAGTGAGTATTATGTGTTTAAAAAAAGCTGACTTGTCTAAACCTAAGCTGTGAAGTTTCTCAGGTGCTTTTATGTTTAAAGAGTGTTAATCAGTTACCTTCCCACATGTTTTATTGAAATTTTGAAGTTGCAAGATAAATTTTTGGTTTTACAAGGTATTGTAAGCTTTCTGACAATACAACAAATTTTACACTATATAAGCCAAAGCCAGTAATTAGTGCATCACTCAGCTGAAAATTTTGGGTGCTTCAGGTACTATTCTACTGTCTTCTAAAACTCAGATCTTGGTAGATCCCAATTTTTCTGCAGGCTGCGTTCAAGCTGGCAATGACTGATTATGGAACAACATTCTTATTAGGCAGCTTGTTCTATTTAGGTTTCTAAATAATTATATAGTACCGTCCCCCTTGTGTTTGACGTTCTAGGTCTGTAAATGGTCTGTCAGTTGGGATGCAGAGTCAGTGATGTGTAGGCCTCGTCAGCATCGTTTGCTGCTTTCCTTAGGCCAGTTAGTAATGCAGGCTTGAAATAAATATCTTGTAATACCTTCGTTAGGAATCTGTTCTTCCCTAGGTATGGTGGGGTTCTTCTTACTAGATGGCAGAAAAGTGTGGGCTTGTACACCTCTGTACGCTCTGCTTTACTGCAGGGCCGACGGGGGCCATTTTGTTTGTTGGCGCAAATGAGATCAGCTGCCGGGCAGTTATTGTACGGTGGCTCAGCAGCTGTAAATGCTGTCCCAGCTTGGTTCCTCGGGAGGGCAGCTGCCACCCTGGGCATCACCCAAGGTGGTTGGGATCTCGGGTCTTCCTATCCAGATTCCGACCCCTTTGCATCTTTGTGTTGGACCTGTAGAGCTTGGAACCTTAGAGCTTCGGAGGAGCTTTACTCGTTTAGGCCAGGGTGAACACTGCCGACTTTCTCTGTTTTAAAGCAGCCAAGTTAACAATCCAGGCACAGGGAGAATCCATGGAGAGCTTCTCTGGACATTGAGCTCCCTCCCTTACATACACAGCCCTCTGTAAATTGCCATCATCCTCTCTCCAAAGCACACGCGCATCACCCTTCTGCGCAGGCACAACAATCAATAATAAACAGTAAATGAATAATGAAAGGCCTGCCAACCAAAATCTCCCTTGTTTAATTTTGTGTTTCTTTTCCTTTTCTAGTCTAAAGTGACAGAGAAGCATTTAAGGGAGAAGGATGCCAGAAGCAACAAAGTTTTATGAAGCCTTTTCTCACAAATGCCTTTGTTTGAGGAGCGAAGGTGCTGGTGGTGTCGGGGGGGCCGGCATCCCCTCACACAGCAAGCTACGGGGGTCCTGGGCTTAGCCCTTCAGAAACTTTCTCCTTGCATAAGGATCAGAAACCCATTACGCCGATGGAGTAGGTAGTGATGTGTCTTGTGTGAGACAGTTCTCTGCGTGTATTTTTATTTGTATATGGAAGCAGTAGCATATAGCTGTACCTCAGCCCACCCTTTTAACTAAGGGCTCTGTCCTCTTCCTTCCCCCCTCCCTCCTTAGATTTTTATCTGCCTTTGGTCTTCAAGGTGAGAGTAAATTGGTATTAAAAGTATCTTCTCTGTTTCAGTTTATAGTGTTACTGTATTTGGGGTACATATTTTAAACACTGGAGTTACATCTACAGGGCAATGTTTTCAGAAGCACCCGTGGTATTTCATCACCTAGATGCTTTAGTCAGCCATCAGTTACTTATTAACATGTGCTTATTTATATACTCTTTATAATAAGCATAGTAATAAACCAGAAAGGGCTTTGCTAAGAAAATCATTAAATATATGATATGCAATACAATGTGTGTATCTATAATGGCACAAAATCTTTTTTACTTGTATACCAGTGTGTTTCTGTCCTGTGTGTCATAGCCGTTGGTTTTGCAGGAAGTTAGGCTGTCAGTTTGGAATAAAAGTTAATATTAATGAGAGATACGGGAACACCATAAAATAATAACAAACCAAAAATACATGCCAGTTTAAACAAATTTGGTTACGGTGTGTTTGCTTTCTGTGAGTGCTGTAGTTCAGCAAGAGGAACGTTGGCTGACCCGGGTCCTTAACATTGTTATTAAAATATGGGTCTCTCGTGTTGGGCGACTGCAGCACTGCGTGGCAGTAGATGGGAATGGTCTGAAGTTTGAATTTTATTCTTAATTTGTAGCGAACAAAATAAACTGTGTTTTTATTTACAGAGAGCATTAACATTACCGTTTGGCATGTTGCTGATACATTTGTGAGAAAGGATTTGTTGAATTTGTTTAGGAAGGGGACAAAATGATACTTTCAATTCAGCAGATGTTTAGCATGCAGTAAACTAACTAGAAGCTGATGCACTTGCATTTGAGTCACTTCCATTTCCTAGTGGTTGCTGTTCAGATGGGAACAGTAAGAATAGACTTTTGTTCTGCACTATTGGCTTGTAGGTATTTTTCTCCCCCTTGTCTTTGCTACTTCCCTTCCAGTCCTTTCCCTGGCTCTTGAGCTGGGCCCTGCAGCCTGCCTCGCTGAGCCTGCCTTAAACACATCTTACACTTGATAAAGTGGTAATGTGGGCAGAAGGGGAAAAGTCCATGTACGGTTTACGCACTAGATGGCATCCTGTTAAAGAGGCAGGAGGCATCCAGGGACAAGGAGAGGAGCTGCAGCCTGTGGGAAGTGTCCTCTGAAAAAAAACTTAGGTCTGATTGTGTCTCAGAGCCCTGATGAAGGGTTGTCATCAGTGTCTGATAGTGGACACATGGACACGCAGCCCCAGCCCCACGCAGTGAACTTGTGAATGGGATGGAGCCCCTTCATACGCAAGCAGAGATCCGTAACAGTCATTATATTGCATCAAACTCTCCGCAGAGGGGAAGTATTAAGTTGAACACAGTCATAGTAAGAAATACAGCTGTAAGGCCATCCCACAACTGATGTAGTTGTAAGGCAAAGTCAAGTCTGACTTTGGTCGGATCTTGGTCAGATCAACCCTTGACCTTCAGAAGTCTCCTTGTGAGGTGGCCCTCTAGATTGCTTTTACAAGGTCAGATGAAAGATGAGGTTCATGAGAGCCAGGTCCTGGGCTACAGTAAATTGAAGGAACAGTGGTGACTGCCATAAAGCCAGGTTATTTTAAGTAGGACAAAAAATGGAAAAGGCAGGACTAGAAGACTGATTGTTGACTTAAGACGTCTCATATTTGTCTTCTTGAAGTGATTACCACAAAATAAGTTAGACTGCAAGTTTGAAGCAGTTGTGATGGGTGCTCATCTGCATGCCAGTGCCAGTGCTCCTGTGGACTTTAAGTCAATGGGGACAATTTACACTGAAGAGGTAACTGCTACTGGCCACTGCTGCAACCGTGAAGGCCACAAAACATTTTTACAGACTTAAAAATTCCCTGCCTGTCATTTTTAAGGCTCTGGAAAACTCATGCTTGGGTTGGTTTTTTTTACACACACACCACCTACTTCAGCTGATCCAGTCAGGCACCTGTAACTATGGACACTGATGCAAGTCTTAAAAAATAACCATTTTGATTCAATATCAACTTTATAAAAGAAGAATAAGTATGTTAATCATTTTTAGCATTTGACATTTTTTATCAATTTTTTTTCAGGAAGGGAGTCATCTCTTTCCTTTGATGCTTATGTCTGCCTTGATAAAAGAATTGTATGGCAGATTGTTCTTTTATAAATCATTGCTCTTTTATAAATCAAATTGACTGAGCTCTAGTTCTGCTCATCCAGTTTCTTCTCTAGCTGCTTATGTTCTTTCTCTGGACTGCCATTGATATTTTGTTTATGCACAATAGCATCATTTAAAAATAGGAGTATGTAGGTGGTTGCAGCTGTTCAGACAGTTAAAACAGACCCTTCAACATCAGGTGCCCCTGGAATACCTCACGTCTGCTTCATTGGCGTTTGATCCACGAGCTTATTTGGGGAATTTCAACTAGGCTGGGGTTCAGGTGACAAGTCTTTATATGGCTGTGTATTAAATGCTAGCTCCCGCCTTTATATGATTTATCCAGACAGACCAAAGATAAATGTAAGCGATAAAAGATGAAAAATAGTATTGCAGGTATGGTTCAGAATAGGTTGCAAAGTGCTCAGCCGGTCTCAGTGTTTTGTAATGCCAGGTCCTCACCTGCTTTGTGGTTATTAAATTGATTTGTGTGCGTGTGGCTTGTAAGTGAAGGACCGCTTCAGCTAAGGAGACTTATAGTGAGGCATACTAGGTAGAAGCAATTTAAATACTCAAAATTTATGTCTGTAAAGTATTTGAGTAAGAGCAGTCTCAGCTGTGGTGTGTTTTTATGACAGATATTCATAAATGGAACAAAAGTACTTGTTAGTGTCTGTTAAGGCAGCAGCTTAACTAAGATTTTTAGAGAGATTTCAAAAAGAGAGTATAAGAAAATAAATTTCTATGGCTATCAGCAACTCACATTGAAAGTCAAGGGTGTAGGGCTAGATGTTCTGTTCTGGTGAGTCATCTCTACACCTCTTTGCATAATCTATATTTCAGCCTTGCCCTCTCTTGCATTTAACATGGTATAAAATAACATGTTAATTGGAAGGGCAGTGACTTTTAAAAAATACCTGCCTTGGTAGACAAGACCTTGGTCCTTCCTTATCTTACCACATCTTGTAGTGCCGTACAGCAATGGCAAGATCAGAAGTAATAAAAATTTACGTGTTAAGTAGTTTTCTATGGAAGTACTTTTAACAGCTAAATTTTTCCAGTGGTATTGTAACATCTGAAGCTGAGAACATGTAAGTGAGCATGAAATGTGAGTGGGGCTCACTGCATATTTTCCATGAAAAACAATTCTTCGTATGTAAAGAAAAAGCCAGATAATGCCTGATTTATCGATTTAGTTCTCAAGTGTTATCCGACATCATTTGAGTGTCAAGTTCTCATTTGCTCTCCAGATCTGAGTGATATGAGTGATATCTTTCTCTCACACTCCCCCTCCACTTGTGTTTGAATTTACTTCTCTCTTGCTTCAGCCATGTCACCGTGGCCCCTTCCCAAGTTGTATGGCACATGAAGAACCACAGAAAACAATACAGAAAGGGTTCAAAATCCATCTGTCACTTTTTCTTTACAATTTTTAAACAAATTTAGGTGAAAAGCTTTTGATATCTAGCTCTGTGGGGAGGGTGAGAACATAAGGCTTTCTTTCCATACTTGCATCCTCTGTGAAATCCTGGAGGACCCATCACAGATAATGAAAATGTATTGCATCTTTGCTAGCATATATTTTAATTTCTTCTACTCATGCTTGGAACTAGGCTGTTTGCTTTCCTGGGAGCGGTCCTTTGATGGAAAATAAATAGGTGGGAAGGATGAGGTTTAATTGCCATGACAGTTCATTTGCAGTGATCAGACGCGTGAGTTCAGTGTGTTGTATGGGAGAATGGGAAATCATGCTTAATAAGCTGGAGACTGGCATCCAGAGATTGCCAAGAAGCAGTCTCTTCATTACCAAAACAGTGATTTTTCTCTCTTTCTCCCTCATGCGACGTAATTAACACCCATTTGCAATACTGCTGTAAAATCTTAGGGGAGGCGAAATCTTAACATTGGTCCAAAGGCAAAGGAATCCCTGGCTGTTACGTAGCCCTGACCACACCTGGGAGCACAGAGAGTAAAAACCAACTGAGTCAGGGTTAGATGTCCTTCAGCGTGAAAGCCAGTGGGCTTGAAACCTCCTATGGAGAACACCTCATCACTGGCGCCCACCTGACTTGTGCCACAAAAGTAGGTGTACAGCTGGACAGATGTGGCAAGATGAAGTGATCTCGTTTAACTCAAAACGCTTTGGGTAACAGCTGTTGTGCTTGGTTCTGGTTGTGACCTCCATCCCTCAGGCAGGGCTGGGGTGTAGGTGGTCTGCCGCGCTGTTATGCCAGCAGACCTTTGGGAGGTACCCCAGGTAAGGGAGAGCAGTGATGACAGGCGTTCGCAGTGGGAAAGCACTTAACGCCTGACCTGCAGCCAGAAATACCTGTCAGACCACAGCCTTAGTCTTGCTTTTGTGGAGTGTCACATAGCCAGAGTAAGTGTGACGGATTACGGTGCTAACTTGGGAAGAAAAGACAGTCTGCTGTTCAAACATAATATAATGTATGTTGAAAACTTCCTCAGGTTACTCTGCAAATCATGGGAACAGCTTCCTGTTATCTGTAAAGCAGGGGGTTTAATGTGTTCTTGAAGTTCTCGAGCAGCATAGGAGTTTTTCTGTGTGGCAGCAGACTGCGCTCCAGAAGCTGTGCAGAACATATAAACTGCTGTGGTAAAGTCACTCGGGGCATTTCTAATATTGTGTTGGCAGAGGTGGGAGGTTGGTGTATTTATTTTTTTTCTGAGAACAGGTAATACCACATGCAGCAGACAATGTAAAATAACTCTTCATGAGCAGATGCCAATCGTAATCTGCATCGCCTTCTTCGTCTGTAATTTACTTTCACATGCAAGTTTGCCACTTGGCTTTCCTTTTGTTACTCCTCTGGATAGTCTTATTATAATTTCAGCTTTGAGTGTACTGGTTCTTGACTTCAGCATCATCTTTTCATAGTGACTGCTGTAAGTACATTATGTGTTTAATGAAAGGCTGTTTTCTTGTACAGTTCTCAATGTGTCCCTTATTTGATGGAATGGCTGCTTTTTTTGCCATTCTGCTTCTTTATTCTACATACATGTACAGGATCCCTTCTAGTTTAATTCTTACGTGACCTAAATGATACTGATTTTTTTTTTAATCTTACAATTTTTATTTTCACTGCTACATCTCCCTATACAATCATTTCTTTTGGATTGAGTGATAGTGCTCATAAAGCATGGGTGAACTACACTACATAAAAGAGACTATATATTTCATATTCTTTGCCATTCCTAACATTGTGTATGTTTGGCTGGTTTGGGGTTTTTTTGCTTATTGGATTTTTTTCCTGGCTCTGGCTGCAGCTGCTCATGGAGGGAGGGGATTCTGTTGAGCTCTGTACAGCAGCACTCAGATTTTCTGCTCAATCTGTAGCTCTGTGTGGGGAGAGAAGAAAATGCAGTCGTTGTGTTTTAAATTTAGTAACTTCTAGTAATTTTGATGATTACTAAGATCACTTTTCCGATTATAAATAAACCACATTGTTTAAAAATATTTTTGACTAGACTGATTTCTGTCCCAAAATTGGAACAGGCTGAGGGGAGTTTGGGAAAGAAATTATGGACAAGTTTTTGCATTCTTAACCGTAAATGGAAACAGAAGGGCATTGACTGACCAGAAGCTTTAATTTTATAGCTCTTGTAGCTAATGGAAAACATTATTTACTAAAAATGCTGTCAGATTTAGTTTGTCATGCTTTGGAGGTTCCTCTGGAGCTCTGTAGGTGGTTGAAGCCTTGGACAAACCCTTCTGTCTGATGCTGGATGTGAATAGGTATTAGGTGTCCTCTGGGGTGAGTGACAGCGTCATTGTCACTGAGAGTAAGGCCAAGGTGGCAGACCCTTGAGAATAACCATGGGTTATTGCAAAGCCAATTTCATGTCCTTGAAAGCAAAGTCTGAGGAAATAAATGTCTTGTCCAAATTGCTGGGAAAAGGCTGCAAAGTTTGGTGAAGTAGCAAGGTGGTTACTTGAGCTGAAGGAGAGCTTGCCAGGAAAAAAATCCCCAATCTGCTTCTGTAGCTGTCCTGAATCCATTTACTTCCATGGACTAAATTGTCTGTATAGTTTATTTACTGCTAGAGAATCATCCTTCTTTTTCCGTAATTTTGTCAAGATTTATGAACTGAAGAGAGGGATAGCATGTGGCAGGCAGGAAGGTCATTGAGATGAAGTTACTGATGTAGCTGAACGTGAGCGAACTGGTGGTTTGATGTGGGCCTCATCTTTTTTCTCCAAGAGGGTCACTGTTTGTTGTCCTTTGTGTAAAAACAAATCTCCTTCCAGTGTCTGACCGTTAAACACGTGGTGCCTGTTGGGGTGTCACTTCTGATCTCTCATCCTGGGGCCAGAATAGTTCTCCTATGAAGAAAGGCTGAGCAAGTCGGGGTTGTTCAGAAGAGAAGGCTTCAGTGAGACCTTATTGCAGCCTTTCTATATATTAAGGGAGTTTATACGAAAGAGAGGCTTTTTAACCAAGGCCTGTAGTGACAGGACAAGGGGCAATGGTTTTAAATTGAAAGAGGGTAGGTTTAGATTGGATATAAGGAAGACATTTTTTGCAGTGAAGGTGGTGAGTCTCTGGAACAGGTTGCCCGAGAAATTGTTGATGTCCCATTATTGGAAGTGCTCAAGGCCAGGTTGGACGGGGCTTTGAGCAACTGATCGAGAGAAAGATGTCCCTGCCCATGGCAGGGAGGTTGGACTAGATGATCTTTAAGGTCCCTTCCAACCCAAACCATTCCATGGCTCTGGGATCCTGAAATCGGCCTCTTTGGAAAATCTTTACAACAAGCTACCAAAGTGTTTCACAGTGTTGGGAAATTAGGGATAATTGCAGATGTTAAAAGTTTGACCTTGTAAAGTCAAACAGGAATGTTTCACCCGTAACACGATCTTGACTCTGTGTTGTGGTTTTGACTGTTTAATTTGTATGACGTAAACATTTGATGAATTTTTCCATTACTAATTTTCTCTAAAGCCAAGATTAAAGACCTTTTGTACTTGCTTTTATGGACTTAGAAGAGTCGATAATCTCTGAAGAGATTTCCAAACAATAGGTGTGTTTGAAAAATTTTGCTTCTCTATCTTAAATCAGTCCAGAGGTCTCTATTTTAGGTTAACAGATTTTTACCAGATATTCATCTTCTTTCTGCCATTGGTTTATTAGTACTTTTTCATCTTCAGCGTTAGCCAGAAACAGAAACTTAAGGAATTACTGTTACTTTTCTCTTTATTTAACAGCACGTGAGAAGCTCAGGAGCTTTTAGGCATGCTTGTAACCATGTGTGAAATATCCCCATATAAAGTTAGGAATTACGAAAACCATTGATACTTGTAACTTGTGTTCTGGTTCACAGCATTTCCATCGCAGCACAGATGAGATACTTCATGGATAGTCAGGGCCAGAGGAGGTTTTCTGGCACAGCAAGGTACCGTCTCAACTCAACAGCTTTTCCATACAGCTGCAGCGGTTGTTTTCTGCCAGTTTTCTTTTCTTTAGAAAGTCTCTCTGTGCAATTAGGCAGAAGCCAGCCATGCTCGTGAGCGGAGATGGATTTCTGCTCTGTGAACTGTATGAGAAATGCCTTTGAAAAAAGGAGATCACATAGGAATAGAAGCCTTTTACCCTAATGGACAAAAATCAGAAGAGGCAAGAAGGACTGTTGGGATTTGCGGTTTTGGGTAAGCCCGGGGCTTTAGGATAGGATAAGGTCCAATTGATAGGGTGTGTTGGATTTAGTTGTTTTTCAAGGTAAAACATTTATGACTAGAAGCCTTGCTTTGTTTAGCCACTTTCTTTGGATAGATTATCCTATGTAAGTACAAGTAGGGCAGTGGCACGTCCATTCCCCTTGTCTGGGAGACATCTGCCTTAAATACCGGGGGGGCTCCAGGACGCTGGGTCTGAGACCACTGGACTCTGTTAGGAATATTAGTTGAGAACCTGTTCATTATGATGACAAATAGGTTTTCTGAGGGAATCCAATTGAAAACCTAACAGTGGAAGTGCAATTGCTTTTCTTTTTTAATGTCCTCTTAATAGTGCCATGGAAGGTATGTATCCTTGGGAGCTGCTATGGCTGTGGAGATGAATGTCCCCTCCTCCTCAGAGTACAGCAGGTACTCAAACAGGGTCCGGTCTGTGGATGTGTAAGTTCTTTACAAAAGCGTGGATACTGTTTTCTGCAAGTACTTTCTGTCAGGTGCAGTGTATTCTCTAAGAGAAATCGTCTTCTTTCCACTCCACAAACCATAGTGTCATCAGGGCAGCAAATGCTATAGCTTTTGAACATCAGATGTGGCCCATGATTCTGCCCATGCTGCCTCCTTTAAGCCAGTTTTAGGAAACAGTGTGCTTATAACCATCTTTAACCTCTTAAAGGAGTTGAGAGAAAACGTTTAATACAGATTGGACCATTGTAGGTTTTGATTACCACTTGTTTTTTTACACAACTGATTTAATTCCAGGGTGACATTATGCTATTACATTTTATTCTGAGTAGTCTGACTTGCTCACCTGGCATCAATAGCTGATTTCTCACTGGCTTCTATAGGTAAAAGCTTGTGGCAACGTGAGTAAAAGTATGTTTTCATATTTGGTCATGGATTTGGGGTTTGAACCTAAGCTCTGTGTGTTTTTGAATAATTTCATATGAAAAATAGCGGCATGACTTTTATTATTTCACTACAGCCTATTCCTACTTGTTTTAGTAGAAAGAACTTAAAAATAAAAATAAAAAATCACAACAGTGAGCAAAGCCAAAGTAATAATTCAACTAAAGGAAAGAATAAATGTAGCAATTTAATGGAAATTTATTTGCAGTAGTATTTCCTATTTTTTCCCCTAGCTGCATGCAGTTAAGATACATTTAGCCAATAGAGTATCTTATTACATACAAGATCCCTAAGTGCAGTGGAGAGATTCATCTGCTTTTACATTACATGGCAGGAGCACTTTTGTGCCGAAGTGTAATGCAGTAAGCAGGGAAGCAAGGAGTAATTCCTAGCTGTGACCGAAATTGCCTGACCAGACTCATGGAGTAGCTCCATGGCCTTGGCGTTTGTAAAAGGTTAATTTACAAAAAATAATTTGAACCTGACGCTTCAGACCTGACATCTAACCTTCCTTATAACTGACACGGAACACACTTACCTTTATTTATCAGTGCTATGGGGAAAAAGAAGGAGGAATGAAGCAGTTTGTTAGAAGTACCAGGCATTTAACCTTATTTTCTCTGCAGGTATGATGTGCACAGGGAAGTACCAGGGAATTATGGTGTAGGAGACCTTCTCTCTCCTCATCTGGGATGGAAAACCTTCCTTAGGAGAACAGGCCAGTTGGGACCAATGAGAATTTGTTTGAGGAAAGCAACCTAGTTTTAGATCTATATCATCTCCTATTGAAGACCTGGAAGGTCTGTCGTGCTCCTAACATGGACAACGTCGTTTAAGTGTGCATCTCAGTAGCTGACCAACTATGTGTCACTGAAATACGGTGTACCTTTCAGGCAGATCTCCAGTTGTTTAGTGCTATTGCAAAGAGTCAGTCTTTGTCCAAGTTTTTATTACTGCAGGTTTTTATTATTGCTGAGATTTGAAATGAAGAGCTGTGGACACTTGTTAATAGAAAACTGTTGTTTTTTATTCTGTTGCTGTTCTGAATCATATTTCCTGTGAAGGGGTTGAAATATTATGGAAATGATGACTGAGAACATTTGTTTTAAAATATATTATGCTGCATTCTTAGCCATGGATTTAAAAATAAATTGTCTACTGAGGAAAAAATGTTGGGCATGTTCCAGTTTCACAACAAAAAGTAGGGGGTGGGGTCAGATACTCTGCTTGGGCTGAAAAGGAAAAGTGCAGAGACACTGGGTAAAAGGCATTTCATGGGAAGCCAAAGGAGACGTCCAGCTGCACGTCTCGCATAGGGAAAAACTTAAAAGACTTTCTCAATATTTCTCCAAGTTGGTGCAACTCTCTATAATTGGAAAAGGAGAGTCAATAGATTAAGGTGGCAAGAATTCTACCCCTGGATTAATTCTAGTTTTAACTTTTTTTTTTTTTAATGTTGTTCCTTTGAGTCTTAGTTATTTTGTGTACTGAGGTCGTGATACAGAGAATGGAGTTAGTCTGAGGGTAGAAAGCCATAATTTGGTATGTTCCATGTCAAGTGTAACACAGGAAGAAACTTCTGCAAGTGCTGCATGAGATGCTTTAGTACTAAATGCTTCTAGCTTTTGGACATCATCCTTCAGCCTCTGTTTTTAATCCTAGACCTTCATAGTTTGTATGATTTATACAGTCATGAACACACAGACCTCTCTGGCCTCTGCAGCATTCACGTGAATATCAGTGATAAGGGACTTTGGTAACAAATGATACGGGAATGGGTCAGTGGTACAGGTGAGCTACCGGACTGGTTAATGTCTCCAAAATGAAGTTGTTCTGAATTTCCTTCCACGTTGTCATGCATCTAAATCCTATTTTCAAAAGTGGCTTGACTTTCTAGGAAAGCCAATGGTACTTGAATAAAGATGTTCCTAATTAACTTTTGAAAAAGACACTTGAGTTTCTAAGAGTTTCAATGACGCAGCTGAACCAATATTTAAATAAATACAGTTAGGTAAGGCATGAAATGTTTTTTGAAACAATAAGAACAGAACGATAAACAGTCATGAAAGGATGAATGACAGAAAAATGGATCTACCACATGCAGAGCACGTGTTAGGGTGGTTTTGATAGCACTGGTCATGGCTTCTTGCAAACAGAAAGAAATTATGGCCCTGAAATATGGGCTGTTTTTTTTTTTTCTTCCTGTAATAAAAATCCAGTGGCAGTAGATAGGATGAAACTAAGATACGTATAAAGATCCTGCTGAAATGAGCTTTGAGTGTTGTTTCGGACTTCTACACACTCAAACAGAACACCCTGAAATGATGCAAGAAAATGCAAGACAACCTTGGGCAGTGGGGTCAGGCTGGGCTGGGCGGTGGGTGCTGGTGGCCACATCTCAGGACATGGGCATTCTGCTTCACTTCTGGCCCCAGGTCAGTAGAATTGGCCAGAGCAGGGTCTTGTGGGGGAAGAAGCTTTGATCTAAGCCTGGCTCACAGTGATCCGAGGTGGAAAAAAGTAAATAGAATGCATCTGCTCATCAAATAGGGTCAAGTCTGGTGTGTCTTACCCCAGGCCAGTGCTCTGACCAGGGCACTCTGAGAGGTCCTCCTTGTTCCTCCTGGCCTGCAAGCCTGTCTGGGCTTCCCTGACAAAGTGTCATTGAAATTCATGCACTTCCATGAGATATGTTGCTACAGTTGGAAATGCTGCCAGGAGAAAAAACCCTCCTTTCTCTTCTAGGGAGACAGTGAATAGGAGACTACTGAGAGATATTTGTTAGAATTAGTCTTATAAACCTGTCATAGCATAATTTATGCTTTCCTCTCCATATAGGCTACAGCTTTCCTGCTGTAAGGATTGTGAGAAAGCATAGAGTGGTCCCGGACAGAAAGAAAAACAGAGTGGCTGTGAAATCCTGTTCTCATACGAATGCTGAGAAAGATTACTTGAAAAATGTGTAGGAAGAAAAATAACAGTGACCATTAGAGATAAGAAGAAAAGTCTGACTCTTAAGAGGATATAGGCTTTGCCACATGTTAGGGAAACTTAAAAAAAGAACCCTGAGAAAATAATTGGAAATATTAGGGATTTTTTTAAACAGTGAAGCCTGCAGTGTTGTCTCCGTGGCCATCACCATGCTCTCTTCCCAGTGACAGATCTGTGAGATTGTGCAGGTAGAGAAAGCACTTCAGGTTCTTCTGTGGTTTTGTTTCTTTTCTTCTTCTTCTTTCTTTTTTTTTAAAATTTTTTCCTTCTGATCATATGTATGCATAAAGTTCAGACACTTGCTTTTATCTAATGCCTGGGGGTTTTCTGGCCTTTTTCAGCTTTCCCTTGAATTCACAGGTAAGGTCAAGCTTGGTTGCTTGACCATCAGCTATTTAAGGTTTATTAAGATCTAGTCTCCATTCTTCACTTGAGTTCATGTCACTGTGCTTGGCCATGTGGTCAACAGGTAAAATACTGGCCATGCAGTAGTGCAGCCAAAAGAGTGATGCTCTTCATCATTTCAGTCGCTTCTCAGAGTTTCCTTGTGGCTGAGGTTGGATGTTTTTTCTTCTGTCTGCTGTAATCCTGGGACGTTACAATGCAATATTGTTCCTGGCATGGAGTGATGAATGTGATCCTTACTGTGGGAAAATTCCTCTGACAGCAGTGCTGGTTCGGAGGAGGTTTATTGTCGATGCTCTCTTTGCTCACAGGATGTGGCTCTTGCGGCCGTGATCGCACAGAGAGGGACAGATGACCCTCCCTACCATGTTACTCCGTAAACTTTCTCCTGTCTCTGGCTGTTCATCTTCTCTTGTGCTCGCACCTCGGTCTCTCCTGACTGCCTGTCACTTCTCTGCAGCCTGTTTTGATTGCTCTGGCTTTTCAGCAGAGCCTGGTCCTTGAAGCGCAGCTGCCCATTGCGGTCCCGTAAGGATTCTAGATAAAACGGTGCTGCAAATGCAAGTACATCCCTGTAGCAGCAAAGGGCTTGGCTGACATGTAAAATAACCCTGGTCTGTCGTGTGGATCACTGCCATGCAGCAATCCAGCGATACTTAGCTTAGTTCCCTCTGTATTTTACTGCTGTGGCCTGCTGTGGCCACACTAGACAATCTCTTGCATGTTGCTTTTCATTAGCTTCTTATTTGTCACACACAGCTTTTGCTGTCCTTTCAGTCCTGCGAAGGTGGGTTTTGATAAGAACAACTCATGGATAGTGGTTTTTTAGCTCCCTGCCAAAGCAAAATCAGGGTTCTGGAAAAACTGGGATAGTCAGGTCCTCTCCAGGACTGTGGAGGTGGGCTCCATGGCATGGTGTGAGTGATTTTTTTTGGGCGGTAGGGTGAGCGATGGTGGTTGATGGGGAATCTCTGGACCCTGGCAGGGTGGGTGCTTTTCCCCTGTTCCTTGAGTGGTCGCTAGTTCCTTTCCTCAGTCAGAGGAAAGCTGTCTGCACTAGAAATGAGCGAGGAATAGGAGCACAAGGAGGAGGACCTCTGCAGGGCTGCAGTCGTGTCTGTGTAAAGGGCAAGTGCTCGTCACACAGGAGAGCTAATATTTATTACTGCAGAAACGTATCTTAAGTACTGTGTAGAGAGCACAGATTTGAAATTTGACGACCCAGCTCCTTCTCCAGACACTGTACTGGAGCTCCTGGGAATCTATTACCCAGGATCTGGAGGTAGGGGAGGCGTTGAGGGGTTCACTGCACTCTGCTGTCAGCATTTTCCTATCAGTTGTGCAGGGTGTAGAAAGGAGTCTTGAGAGTTGTGGGATGGAAGAGAAAAGAGAAATGGTTTCTCTTTAAGTGTAGGAGCAATTAGGTGAGACTTCGAAAGGGCAAAAGCCTTTCCAAGGTCCTACTGACAGCTTCAAGACAGCAAACTCTATGCAATAAATAAATAAGAAAATAGGTCAAAGGGCAAAAGAGTTAGAATGAGTGAAAGATGCTTGGTGAACTCTCCCTCCCCAGTGGGAATTCACTAGGTCCATCTTTGTGGGACTGTGCTTCATTTCCCTGAACTTCCTTGTGTCTTGAGACCAACTCTTGTCGTTTGAGATGGGAGTACTCCAGTCCCATGTAAGCAGCACCTTTTTAAATCTAGAGAACCTTACATTTATTTTCAAACTTTACTCATAAGTTACTTCAGCCATCATTGAAATGAAAAAGGGTGGTTTATATTTCCCATGAGAACTGTATAATAGCTTATACATGCAGTCTGTTGGTATCTAAAGGCTAGTTTATCCAATGGCTGACTTCTGCCTGTTTGGAGAACAGTGTGTTAGGTCTGTTGGTCTGGTATGTAGGGGTATGAAGGTGACCAAAGGCTAACTAAAAGTAGTCAGCTTGGGCACAACTACAACATTTGCTCCATTAATAGTGCTCCAGGTAAAGGGAACCCTCTGATCCTACAGAGTAGACAGAGGTGGCCATGAGTCAGTGGTGACCGTGCTCCCTTCAACAGCTTTCTCCTGGTGGGCAGCCAGTCTCACTGCCTGTTCTTCCCCATGTTCTGCTCAGCCAGGTCCGTTCCCAGCCCTGGTTGCCCACATGCTATGCAGGAGAGTGAATACCAGAAGGCGGGTTTAAGGAGCAGGGTCTCACAGGGGTTCAGGGAGCACATGGCTGCTGCAAAGTGGAGTAGCGGCGCTGGGCCACAACTGCAGGCAACTCAAGGGGTTCATAAAACAGCTCTAGTGGAGCCTCTAAAGGCATAGGTTTGTGAACTTTTGGTGCCAAGAAATACAGAGATCCATAGCTGGCTGCTGCAGAAGCGATGAAATTATGCGGCGGTATTGCCAGAGGAGGTATGGATTTCTTTGATTGTGAAAGAAAATGAAACAACCCAGTTTTCAATATTCACCCTGAACTAAAATGATGCATCTTAAGAGGATGAAAACTTTTATTCATTGCCAACAGTGTAATTCATCTCTCAATTGGTAGAAAAAAATAAAGACTTGATTGAGAAGATCACATTTTTCTTTGAGGTCAGTGATGCCTCAAATCAACGAAATTCAGAAACTCAATCATTTCACAACAAAGGCTAATGAGTAAATCACTTGTTTGGTTATTTCCAAGAAACAATAAAAAGCATTGTAACTTTCAAAAAATAAAAACCATTATTTGTTTCTGAACTACTGTCTATCGTATGTACTGTGCAATATCCTGAAGTACATTATGGCCACGCCCTTTATTTGGGAGGATATGAAATCAAAGGCTCTAGTGAACTTTCTGTGTCTGCAGAAACTTCAGAACTGCCTGCCACAATCTGTTTTATTGGGCCTGATGACATGGACATGGTTAGTCAGGGCTTCACAACACGTTTTTTTCCTTAGGCTGTGATTGAGTTACTTCTGTACTATTAGGTCTGCAAAACAGTCCTGTTAATATTGCAATTTCTGGTGGTTTTTTTTAAAGATGCTGAAAGGGGGAAAGCAAACACACACTTTGTGTGGCTTACAACTAATATTTATTAATGTGCTAAAATCTATTTATTATACGCTTGAGTGTAGCTCAATCTTAGCATTACTGGGGACTTAATTTGGCAAAAGTCATGGATTGTTTGTTAAAGTTTTCACTATAAAATATTTCTCACAAACATCTGTGTTGATGCTTCTGTGGCTCTGCATTAGGAGAAGGCACGATGTTGGGCTTTCGGATCCAGGCTTCCTCCTCCTTAAAACTTGCTGATTTTATTGTATGTCTTTTTACCTCAAATGCTAGGACTAGATGATCCTCAAAGGTCCCTTCCGACCTGTGCTTCTGTGCAGTGATTTAGGAAAGGCTGAGAGCAGAGGATGTGGAGCAAGGCAGAAGAGAGGAGCAAGGAAGGTTTTTCCACAGGCTGGGGAAGAGGAGGGTCTTGGCTGTGTGTTGGGAAGGGCTGGGTGCTCCCCTAGGGGAGGGATGAACTCTAGGTTAGGAGGTGCAGGGCAGGGTCTGGGTAGGTCTGGGAAGAGGAGGGATGGGACCTGAGCTTCGCTGTGGCCAGGAAGTGGAACAAGTAGCCACTTTGCTATACCCATTCCATCTAACTTGGATTTTGGCTTGAAGAAAGATCTATGGGTGTCTTGCTCGCTTTCAGCCATCCTCTGAGGGTGATTTACCACTTCACCATGACTTTTTGCAAGGGGTCTGTCCACTCTGTCCATTACCTGGTCCTGTAGGTTTTTATGTGATTTGGTTTTGTGTTTCCCATTGCAGACAGAGTAGTCCTTGTCTGTTACAAACTAGTGAAGCACTCTGTTTTAAGTAGGCAATATTAATAACAACAGAAAACAAGAACAATTGAAAAGACAGATTTTAAAAAAGTAAATGTTTCAAGTGCAGCTTGCTGACTAGGGAATTCAGAACTTCAGAAACCTCCTGGTCTGTCCTGGGGACATATCCTGGCTCTGTAGCTTAGTGCATGTGAACCTACTGCGCTTTGTGAGGGAGCTGAACCCTGACTGTGGGTATTGGCAGTAAAATATTCCAGTTCCCTTTTGGCTTCCACTGTGGGCGTGCCGCGTGTGTCTGCCCGCTGCCTGCGTCAGCGCGGGCGCTTATCAAAGGACACGTAAGGCACATTTCAACAAGTGGTTTTTTTAAATCCTTTATGTCATTTCAGAGCAAAAGAAAAGTTATTGGCATTTCTTTAAGCAACTGTTATCTAACTAACTGCATTTAAATTTATGTTAATTTAAGCTAGTAAATGACAAGTTGGTGAAGGGTTAGTTTGCTGATGGAATAAAAATTCACCTATGTGTTGCTTTCATTTGCATCTATAATGCAGGGCTAGAAGGTGAACCGAGTGAACTACTTTTTTTTGTGGAATATGTTCTGTAAAAATAATTGCTCCAGTAAGAAGCAATTATTGTGTACAATGAAAGCAATGTCCCGGAAGAGTCTTAACTCTCTGCACAGACAGGAGAAAGACATTTGGAATAAGGGGCACGTTGAGCACATGATTAAGGCATAGAGGGACTTTCCACTGAGGTCTTTTCCCTGGGCCCTGACACTGCATGCCGGGGGAGACTGTGTGTTCGTAGTTGGACACTTGATACCATGTACCCTTTTCTTTTTAAAGTACTTAACCCTTTGATTTTCCCTACTTGTAATGTGTTGTACCAATTTCAGTCAAACACACAATTGGCAACAAGAGAAGTAATGCAGCCTGAAAGTCTGTTTGTACCAAATTATGGAGAGATACGAAGGTTGAGATCCGGGAAGGTGCCATACTGGACTGGGTTCATCCAGTGCACTGTTTCCAGTGATATTTGGTTTGAGCTGGAGAGAGGCACCGTGGTCTGCGTCATTTATTTCGGAATACATTTTCTTGAGAATTTTAATAAGAAAAAATGAAACCGTTTGCTCCAGGTACATTTCCCATGCTGTTTGACTGAAGTTTAAAGGAAGCAGGAGCCTGTGCCCTCGGGGTGCCCACGGAGTCCCGCAGTGTGGCTGCGGTGGTGCGGAGCCAGCCTTAATCAACCGAACGCAGGAGGCGAGTCCCTCCTTGTGCTTGAGGCTGTGTTTTGGCCAACCCCCAAACCATCTTCTGTGAAGGGTAAGTGGTGTCAAACACTACTTGCCTTTGGTGTAAACAGGGCTGGAGGCTAAAGTGGGTAAATAACATTGACTGACAACAAATAGAGCTAAGCAGAGCCCATAACCATCTCAAGGCTGGTGGGTTTCATGAAGCATTGACGAGGGATGCTCGGAGGCGATCTGCCTACTCTGCAGGCTGAGCAGAGCTTTATACGCGTGCTCTACTACAAGCTGAAGCTCTTTAGTCTGGTTTGACAACTGATGAGGTGGCGTTAAGTAAACAAATCAGGTATGTCAAAAGGGCCACAAACCCTTTGGCTTGAGGAAAGGAATGCGTCTCCATGCTTGAATTTGTTGGGAGGAGGAATGTCTCTGATGGCAGTGGAGACCTGCTCTTCGGTGAAGTGGCACCTGCTGTTTTTATCTGCTTGGCGTATCTGCAAGCGCTGTGTGCAGCATAACCTTCCTGCCTGGGCTGATGAAGTTGATAAACTCTGTGTGCCATCTAGTACTGGACACAAGCCCTTGAATCTTTCATGATGCTGAAGCCAGAGAAGTGGCACAGTGCTTCCAGGTATCGAGATACTGTTAAATCACCGGTGTAACAGAGACATTTATGCAGCTGCAGCGAGAGAAAAGGGTGTCTCTCTCAGCTAAACGCCTGCTCTTTGGGTGACTTGATCAGACTGAAGCTGGGGACCTGCTCAAGGGGAACTTGCACCCATAGCAGAGGTCACAGTTCGAGGTAGGCTTGGAGTGCAGAGATCTACTTTTCCTTCCTTAAAGTAAGGGAGTCCCTGACTCCCCCACAGCCTTCTCCTTTTCCTATGCTTTCCCTAAAACTCCGAGACACACAGGAGGCATTTCTTCTATGCCTATATAGATGCATCTATATAGATGCCTGCATCTGAGCTGCTCAAGCCTGACTCTGTGTGTGCTCTCTCTGTAGTCTGTAGAGAGAAACAGACACCTCTGGGGTTGGCAACTGCTGAACCAACAACAAAAATACTCAGAAAATCAGTGCTCTGTCATGCTGATGAGGACTTCCCTGGGATGGGTGCTGTGGAGGGTGGGAGCTACAGCCTCCATGTCTCTGTCTTCTCCTTGTACTGCTGGAATACAGCAGCTCTGGGGGTATCACCACCCAGCTCTCCAGGGGAGAGGCCAGGAAGGGGGATACAAGCACCCTGGGTAGCGTGGTCTGCTCAGAGGGAGGCCCACAACTAGTATGAAGTTTCTGAGAAACTTGAATAGTGTTGATATCTGATCATTGAATTGCCACTAAGTTGCCTTGCCACCTATTATCATGCCTATCTGGAATCATGGGTTCTACCATGGTGTTCATACATGACCTTCACTGGGCAGAAGGTGTAAGACATAGTTACTGAGGGATTTTTTGTGTTTTGGTAGCACGGTGGTTTGCTGTGAGAGGAACGCTGTGAACCAGTAAGTGCCATGAGTTCCTACTAAAGGTCTGCTGTACATCCTAAGTTGAGTTACCACATGGAGTTGGACATGGGAATCTCTACAGTTTTCCTTTGTGACTTGTGCCTGGTGGGAAGGATGTTGGTGCAGTTGAATCTGCTGTGAGGAGGGCAGATGTCACCCCCCCTTCCAATCTTATTTTCTTCTACTTGCAGAGGTAAGCCTTCTGTTACCAAGACTAAATGCCTGAAGTTTTCTCTGGTGCTTTGTTTAGCAGAACATTTCCAAGGTGCCTGTCAAGAGCTTACTTCTAAAGCCCAGTGGGACTATGTCTAAGTGCTTTGGTGGAGGCTTCCTCTTCACCATACATTTGTTTCTCAGGCTGGCCCTTACCCAGATAAGCCTTTTTTTTTTTTTTTTTTTTTTTAAATTCTGGAGAACATTGCATTTCCAGAAGAGTTTTTACTTTTCTGCTGTTGAGTGTTCAGCAAATGAGACTGTTGTGTCCAGGCTCACTGCCTGAAGCCTGCAGTCTGAGCCTCATTGATGGACATTGGTGCCTTCAGCAACCTAACTCCCATCAAGCTACAACTTCAGGAGGGCGTGTTGCTTGGATTGTTTTCTTGACTCGTGGAAGCTCTTCTTTCTCAAGAAACGCTATGATAGTCAAGTTATCCAAACATTTATTTAAATTGTGTGGTTAATTTCTTTTATTCTGAGAGAGAAATTTTACATCTCTGATCTGCTGGGCTGGCACCACATGGAAGCTGGGTGGAACCTACAGAAAGAGGGGCTGGGCCACCACCAAAATGCTACGTCTTGGGAAAGCTGAAATCCTTAAAGGACTACAGTTTTATCCTGTAGAACTAGTGAAACAGTTTCCAGTGGACTTGGTTTTCCCACTGATTCCACAACTGCATTATATTTATGGCTGCAATGTCAGCTTATCCAGTGTTATGCACATGAGTATGCACAGAGGAAAATAAAAATAAAACTCTCGTTTGATGTTTTTCCCATGGTTATTTTATGGATGCTTTTATGTCTCCTAGGGAGTGTGCTCAACACAGCACTCGCTCATCCAGCAGGGACCTTCTTAAGTTATCTCTTCCCTAATTCCTTGCTGTCACACTGCACACGGGATAACTTTGTTTCTCCTATCCCTTCCCTAAATTGGGTTGAAATGGCTGACAGGTTCCTGAGTTACTGAGCACGGAGCATGTTCATATGAACAGCTAAATTCCTTGGATACCTTCTTACATTCTGTTGTGGGTATTCCCTCACAGGCTTAGAAGTTCTTTTTAATTTTTCCCGTATGTACAATGAAATAATTGCTATTTATAATGTCAGATTTAAGGTTCTTACTGTGTTTACTCAGACTGAGAAGTAATTTAAATTTGATCTTCCTCTCTCAACAATCAAACTTATTCCTAACCGCGAAGTTTTGGCATTAGATCAGACATTATTAATGGGGATCCTAATGCAATGTTGGCAATGTTTAGTACTGTTCTAAATCTCTCCGACTTATTTTTTTATGCATATAAATTGAATATTTGTGTTTTTTCTGGGGCACACATGTTCCCTCTGGTGCCAGTTTGCATGTGGTTTATTATGAGTCGGCCTTAATCCTAATCTGTGGTCCCACAGAGTTGCATAAAAAATGATGATAGTTTGTTTATAATCAGGTTTTTAATTTGTTATCTGTCTCTGTTCACTCAGACATTTGAGGCTTTCATGGGTACCTTATATGCAGTGCTGTGGCATAGATCCTTGGAATTGACCCTGATACTAGGATACAAAAAAACCAAACCAAAATATTTCAAGTATTTCCCTCAGTGTAGAAGAGATACACTTTTTTTCTTCTTTGAATATTTCATTCTTTTAAAAGTGCATTTAAATAGGTGGTTATTTAAATGTGTTTAATTTAGCCACAGTGCTGATTGGTTTCTTCCTTTGTTTTTAAGTTTTCCTTGTATCATATCAAAAAGTAATGTTTTCTGCTGGTACATTTTTCAGATACTGTAGTGGCCCATTTCATCACGCAAATGCATGTGTTTGGGACAAAAAACTGCTCTCAGAATTTAACGAAGCCGTCACACATACTCTGTTGAGCCATGGGGCTTGATGTTGTTGAAGAAATAACACATTTAATTTGGATTTGATGTGTCATTTGCACACAGTGAGTAAATTGTCACACTGTGTTGGTAACTGTCTTAGATGTTTGTGGATAAACAATTTAATGTTTAAAATTAAACCAACCAAACTGAAAACCAGACAAAAAAAACTCAAAATAAAAAAGAGGTGAATCATCATCCTAATCTTTTGACAGTACTTTACAGAGCTATGCTCTGCCACTTATAATATTGCCTTATTTTCCAGTCTCACACTGAATATTGGAAAGGAAAGTGTTGTTGAAAATGGAAGATTTAGTCTGTATCATCTGTTGTAGGGAATGGGAATAACTTTCTGTTCTGTTGCTCCCTGTTACTAGACCCCAGGTAGTCAAGTGGGGTCCAGGGGCTACTACTTCAGAAGTAGATACTGTATAGCTTACTGTCTCAAGGCTCTGTTGCCTACGGAAGTTCCTGGTTCCTGAAGGAAGACAGGAGCACCAGATTTGGGTTTTGTTCAAGATCATGAGGCTAACAAGGAGCAAACACCCAGCCTTCTGAAGAGAGCTGGACACCTGGCTGGGATCCACAATCTCAGCCTTACCCTAGAATTAAGGGCTTAAGCTGGGCTAATCCTTTCTTATTTTCTTTCTTGTATGCAATATTCTTTACATAGAGCTTTCTGTGTGTAATACTGTACCATTTCATAACTGCTGGAGCTTCATGCCCATTAGATGTGTCCCAGAATGGTGGCCTGGGAGAGGCAGAACACACGGAACTTCCTCGATTAATTCCTGAGCATCTCCTCAGAGCTGCCTCTCGCTGCCCATGGTGAATGGCTTGCAGTGATCATCTACAGAGCAGCACTGAAGCTAAGATCTTTCTTAAAATTGAAGTTGAAAGACGTTGCAGTAATGTAATGATTGGCTATTGGGGTTTATTGTATCCCTTTTTAAAAGAGCAATCTGTCTTTTGAACTTCATCTCTCACATACGGACCAACACAGACATAAAAAGATGTTTTGGTGGCAAAATTAAGTGCTTGTTCTTCAGTCTTTCTTGTCATTTGTGTATGTGTGTGCATGTGTGTGTTTACTCAAAAAACTTAGTTGTTCTGAGGCATTAATTGGCTAAAAATGCTGCAGAAAAAGAATTTTTACATTAAATGGGGTTGCATAAATGCAATGTGGACTGCACAGAAATATTTGAAAAACCAGTACAAGAGCAAATAATAATAAAAAGAAAAAAACCCCATTCCTGGAATCAGTAAATCAGTCTCGTCTAAATCCATCTTTATACGTTGAACAGGGTGAAGACCTTGACATTTTTTCTGCCAGCAGACTCCTTCCTTTCTGTGCCAATGCAGTAAGGGAACAGTGAGCCGCAAAGAGGGAATGCGGGTGGAAAACCTTGAACAAAAGGTGATAGGAGCAGACTATGAGGAGAACACTGAGGCCTTCCAGGCAGCTCAGATATTCAGGGATATTTTCCACTCTTCTGGCTAGCCAGCCCCCTTGTCTCCATGTCTGGGCTGCCTGGTGTGGTCCTGGCTTTGCCGCCTGCCTGGCACTCTGGGCTGCTCTTCTCTTCGCCTGCTCTAGAGCCTGAAGAAACACCTTTTTCTTGGTGTCATGTTGATCAATAATTGGTGTGGCAGCTATTGGCAGAGCTGACAAAAACTACAGAAACAGAGTTGTCAGAGTGTGAGTGACTCAGGGTATCTCTGGGTTTTTAGAGGGGAGCTAATGTTCCTAGAGGCAAAATAAATTCCTTTTGGGAGTTGCTGAATAGCATGGATTAACTATACAGTAGCTTGGAAATTTCCAGTAGTGCCTTAAATGCATGAAAATTTTTAATGCCTTCAAAAACTTTCAGTGGCTTTACAGAACAGGGAATGTGGAAAGTGAAGTTTAACTGACTTAATAAAAATCCTTACCCATCTTTGAGGACAATGAAGAATGTCCTCTACTTTCCCTGTAGAGGGGACCTGTTCCCTTTCTGCAGGGGGAGGCAGGTGAGACCTGCCCTGTTGAGGGGACCTGCCAGGGCAGTAGGACAGGAGAACCTCTCAGATGGAATGGATTCGTTTCCCATTCCCAGGGTTATAGGAAATGAGGTTAAACTCAAAATGAAATCTTTCTCTAGTGACAAGAGAGAATAAAGATTTCTAGTTCAGTGGATCAGCATAAGGCACATCTACAAATCCACCTCTGCTCACAATTTCCTGCTTGCACTGTTTTTCTTCAGAGCAATTACTCAAAAGCAGAAATTTGCATCTGTATAAAAATTTAATATTTCATTATCCAGCTTCTTTATTAAAACTCAAAGTATGCTTTAGGCTTTAGACATACATGTCCCTACAAAACTAAGTAAAATACACTTATTATTTTTCTGCGGTAATAAATTCAGGAATAAGGAATATCTGCTCAAGATTGGCAGAGGTTGAGGAGCACATCCCTTTCCCTTTCTGGAAAATATGCATGTAAAGCAGGGAGTTTTGAATAGCAAATATATTTGCTGCTTTAAATATTTTATGCTGGCTTGTGGAGAAATGTATGGAAGTTACGTTGTTAACGGAATCTAAGGCTTGAACAAGGTCTTGTGCCCATTGTAAGCAAGTCACAGCAATGCCAACACTTGCAGGAGATTTCATTTGATGTTCTCTGTACACTAATTTAGATTATCTTCACTGCTGTGTAAGAGAGAGACTTTTCTTGTAGGAAGGTATGTGTTGACCCTTTGCAGAATAAAGCAACAGCAAAATTCAGGGTAGGAAACAGAATTTCGTAAGTCTGCTAGTCGGCTAGCCTAACTGTAAGGTTACAGTCTTACAGGAGTGTAGATCAGAAACAGATTTTAACACTTTCTCTAAGTCACTGTATGAAGTGTTTTAGATAGACTTGAAAGAATTTCAGAGAAAGTCTTTCACTGGCCTGTCGACAGTCACCTTCCCCACCCGGCAAAGCACTGACCTGGCAAGCCTCATGCTAATGAAATTGTTATGAAATCCTTCCACAGATACTGCATGGGTTGTTTATGCTTTTTGACTGCGTATGTGCGTCAGTGTAATGAGAACTTGGCAGAGGGCCTGGGCTCTGTGACACCTTCAAGGATGTCTGTCATTGGAAAGCCCAGAGGTTTTGCATCTTCCCTGGAAACAATGCTGTGGGAAGTTCAGATCTGCTTATCACAGCAAAACTTATTCTTCAGCCATTGCACCTCAAAAGTAGGGGTTTTGTTCCACAGGTTTGTGTTTAAAGATGCTGGGCGACTTACCGGTACATAATAGACACCTTTCCTTTGTGAACTTGCCTTGGTCGCTGGAAAACCAAGGCAGAACACTTGCTTTGCTCCCTGCAGCTTCTTGTCAAGCTGTTATGGCTGAGAGAGGTGTTACCGGCTCTAAATAATCAAAATAACCAGTTCTCGGAACAGCAAAACTACGGTCCTTGTTGTCAAAGGGTTTGTGCTGCTGTTGTTACAGTGTTGTGATCAAAACCAATATGAATGTGTCTTCCTGGTGCTGAGCGTCCATGCACATGACTGCAAATATTCATTATGATCAAAAAGCCAGGCCATTAATTCAGGTGCCTAAGTACAGACTTGAGGACATCTGGTTACTCATTGCCTAAGAGTTGATTTGAGTCACCATGCACCCATGTCCTGCCTACCAATGGAGAGAATAGAAGTTGCCTGTTAGAGAGTGTGTTGTGAGATGTCTCACCCCAGGGTATGGCCTCTCTCGTGGCTTTCTTCCCAGAGATGAAATACAGTTAAATGCTCCCAAAAGCCTGCTTGGTCCTAAGTATTCTCATGGTGTGTGCAGAACACAAAAAGACTGTTCAGTGTGTGGGGTGGAAAGTGGGGAAACAGTTGAAGAGCGGTTTGTGCCAACAGAGGTTACCAGGAGAGGAGCTCAGTGTGCCTTGCAGGTGTCCCCCACCCTCTACACCAGGATGGAGAGGACAAGGAGGTCAGGATCTACACAGCCTCTTGATATCTCTCCTTCCTCTCAGCACCTATGGGTAGATGAGGGTCCATACGGACATTGGTGGGCACATCGTATGAGCTTGGGACTGTGATCCTCCTCCCCAGGGATTGGCGTGGCAGTGGATGGCTGTAGCTCCCACCCATACATTGCTTTCCAGTCTGCTCTTAGGGCAGTGGTGGCCCCAGCCAACACCTGCTTAGTTCCCTAAAGATTTAAGGATGTTGAGGTCTTCCAGTGGCAGGTCCTGCCAGCCTTCAGCGCTACTTGTTTTTCCAGCCTGCAGCTGGAGGTGGCATTGCCTATTCTGCAAACAGCACAAACCCCCATAGCACACAGAGCAGCAGGAGCATTTGGGAATGGTTAACCCACAAAAGCACAGAAATGGGGGGGTTGTTGGTTTTTATCCAAGTGCTTTGCTTAATGGTCTTGCATCTATCTCCTTTCTTCTCATCCACCCACACCGCTTTTCAGTCTCTGCCATCCTTGGAGCTGCATATCCTTGTTCAGTGAGACTGATCAAAAATGTTCTCGGTTTTGCCCCCTCCGGACAGATGTTCCATTGGGGATGGCCCCCAATGTCTGGTAGCTTGGTCCCATCAGCGTGCTGCCTGGCTGCTCTCGCCAGCAGAAGCCAGGCAAATTCCTTTTGTCTGCGGGAGGATCGGAAGGAGCCAGCTCAGGGCTTTGTTTCTGCGTTTGAACATTTTTTAAATTACCGAGCGTCACAAAAAAATAAGCTCAATGCACTCAAAAATGCACTCGCAGAGGCTAAGAAACAGTAGATCTAGATGGTTTAGAAGAATAAAGAAGAAATAAGGGAAATGTTTCTTTGGTTGCTAGGATGCCTTTTTATCACTGAGATCAGTGTGGTTTGGGGTTTTTCTTTTTATTCAGATGTGTGACTTATTTATTATGGTGAGAGCATTGCTACAATGTATTCTGACAATAGATTTCAGTAAATGAGAAGTTGGCTAGCACTTTAATGTGAAAATTAGGTCTGAAGTGTAGATTGGCCCAGAATTTTAATTTTTCTTGGAAGGAAAAATAATGAAGAGAGTTAGTGACAGAAATTCATGGTTAGTCTGTATTGAAAATGCCGTAAGTGGCATTTGCTAGGACATTTGTCCCCGAAATTTATTCTGTTTGCGCAGAAACACTTTGCATCTCGTGAATTCAAGGCAGATATTTTCCTGCTTGGCATTAACAGCCCCGGCTGGAGGTTTTGTCATTTACGGAGGGAAATACATGTCTGGTTCTTTGTCTTCTGCTTTTTTTTTTTTTTTTTTTTGTGACAAAGGAATTCCCATTTGAATCGCTCTGCTCGGTCCGAGCCCCCTGCGAGCCTCTGGGTTAGCAGCAGTCAGTCTTTGCAGTGTCCTGACGTCATCCCGTGTGTGCATAAGCCCTGCTATTGTCTTAGGGAGGGAGAGCAGGGGCTGGCGATTGCAGTATCTGGTGGCTGCTACCTATATTTGTGCCTGCCGCTGTCACGGAGAGGACGCTGGCCTGCCCTTATCTCTTGGATTTAAACCACAAGCTCCTGCCTTTTGCTTCCTGAAGAAGGAGCGTTGCTGCGGCTGCAAGGAGAAGCGGTCCTGCGGTGCGGAGCAGAGGAGGGGAGAGGAGAGAGGAGAATCTGGCAGCTTGGATAGCCTGGACGGCATTGTCTGGCTTCATGACCCCTGCTGTGTAGCAGTCTCATCCCTGCTCTCGCACACTCCCTCTGCCTTCCACTCTTCCTTCTTTCCTTTTTAACGTAGCGGCATCTGGGGCCAGCCATGTTTGGCACTGAATCTTCATGTAAGTAAATGCATCCCACTTGCATCCTTTTTATTTTTATTTTTTTTTCTGTTGAGAATAGGGCTTGTTTTATCCTCGCTGTTTTATCCTCGCCGTACCCACCGCGCTCGCATTCCCCCTGCTGTAGGTCGTTGGCCGAAAGCTGTGGTCCTCGCCTGGGTACGGAAGATGCCGGAGAAGAAGCATCTACCTCCTAACTGTGGGTGCATCCTTGGTGCCGGCAGCAAGGCAGCCCGGGGCTGTCAGCGCTGCTGCTGAATTCAGGCCACTGGAAGATGGGGAGAAAAAGGCAGTTGCGCTTGAATGTGTTAATTGATAAGATCGCATCTGTCAATGATCGGGACTTGCAAACACTCTAATGAATGTGCTGCTGGGCTGATATGTTTGGGGACTGGGAATGCTGCGGCATTAGATGGGCGAGAGCTGGGGGAGAGCGATTTAATCGGCAGGAAAAGGCTATCTATATCATTTGCTTCATTTTTTATTGCTGGGAAAAAGGAGGCTTGCGTGGGATCCCTCCTGTAACTGGAGAATCCAAAATTAAATTAGGTGGAATTCTAAATATGAGGTGAAAAATGCAAAATAATAGGATCATGTATTTGTTTCTTCCTAATCTGTGTGCTGGAAAAAATCTTAACTGAGGCAGTCTGCTGTATAATAGCAGTGCAGACGCATGTCATGGAAAGCAGGCAGCTTTTCCTTCAACGGGAACAGCAATTACCTACCTGACAAATCTGGCCGCGGAGAAAGGCTGGGGGTTTATGTATAAATAATGTCGCTGGTGACAGTGTGGCCGTGTGGGGACCAGTCTGATCCAGTGTTTGTCGGGCGACTGAAAAACAGAAAACAGTGGGTTTACACTGTATTTTGTGCACAAATAGTACTACATGTTGAAAACATGTCTCATTTGAATATGAAGCAGTGGCGTGTCGCATTTTTTAGAGCGTTATAACATGCAGTGTGGTGTAGTGTCTCTGTGCCGTTCAGCTGGGACCCTCTGCGGCTCGGCTCTTCGTGAGAAGCGGTACAAGCATCGGGGTACCTCGTAATCACGTCCTCCTGGCTGTCAAACCCCCATGCTCCCCAAGGGTCAATCGGTCCTGTTGCCTGGCTCTGGCAGCTCCCCCCCTCCTCTGCCACAGCGCCTGATCAAGGTCAGGCGGCATAAAAACAAAATTTGCCTTTAGATATATATATTTTGTTGTTGTTGTTTGGGCACCCATTTTTCATGCATGATTGTAAACATGTTTGCAGCTCTGGGTCAGTGGAGCGTGAGCGACGATGCCAAATGTTGCAGCCGCATCTGTTTGTACCCTGCCGGCTCCGTAAGCCCCAGCCTGTCTGTGTCGATGGGGTCCTGCCTCTGCAAAATGCCTATCAACGGGCTTTGAGAGAAAATCAGCAGCGTACCTGCCCTCATGCAGAAAGCGCGTACTTGGAAAGTCAAATTATACAGCCTTGTTCATTTTTGTGGTCCTCCCTTGTTTTATGAGGTGCATTCATAAACGGCTCGCTTGCCACATCGGGCTTTTGGCTAAAGTGGCTGGGTTGTACCACCAGCAGCTGTGGCTGCTTTTGTTTCCATGGTTCCCACAATTTAGAAAAGGGTGACGGGAGCTTCCGTAACAGCCACTACCTGTTTCCCAGAGGGGTCTAGCGGCATTATTTGCCTTTTAAAAAGGGGTTAAATGCAACACGGCTAGTTGCCATCGATGGAAGCAGAGGCTGTGGCTGGTCCCTGCCTGCACTCCCCTGCCAGACGAAGAGGAAGGCAGCATGATGGCCTCGTCTTTGTTCAGACCCCCTCCCCTGCGCCTCTGCTCAGGCCTGGACCTCGTTCCCGAGGGACCACCTGGGACCCTGGAGTTCCTCTTTGGGTTGGTCAGGCTCTCCTGCTGCCACCGGGAGCTGGCACACAGGAGGGGAGCAGGGTTATGGGCGATGCCCCCCACATGCCTCCCTGCGCCGGGCAGCCCCTGCCCGCATCTCTGCCCGAGGAACGGCAGGTTTGGCTTTCAAAGAATGGAAATTGTCTCAAAAATAATTTAATCAAAATGCGGCCACAGCTAGGGGTTTTTGGTCTTCCCTCTCTTCCTGTCTTCTTCGTATTTCCAGGCTGTCAAATGACATCAGTGCATCTAATTGTTAATATTTCTGGCTGGCTGGAACATGAAATAATAAAATAAAAGAAATTATTAAGGTTCAGCATCATCTGGTCCTTGAAAATATGACAAAAGCCATTTCTGCCACTGTCCAAAAAGCATGAAATGAGCAGATTACGTTTTTGTTTAATCCTGCTGTTTACACTTAGTATTTGGGCTTTTATTTCTCTTTTCTCTGATTAAAAAACCCCAGAAAAATGGTCAGAAGCAAATCCTGGTTTAGAACATTTATTCTGTCACTCGATATCAAAATACTTTAAATGTCAGATCATCAACTCTCAGTCAGCAGTCCCGGTTTTTCTTTCTGCTTTTAACAGCAGTCAGAAGGGCAATAAAAGCTGGTCCGAGGGCCATTGTAGAAACACAGGCATCCGCTTATCGCCTCCTGGATGCAGGGAAAGACAAACAGCAGGCGACGGCGGCCTTTGAAGGGGGATAAGGCAGCAGGCGCTGCACAAACAGCTGCTGACGCTGAGGAGCGGGGAAGGAGCCTGCAAAGCCAAAGCCCCGTGAGGTGTCGGTGGGAAGGGCCCTGCTGTGGCAGTGTGGGTGCTGTACAGTCATGCTCAGTGTTCTCCATCGGTCACGTGTCCTCTTTGGAGACCCTTCATCTTTGGAGATCCTTCATCTTTGGTGCTTTTGTGGTGGCCCTCGTGCAGCCATGCCGCCGGCGTGGTGTCGGGGGCTCTGTATGCATGAGGGGGGGGGGTGTCAGCTCTCCATCCCACCCCACCTCTCCGCCTGACCTGACAGATTTATCTGCTCACTGTAATTGTTTCACACTCTGTAAATAATACTTGGTTTGATGAAGCACTGGGGTTGAGAATGAGGTCTTTGTGAAGGTGAAATGGTGTTGCGGTGATGCACTGAAGCAAGGAAGCAATGGAGCTCTGACAAAGTGATGAGCTGGTCCCCACAAGAAGGAGATCCTCAGTTCAGGGAGAAGAGCTAACCCCAAGCCTAGGGGAAATAGCCAGCAGACATCCTTTGTCTAACTTGTAATACTGGCAGTTGTGGGCCTTCAGGAGAGACAACACAGGCACAAATTAAACCAAAGTGTGAGAGCAGTCACAGTTGGTGGGGCTCACCAATGCTGGGGGAGGCCAGGGCGATGTGGCTCCACCAGATCTGTCTGTGTAATGAGGCGAAATGGGGCAGGGTGCAGTTCAGAGCCTGTAAAGTGAGCAAAGAGGTGCTCAGAGGGCCATTTCATGCCTGTCTGAGAATGTCCACCGTGTGTGCTTCAGATACCCCAGACGGAGTAACTCAGTATGAAGGTCCAAGGAAGGCATCGCACACACACGCATACGCTGCTCGCCCCAGCGCTGTTGAAAGCATCCAGATGTGTGCTGTGAAAGTCTGAGGTGATGTTCTCAGTGCTACTGCATTTGTTCGTGCCAGGATATTTTGACCTAGCGGCAACACTGAACTGTGAGGGTTAGATGGCAGGTTGTCTGGGAGGTGATGTTCCAGACTGCTCATGGTGGTCCCTGTTTAGTAGATCAGCAGCTGCACTCTGGAGAGGGGAGAGACTCCGGACCAAAGGAGAGCTGACCAAAGGGCAGGAGAAGTGCAAAACCAAAGGGGAAGTGGAGCTTTCCTCTGTCGCGAGGTTGATGCTGGGAGGCTGATGCTGGAAGGCTGATGGATATGCTGGGCAGTGCCGTGGAGAAGAGGAAACCTTGCCCACAAAGTGTGCCAGGGAAAGCTGCTGTGCTTGTCCCACACTCACTGTACTGTTCTGCTCTGTCTGGTCAGAAAGTGCTTTTGTTCCTGGGCATATTTTTTTTTCGCAAACTCTCTTCCAGCCAGAATGCAATATATGGGAAAGGTTCCACCAAGATAATTGATTTTAGGGCATCAGGAAAGTCATCTTATAAACCCCTGCAAAACAGCAGCAGCCAAAACTTAGCATCAGATATTAAGAGCAAGGATGATTTGATCAGCATGGGCACTGCTGTCCTTGGCCAGTGTGCCTGCCTCCTCCTTTCCCCAGCACCGGTGCTCACCCCCACCTGTAGGAGACCCAGCCAGAACCTGACCACCTCTGCAGGTAGTCAGTCTTGAGCATGTTGGCTCCCTAGGCTGGCTCATGGGGTGATTAAATGAGCAGTGGCACAAGGGAAGGTGGGACATGGCTGTTGAAACTGTGGTGGGATGGCAGCCTTGGTGAGAGTGGGCTCCACTGAACCAGCAGATGACCAAAATGCTCCTTTTTTTGTGCATAAATAGCCCACTGCCATCCTCAATTGCCAAGACCAGTAATAACAGTAAGTACAGGTAGTGAGTACATCTGGCATCAGATGACAGCCACGATTTCACAATGATGTTATGCTGGTTTCTCAGGCAACTGTGCGTCAAGGAGAGGTTACAGGAACGTACCAGAAGCTGTAACTTTAAACCAATATATTTGGCTGCTGAGGTCCCCGCTGTTCCCCACAGAGTCAGGATTGTGCAGAACCAGGTCAAAAAGAGGCTTGGCTGCAGCAGCATCAAAGGCCAGACTAAACCTGAATTATGAAAGGGATTGAGATTGCAGGAGTTGTAATAAACTTGACAAATTTAACAGTGAAACTTCAAGATATTTAGAGGTAAGTAGACTTTGAGGATTTACTGAGGGCTATTATTGTTATTTTTTAAATGAATATATTTTTTTAAAATACAAACATGAGATAAGAGAGGGTTCTGCAGGTTCTGTAAGCTCCTTTGGCTGTGTTACTTTGTTAGGTGCCTGAGGTGATGTCTCCAAGGGCTCAACTGCAGGCATCCTCAGGTAGACAGGGGCTTGAAGCTGAGCCCCCCTTCTCAGACAGCACCAGTACTGGTTTGAATTCGCTGTGTTGAGCTGTTCACAAGCAGGCAGCTGTTGGGAAAGTTTAAGTGCACCTTGCTCTTTCTTTCTCCACAAAGAGTGAACGGAGACATCTTGCTGGCTAGATTGGACTCATGCATTTGACAGTCTTAGAAGATTTGGCCCTTGCAGGCCTGGATCACCTTTCCTATCTCATTAGTTTAGAGGTTGCAAGGATCTGATGTAAAACTGCTGAATACAGTGCTAGTCTCCGGTGTAGCCGTGTCCACAGGTGAGCTTCCGGAACAGGGTAAAAATCTCAGGGTGCAGGCAATGGATAGGGTAACCTTTTTTTTCAGATTGCTGAATCAACTGGTCCTTGCCATAGCTAAAAGCATGAGCTGTAATTAGTGGAGGGATCTGTGACTGGTCAAACGTGACAAAAGATCTTTCAGATTTCAGACAAAAATCATAGAATAAATTAGGTTGAAGGGACCAGCCCCTCCCTCAAAGCAGGACCAACCTCCAAATTAGAGCTGTGAAAGATACCATCTCAATCCTTCTGTGTGTTTGCAAAATGGTATGAGATCAAAACAAGCTTCAACTTTGACCAGTTTAATTTCCAGGACCAGAAATAGGGATAAATCTTTATGCCCAAGGACGACTGAAAGATTATTAGAGTCCCTTTGGGCTGCATGACCCAGATAGGAAGGGCAGTACATGCAGTGAGGACTGGGTCGAAGTATTTGAGCTGGGGTAGAAGCAGTAGAGTTTCATGAAATTTGGGGGTAATTAATGGTAATTTTTTGCCCAGCAAAAAAACATATTTGCAGAACAATCTAAGTTGACTCTTTTTGACTTAGCTACAATACCCTGCTTGAGCCCTGAAGCACCAGGAAAAGGTCTATAAAGGGCTACAAAAAGAGCCTATGGGATTCAGGGAGATAGACTATTCCAGGTCTCAAGATTAATGGATATCTTTCCTGTTTGGTGAAAATACCGATGTAACATCACTCTTCCATCACCTTCATATGAAAGGACCCTTTCATATGAAGGTCCCTATCTGTAATTAGAGATTACAGAATCTTAGAAATGCCATTCTGTTCCCTATTGTGATCGATAGGATTCTGAGGCTCTATAATAGGGAAATAAGTCGTACAACTACAGAGAAAATCACTTGCTACCTGGAATCTGAGGTAGCTCAGTGGAAAATTGGCTGGCTTTGCTGTGTTTGATCAAGGCAAAGCTCATGCTGGGAGATCAACTTAAGATGCTCAGAAACGGGGAATGCAAGTGAACCCATATTCTGCCTAGACCAAGAAATGTGCCATTGCTTCCCAGCATTAGATGGAAAGTGTTTTAGGAGTTCCTAGGGCTCTCTATGGATTTCATTTGGAAATGGCATCTTGAGGCATATCAGGTGTTTTGACATACATGGAAAGTAGAAGGGAAATTCTTGTGGGACTACAAGGCAGCAATACAAAATTAAAGTCTGATATGTTTGACCCTTTTTGAGAAATCCAGTGGCTGGAAAGATCTTTCCTCAGTGCAGTGAAATGAAGGATGCTGAGGTGACCCTCAAGGCGTGCTAGATGGTTTTTCAGCCTAAAGCAGGAGCCTAAGGTGAAAATGGTACAAAGTTGGTGAGCTTTTCAGAGAAAGTGTATAGCTATAGTGGGAACTTCCCACGTCTGTGTAGCCCTTCCATAGCTTTTGTCAAGGTTTGACTGAACAGGGAAGAAGGATGAGAGAGTGGTGGGAATGAGCTCTGGAAGAATGTCCCTTGTGCTCAAAAGGTCTGTAGCGTAAGAAGCCATGAGGAGGTTTTGAAGATGCCAAAGGAAAGATTATCCATCTCCCTTGGCCTCTCATGTTTAACGTGCCACCCGTTTGCCCAGTGATTTTGCAGTCTACAGCGATGATCTGATTTCATGTATGTCATCACTCCAGCAAATGCCGACTTACATTTTACCACTAGGAATGAGTCTTGGAAAGCTGTTGTGAATCTGGATTTCCTGCTGTACTCACCTCAGTGTGGAAGCATCTGTCTTGTGGTGCAACAAGGAGTTTTAAGAGGATATGACCTTGACATTGATGAGTTGTGGTTGTGCAAGTGCAGCAAAAGGAAAATGTACTCAATTACATATTTTAAAAATTCTTGGATGGGAGCAGAAAAAGGAGATCAGATATTTTTCACTTTATGTGTTTGCTGCATTTTTTGAAAGTAGTAAGGGATCATATGAGGAGGACACCACTAGAAAACAAATTCTGAGGGGAGGGGCATATATTACAGCTCCATGGAGCTCAGAAAATGGCAGCTGACTACACTTGTAAGATCTCTGCTACAAGAAAAGGAAAAACTGCTGTAAGAAGATAGAGTCCCAAGCAGAACCTGAACTGCATAAATCACTGGCTTACTGATACTTAACATGAGTCACACAGACTCTGTACTGAATTAGCACAAGGGAAATAGTGCTGTTCACAAATATAAAGAAAAACAAACCACAAAAGCATCGTAATTAGCAATACTGAAAGATGCTAAAAAGGTGTATTTAACATTCAGGAAAAGAGCTGAATGTGGAAAATATTAGCACCACTAACCTTTTTTTTTTCCTGTCAGCTGCATTCATTACTGGCGTTTGTGAGGTATCGAAGACTGCTGCAGTGGTAGTAAATTGTGCCACTGTATTTGCATAGAGGTAATAACCAGTCACTCAAACCATCCATCTGCTGAGAAAATACGCTCAAGCTTTGATTTAGATTATCAAAGAGAATACACTAGATCAGAAATGTCGAATTAGTTGGTAAAGAAATGCGTGTCAAGTTGTGTTTGAGGATCCCATGAGGTGCTTTGTCATCCACAAAGACATGAGCCCAAACAGTCCAAGGAAAAAAAACCCTGGAAATTTTATAGGCAGTGAGTGGGAGGCAAAGGTCTGCCAGAGGGTTAACTGCGCCGGGGAAAGTGTTCCTGTAACTCAGCAACGTTATTCTCTGTGTTCTCTGCTGCTTGCGTGGTCCACCGTGATAACTCCAGATAAGCTGTTATTATTATGTACAGAGCGAAGAGGGCGATAATCAGGCTGCCTGCACAGATGGATGGAGAAAACCTCCGAATGGTGGAAAAGAGCAGCCAGATAAAAAGCAGCAAGATCTGAGCTGTAAGCATTGCGTTCAGGAGTGGAAGTTCCTTCAAGAAACCACCCAAGTGTGAGAGGCCTCATGCAGGTTGTACAGGAGGATGCGGTGTCCTTTGTCACAAGGACAGAGAGAAGCTCTGTGGCACTACAAACAGGAGCAGATTATGACTGCTAGTGATGCCCTTCTGAGGCTTCAGCTGGAATGTTATGATAGCACAAGGAGATGGCACTGGGATGAAGGATTTCTCAAGTATATTAAATGAGGCATAGTACATCCTCTTTCCTATCATTTACACATGCACTAGTGGGACTGCTGAGTGTTGTCCCAGCCTATAGGGGTACAACAACTGTGATGACCAAGGGATTAAGTTGCCTACGCTGATGGTCTGTCACAGTGGAGAGGGGTCCCACAAAGAATGGGCACTCAAAGGCCCTTTACAGGGGACCTTTTCTAGAGTTATCTTCATAGGTATAAATACTTCCACGACTGGGGTTCTCGCTATGCTAGGAGAGGTGGCATTGCTGTGGGCGCCATGTGTCACAGCCTGCAGTGACCTGTCTGGATGCAAAGAGACATTAGCTTGGTTGCTCTGGGGCATTGCACGTATGCTAATGACAGAGTCTCTGCGGGTCTTGGCTGCCTGTCAGAGAGGAATGAAGCTGTAGATTGAAAACCAGTGCCCTGTACTGCAGGAGTGCAGTGAACTACGTGCCTGGCATTTAGTTAGGTTATGTCTCGTTTGTGCATCAGTAGTGACATTCAATTAATTCTTCCGTAAAATAAAGTACATAGGAATACGCACGCAGAATTATGCAAAAAAGACAAGAAGAAAAGGCTCGTGTTTGGACTTGCCATCCTCAATAGCATCCCCTTAAACAGAGAGGGTTCCCCGAGGGAACAAAGCGATGTGACTCTCTAATCCGGAACGTCAGCGCAGCCCCCGTGGCTGTGGAGCGAGGCACTGCGGGCAGCTGCCTGCAGTCTGGCAGTAAATACCCAGCCTCTGCATTTTCACTTACTCTCCTTTAGTTCGCTGGTTTGTATGTACTCCAAATGTGTTTTGCTTTATATCAGGATAAAAGAAGTGTCTTTATGTCATTGAACGATCTAACTATGGACAAAGGAGTTCAAAACCTCTCAGTTTTTACTTCTGTATGTAGTATGTGTATATATATATATTTTTTTTTTTTAACTTTGACAGCTGTTGTGCCCTATTTTTACTAGGATTGTAAAACAGACTAGTTGACCGAAGTTAAAGCAGTTTTCTCCTAGGGAAGGAAGAGCCTGAAGCTGTCTCCCCATATAGTGGAGATACTGATGTGAAGCCATGGTCTTACTGCTTCTCTCCAGGAACTGGGAATTCAGTACCGTGGCAGCTAGTAACTCTTGTTACTGTATGTGAGGAGCCCAAAAATGTACATGCATCTGGAAACTGAAGTATCCTGTCATCTCCAGAAGCATTGCAGACATACTGACAGAAGAGGGTGGAGGTATATCGTGGGCCGCATGGGCAAGTCTGCATTGCAGCTGACTCACGTGCTGCCTTATGTACAGGTAAGGGAGGACTGTGCTGCCAAGTTGTATTCCAGAAACTGGAATTTCATCTCTGAAAATCAGCTGCTGGAGGTTATTGATTGCTTCGCTGTTTCTTTTTTTAGTAGGCTAAAACCTGGCTGTTAGTCCTGTCTTTATTTCAGAAGTTCATTCTAGAAATACTTTTCAAAGGGGAAGATGCACAACTATTAACTCCTAAACTTGAATCATAGTTGTTCAGCTGTGCTTCTGCTTTCTAGCATCCAAACTCACAGAGCTGGTCCAATTTGGAAGAAGAAAATCAGCCAGTCAAATAACAGCAAAATTTATCAATGGATGTAATCAGAATGAAATCCTATCAAAATAAACTTCTGATCAGCAGTCTGAGTCACTAAACTACAAAATTATTGGTGAATGAGATAATCACATTATGACAAGAAATATTTTAGAACACGTAAAAGAATCACCTTGTTTTCCAATATTTCATTTGCTTTCGTTCTTTGCAAGAATAGAGCACTATCTATGAGCAAAAGTAGAGATAACTTCCTTTTTTCTTTATAAAGTTTTTTTGCAGGGCCTTATACATGAGCCCAAGGTAAAACATGGCCTTCATGGGCTCAAGTTCTATCTGATTGCTTCTGTGCAAGTGATTTCGCACCAGCTACTACAGGATGCTGAGATCCAAAAATGAGCCAAAACCAGCGGTTGTTGGTATGGTACAAGTCACTGCAATTGAGTTGGAGTATTGGGCCTTTGCAGCTGGTCACCTTTTCTTTGGGAATAACATGTCAAGGTGATTTTGAGCAATGAGAGACTTGTCCTAAATAGGTGTTGAAAACCTTTGTGCTGGGCTCTTAAGAGCTTAGGCTGATGGATGAGATCAGTCTTCACTGTGATTACTGTTCTCAGAAATAGTACATGATCTCTTAGAAGGTTTGCCTGTATGTGTCCTTACTTAGGTTTAAATAAAAGTGTAATATTTTTTTTTTATCAAGGTTAATTAAGCTGGTACAAAAAAACCTACACAGATTCTCAATTAGGACAAGATTGAGTTAACAAGGTGTAGGCTTAAGGTTAATTGAAATAAACTTTCTTAGCTGAAATAAGAATGTTCATGAACTACACTGCACAAAATGAGGGTGCAGGCAGGTCAAAGTACTTTAAAGTAATATTCATGTAAAAATGTCAACATAGTTTATTGCTTTTGTTTTTAATGTCTTTCGTAACACTTCTTGCAGTTTTCAGAAACTCAAAATGAAATACCTGCTTGTTTGCTGTGCTCTCAGGTTTCTTAACAAGCATGAGTGACCTTTGATAAAGGGTTTAAAGTTCACATCTGCTGAAGATGAACTACAGTTTCTAAGCATAACAAATGTGAATAACTGTTTTCTTTGATCTTGCTGCCGTGCAGTCGGCCCTTTGGTGATGTTTATGCAAAGCTAATGATATATATTTGGAGGAAGCCAAGAAAATGGATACAAGGTAGTGTTAATTGCCCTGCCTGTAGATATGGCCATGCTTCCCTGAGATGCTTGCTTGTGGGAAGGCCTAGAGACATTTTTATTGATCCACAGTTGCAGAGCATCAACAATTTTGAGAGCATGAGGTGAGAAGGGCCTTCTTAAATATATGAGAGCATTATCTTTACTAGTTCAGTGCTTAAGCCATCGTCTAAGGTGGTATAAAAATTAGTCTTTGCACCAAACATCTTACTGTTTAGGTTCTGTTCTAGATCAAAATACTGAACTTGAGCTGGTTTAAAAACTTTTGAGATTTTGGCAAAACCAGGAATTGAGCACAAAATGTATGTTGCAACCTGTTGCAAAATCAGGTATGGGCTAGATGGCGGGTCTGTGGGGACTGAGATAAGCTGAAGAACAGTTGGAAACCTGAAGGAGGAGGTCAGATCCACTTCATTCTTGAGCAACAAGAAAACTGAGGAGGTGTGATGAGCTAGAAGAGAGAAGAGAACATGGAAGATCCTAGAATAGTAAATTCTCGAATTGTGGGGGATTTGGAAGGTGTAAGAGCTAAAATCTCATATACCGAATATGCAGATGGAGTAGGTATGGGTAAGGGGGGGCGGGGCAGGGAGGACGAGAGAAGCAGTAGGAGAGGCAGGTGTGAACAGATTTGATGATGGAATGCTTAATCCTGCCCTTCCTTCCTTAGTAAAGACCTACTGCCATTCCCATGAAGAAATCAAGAGACATCCTTAAGATGTAAAATGGAAATGGTGGAAAATGCTGGAAATGCTATTGAAGGAATTTTAGTAAATGAAGCTATTTTAGAAATTAAAATCAAGACATCAGTTTCCCTTTACTCCAATATCTAGATGAGAAGGTGGATAGTAGATAATTTGCTGTACTAGATTTTATCACGCAGTCCTTGACTGCTTGTGAAAAAGAGTTTATCGCATCCGTGGAGCCAGTCCCCCTGCTCCTGCCTGGGGTGGGAAAAATAGGGCAGTGTCTCTAGGAATGGGGTGGTAAAGCTGCGACAACCAAAGTGATCCAGGGTTGAGGGGGTTGACGCAAACCCTGTTTTATTTGCAAATCTTTTCGGAGTTTGGAGTGGAGGCAGGCTCCTTTTTCCTTCCCTCACTTTCCAATGGGTGCTTTTGTGATTTTTCCCTAGGTCTGTCAGTCCCGACTCTGCCCTGTTTTACTGAAAGCACCAATTAAGTAGCCGAACATTTGCTCTTCCTCCCAGATGGTTCCCTCTTCAATACGGGAAGCAATCTGTGCTGTAACAAAACGGGCAGGAGCCCAAGCTGTAATCTTGTGCACAGATCGGTGCAGCCTGCCATTTGAAGCTGAATTAATAGTGGGATGTGAGTTAACGGTGTAGTTAGTTAGCAAGAAAGAGCAGAACCGGGGCGGGGTGGGAGCGGGGGAGAGGAGAAACTGCCTGGTGCTGTTTTGTTTTGAGCCTGGCTTGCTCCTAATCCTGCTGGCCATTCAGCCCTGATGGTAGCAATAAGCCTGAGTACCAGCTGTGCCTTCCTATGGGCTGCCGAGTTATTTTCAGCTCCTGTGAAAATGAGGCATTTCCATTTAATTTGCATCTTTTTTTCCCCTTCTCTTTCTCTAATGAACAAGTGAGTACAGCAAATGCATTTATGCCCTCCTTAGTGATGCCTCCGCTCCTTTCAGATGCATCTACTGTAAGATCCCTTTCACTCCATTGCCTGCTTTAGGTCTAGCATCTTGTAGTTCAGAGAAAATAACTGAAAGTCTCTGCTTATTGATGAGATCTCCTGCAGTTTCCAGCTGCTCCGTGGGCACTTTTGTTCAGAACTTGGATTTCTGGGGGTAGGTCTGTTCACCCATTCAGCATCACCAGTATGGCCTCAATCATGAGATTTCCCTGCTGGATAGTTCTCCTTTTACTCTGAAAAATCTAGAGTTCTCAGAATATGTATTGGAAACTTACTGGAAGACCTGCCTCGATTTTCCTCCTTGTTTTTCAGAACTCTTACGGCTGACAGTGGAGAAAAATCAGTGAATATGCCCCTGTTTCATGTGCTGTATGATCACTTCCAACATGTCTCAGGTTCTCCCTGGAAGCTTAGTCTTTACAGTCCTCAGCTGTAAAAAGCATGATGCTTTCCTTTGTTACAGCCTGTACAGCATGCCAGATAGGTTGCCTGAGCATAAAAAGGTGCACTGAATTAATTCAGTACACCTAAAAAAGGCCATTTCTTGGTCTGTGGTTGGACAGACCAGGTTTAGAGAGCTTGGTCTGCCACAGAGAGGGCTTAGCTGGGTCTCTGGCATGAACAAGTCAAGGTGTCCAAAGTATAAGTAGCCAAAAGATATGTATGTATTTTCAATTAACAGATAGGCATTGAGTATTTAGAAAGTGGATATAAATCTGTTCTGAAGCTGAAAGACTTACTCTTTTTTGATAGAATCCCTGAAACAGTAAGAAGGATAAGTAAGGTGAAAACAGGCCTGTCCTCCTGGAGAAGGGAAGCAACAGACATCTGGAGAAAATAGTTATTGTTATCTATGACATGGCCTTCAGTTATTTGGCTTGGAGCCGTCTCTCATATTTTTATCTTGAACCTGTCGCCTTTTTATTTGTTGCTAGTGACTGACGCCCATTGCTGCGTGTGGTTTGGCTGATGGGGCTCAATGTGATGCACAGTGCATCTCAGACACCAGAGTTAACTCATTTTGTCCACCACAAACACCTCTGGCTGATCTTCAGGCTCCAGCCCTTGCTATGGCCACTCTGTGGTTTGTGTGGTTACGGCACATGGCATTTTCTTGGAAACTGTTGGGTGGATTATTTTGTTAAGCTCCTAGTTTTGAAGGGAAACTTCTCATTAAGTCCTGTTAGGTAGTTAAGTTTTCTGCTCAGTGGGACCTTGTGATCTTGGAGTGGACTGACAAGGGTCGTCTGTAATGGATAAGGAAGAGAATTTGACTCTTCAGCTACTGCTTCACTGCTGGAAGCACTGTGGCCCCAATACATCTCTGCACAATGCAATGCTTCTTCCAATTCCAGTCACTAATTCCATCTGCTTGGAGCAAAATTTAAAAGCTGTTTAGCAGCAAGTGCCTGTGGTGAGTGGAAGGGAGCTGCCATGTTTGCAGAGCAGCAATGGCAGAATTTTATGTTGTAGTTATTTATACCCCTATTTTTTGTGTTCTCTGGTTGTGTTTGTGGCAGGTACTGGGTAGAAGAATAAGAGCACGTGTATGTTTATGTCATAGACAAGCTATACGTTATCTTTTCACGTTACATCCTCCATATAACACACACAGTGCTTCAGGGAGAAGGCTGGCCATCAGTTGTGGCTTTGGGGATTTCTCTTGTCAACTTTAGTGTTGGGATATAAAGAGAGGAACCTGAGTCAAGACTATGAAATGTAGTAAATTTGGAACTGAAAACGGCGACTTTAAATGCAGTAATTTCTCAAGCAGACATTTTAGTCATATCCCAATCAAATTTTAGCTCTGATCAGCCAGTGGATGTTTCTATTGCTGAATTCTGCTTCGGTTCTTAGTATCATTGCACATTGAAGGAAAACAGTGGGTTTGTCATTAATTTGATCCTATTGTTTGAAGTAAAACAGCAAATTACAAAAAGAATCAGTTTCAAAATTGGCTGACTGCTTTAAATCATTACTTTTTAACAGTTCTTTTTCATTCCTTAATATTTCAGCTGGGCATTAATGTGATATCAGTCTAGGCTGAGCTACTACTTGTTCACTTACAGTTTTTCATCACACCTTAGCTTTTATTCTGGTACCATTAGGGAGAGTCCTTGAAAACATCACGGTCAGAGAGCTGAGCTAGGGAAAAAGGTGTATTTTCTGAATGAAGGTAGTCAGGTGCTTCCTGAAAAGCCACTACTGAGATAACAAACGTTTTGATGAGGTTTGTTTTGATGCTGCATTGCCCTTCTCCAGCAGCAGGATGCTCTGGGAAAGAGACACGACTACATGGAGTCTTGAAGTGTTACCCCTTTGGTGTCTTCTGGCTTTTGCCCTAACCACATCTTTCTTCAGGCTTCAGCATTGTTTACAAGATGATTCTCTTGGGTGAGAATCTTCAATATCTGCTTGTTTTCAGAAGAAATACTGCATTTTTAGTCTTTGTGAGTGATTTAAGATGTGCTCCCAAATGTACACACCGTGTATATTTGTACTTTTATAGAGGTGCTTTTCAATAGCAACACTAACCCATTTCTATGGGTGGGTGATGCAGCTGAAGAACGCAAGCCATGAAGGGGTCGTTTGGGGCTCAGGTCAGTTGCCTAAACGAGGCATCTAGAGCCATTTCAGATGCCCTAGGATCCACCGGGCCTCCGGCTGTTGGTCCCTGGGGGTGTTCTGTCTGTGCCTTGTGTCAGTGTATCAGCTACCCTGGGCGTCTCAAACAGCTTTGGATGCACATGCTTAGACGACCAAATGAAGCTCTTCTTGTCATTAGGGGTTGTCGTTTCCGTAATCCTGAAGGGTTCTGGTCGTGTTAAGTAATGTGGGAATCTCAGATTCCTGAGTAACTGCAGGGTGTTTTTTTGTTTTGTTTTGAGCAGTAGAGAGTAAAAGCCACGACGCTGATGATAGACTTGGACTCTGGCAAGGCGCGTGTGTCAACTGCTGCCGTGATTAACGCCGGCTGCTCAGCAGCACGGGCTCGGGGCTCGGGGAACATGCTGTACTCGAATTATCTGGCTTAGAAATGCCCTCCACTTGCCATTTACAAGCAGGGACAGACAGAAGACAAACATTTCTTCCCCTAAATATGGGACTTGTTATAGCTTAGTTGCTTGGCAATCCACTTGACTGTAAAATAAGCAGACTATTAAGCAATGCTACTGGTTTCCTTCCTTCTATGGCTTTGCGGGATATTCTGTGATCTTTGTGCCGTTACAGCCTTTACAACCGTCGGCTCGGCTGCAGTGGGAGATGGGGCTGACATCTGCTGACACCAGGCTGGCTTGGAGGGACAGAAAGTCACTGCGTTTTCAGGTGTTCCTCCTGTTGGTTTGGTTTTTTTTTCTATATGACACTGCATTTCTATTTCTACCACTTCCCTTTCTCCTTTTAAGCTTATTGGCAACATCTGTTGCTGCTGTCTGTAATTACACTCGGCTCTGGGAGAAGGGGAGACACTGAGCGCAACAACTGCCTGTGCCTTCCCTGTAGGTATTCAAAGTCGGGTATTAATATTCTGACACTACTAGATTCCTTCATCATTTATTTCCCCCTGATCCAAAACAAATTCTTCTCTCTCAACCCTGTATGGACCAATCTGTAACTCTACCTCCTCCCTTGACATGGATAACCAGAACCAGCTCTTGTCAGGAAAAAAACATATTGGATTATATTTATATAATATATTTCTATTTATATAGTATATTTCTATTTATATTTATTTCTGTGGTTATCCTGTGACTGAAGTAGTGTCATCCATCCCTGAAAGATGCAAGTGTATTTTTGATCCCAAGTAGATGACTGTAGTTCCTGTGATCAAAATAATAACAGTAATTTAATAATTATTAATATGTATTGCTACTAATAATAGTTCTGAATAATACTGATAAAATACAAAGAGAAGATTCCAGATTCTGAGCATGGTTTGCCTCAGGGCTACTGGAAGAAAGGTCTTTGGAAGAGCTGGGTATATGTTTGTAGAAATTAATTCGGATTCTGGCATATTTTATCCTGATATGCCCTTTTCCTACTGTTCAATATAGTAAGTGACTAGAGCATAATAATTTAACCAATAGCTATAAGAAAAAGGAAAAGAATTGAAAGGACACTTTGTATATGTAGTTAACTATAGGATAAAATTTGGTTTCTCATTTGGTGCCAATTCATGGTACATTCTTGTATATTTAACATTTGGACTTGAAAACTTTTGCTTTAATCTTATTCTTTTCATATTGTGTCATTTGACTTTCCCAGCCAATGAGCCCTGAAATGTAATTACAGTCACCGCAGGAAGTACTAAATGAAAGAGCATTCAAATACGGGCATTAGTAGAACTGTGGTTAGCTAATGACTGCAGTGCACTTGGTAAGCAGGACATGCAAATTTGAGTGGGGCAACATCTTGAATCTCTCTGGTAGCAGTGGGGAAAACTCCCAGTTCGTCATTCTTTGGTACTCAGCCTGACGATAAGTATGCAGAGAAATCCAGGCCATCTGGAGGCTGATGTTCTGGTCCAGCTGTGTGCGGGAGCAGGCTGCTGTGGTGGCACTTCAGGACAGAAGGCTGAAGAGTCTTGAAGGTACAGATCAGGGCAGGGTTCTGAACAGCAAAGCACATTTTCAGGTATTAAGCCAGCTCTGTGAAACCAGCAGTAAGAGAGACACTAATTAACTCCATTAATTACAAGATCCATATAATTCATATGCAGGTATATATTGTATAATATGTATTGCATACATTAATTTTACGTACAAAATTAGTGTAATTTCTACTTGCTTCAATGTATTGCTCTTTAACACCAGAAGCAGATTTACTGTCAGAGAAGAGGGAAAACATAGGCATGCTCACTGTCTACACACGCAAAATGCACAGAGGGAGTCCTACATTAAACAGAATTATAGATATCACTTTTCAAAGAAACCTGACTTTAATGAAATCTGTCACATGCCAATCGTACAAACATGCTTTGATGCCTTTAAAATGATAGATCATTATTTTTCCAGAGGGGAAAAGCATATACAGAACACAAATTTTAATTACGCCTGAGCAGACTGAAAGTTTTTAACATTTCAAATAAATATGGATGTGACATTTTATCTGAGTTCTTTTATGATTTTGGATACAGGCCTCATTAGATACAGCTGCTGTTTATGGCATTCGACGTTCAGCAGTATATTTAGCTCCTAAAAGCTGAAGATAGGAATTTAATATAAAGGTTAGAGGACAAACTGAGTCAGAAGGGGTTCGTCACTTAATAAATGGAGATACGTTTTTCCTGTGAAGGGCATGTCTATGTTGTGCAGTGGAGAGAACTTCAGGTGAGCAAGTGGAGTAATTCCAAAGCAATATTGTTCTTCAGCACTGTACTCCAGCTAATTAGTCTGTCAAAGTGTTTAATAGGGTTTTGTTGCTGTCTTGGATGAAAATGAGCATCTTCACGAGGCATTGTCCTGCAGCACCACACGGCGTTTCTGATGCAGTAGCAGCTGTTCAGGACGCTCTCTAACACACCTTGCTGTAGGGTTTAGATGTTCTCTCCATCTTTTACAGTGTCAGGTTTGTTCAGATACTTGCTAAATTTATGTTGAAGGATTTTGTTGGTGGTGTTGGAGAGGTTGTGTGAGGATAGTTGGTTTTCGGCTTTTCCTTTTTTACCAGTAAATGTTCTACCGTGAACAAACCCCCCCTGTTTTTCTTCTAAACCAACTCAGTGATATTTTTTAAATCCCATTTTATTGGGCACTTTATCTAAGACCTTCCGAAGGTTCCTACTGAAGATGTGCTCTGTTCTTTGAGTTAGAAGTTTTTAAAGTGCCTTAATTTAAACCTCAAAAATTATAAGGTATTTTCAAAAATCTTGCTTCTTACTGTCCTTCTGAGAAACATTGTATCATCAAAACATGCTGATAATTTGCTTATTTAACTAGTTGGTTTCCATCTAATTAGCAGAAATTCAGATTGCCATACAGTTATAAGTGGAATAGGCATCTTAAAATATTGCACAAACCTGCATTTTATTGTTCCTTCCACAGCAAAAATTTCTACTTATATCAGTACACTGAGTGAGGAGTCAGACCCCTCAAATGCTAACAATTGGTCTTAATCTAACATTTTTTATTTTTGGTTGCTGTTATTGCTCATGCTTGTAGTTCATTCAAAATCAATATACTTCTCAGTAGTATACATACAGAGCCATTATTTTTAACTAAAAGAGCTATAACCTTCAAATATGCTCAGTTAAGGTTAAGAAGGACTCCAAATTGTTTGTCTGTATCTTTCAGAGCCCCTCTGTAAAACACAAGGAAAACCAAGCCATTCTTAATAGGAGGAAATTTCCATAAAGGAAAATAGGCTTTACTAAAACCAGAAGCTCTTACCAGCCTGGAGAAGCATCATTGTATTTCTCAGGTGTCTCTTCTGAAGAAAGTGTGAGGGTGTTTGTGCTCTTGCCGCCCAAGCTGTTCTCCAGGAAGATACAAGAAGACATGAAACTAAGTTCCAGAGATGAAAAACAGTCTGGGGGAATAACATATATGTCTCCAATCTATTTGCAGTGCTAACATCCCGCATAGAGATTGGCAGGAAGACTCTAGCTTGCAGTAAGGGGAAGATTGGAGGAAAATAATGGGAGATAAACCTATTAGATCTGGTTAAAGTGCTTCAGTTGCAGGTCTCGGTAAAATAGATCTGATTTCTAAGCTTTCTTGCAAAGGCATCTTGATGTGTTGCTTTCCAGCATGTGCTGCATAAAAAAAATTGCTAAATACATAAATAAGCACATCACAAGTTTCTGTGTTATAAATAAAGACATCTCTCTCCTGCACGCCCATTAAAGATCGCATATCAGAGGAACACTTTTCCTAGGGTTCTTTACTCAGGCAAAAGATGGCTGAGGGATCTTAAAAGCCTGATTGTAAACTTATGCAGGAGACAACTGTTTGAGCATCTCTCAAGGACTCTTTCTGACTAGTTCTAACTAGGGTGAAGAGGGGCATTTCCATGGGACCTTCATCACAGTGCTGCAAAGCTTCTGGGCTGCGCTGCGATCCCTGAGACATCCCTGCAGGATGCTGGATTTGGACCTATACGGGTATTGATGTTGCACCGAGGAAGTGGGAAATTCCCGCCTTTTGAGCAGAACTAGGAAGGCTTGAAGCAATCTTAACACACACCTTTGGGATTCATATTCTGTATTCCTTTTAGAGGAAAGTGAATCAAGAAGGCTTTCGGTAGTATCAGGTACGAGGCTCCAAGGTATTTAGCAAAGCAGGGAGCTTTTTGTTAGTTGTTGTGTATCACCAGTAGATTCTTACTAGCATACGAGCACAGTAATCAATATGTGGTGCCTTCCTAATTTTTTTTTCATTTATTGTTGTATGAAAGGCCAAAATAGACAACGTATCTTGCTGAAAACATTCATCCAGAAGAGGTTACAGACAAACAGATTGGGAAAAAAATTAGCATCAGTAAGACAGGTTATCTTCTTCATTTAATATCATAGAGTTCTCAACACAATCTTTTTCTGTTCACAGGAGAAAAAAAACAAAAGTGCCTATTAAGAAATTATTTTAGGCTGACAATGCCTGTTTACTTTGAAACAAGTCAATCAATTATCCCGTTTATTGTGGTTCAGAAAAAGAGGAGGGAAAATGCTGCCCAAGGTCATGAGCCTAAAAACCATTGAGCAACTGCAGTCAGTAACTTGCATGTATTACTGGGTGTAGAGCCATCCTGAAGGTTTTGCTACTGGAGCAAACAGCTTTGCAGCAGTTCTTGAGCTGAATCAACCAACCAAAACCTAATGAAAACCCTCAGCTTAAATAACAGTATGGGTAAATGCTTGGTGCTACACACAAGGGCTTAGCTGCTGGGCTGCTGGTACCATTAATTGGAGATGGAAAGATAAATCCCTGGGCTGGAAATCTGCTCCTTGGAATCCATCTTAAGCATAGGTTCATTGGGAAATTGCTTGGAGAGCCTGTGGCTCAGCATCACATGAAGGTGAGAAGTGGAGGAAAAGGAAAGAGAGCTGGAGGAAGAAGGAAGGAATACAAGAAGTGAATTTTACGTTTTCTGATATATATTTTGGCATCTAAGGTACTCTTTTCTGGCATTAGAAGGTGCGTTATAATAAATCCTACTGTTTCACTCTGACTCGTGAGTCAGAGCTGAAGTTACATGAGGTGCCGCCCGTGTGATTGATGACAGGAACTCTCGCCGTGCCGCCGTGTTTGCCTGGAGCGGTGAATACTGATACCTGCAGCTCTGGCCCAGAGCACCTCCGTCCCTGGCAGCCCCCCCGCGCGAAGGGCCCTGTGCCCGCGGCGAGATACTGCGTGGCGTGAGATAAGGGAGCAGTTAGACCTTGAGACCTTCGGCACTGAACTGGTTTTAACCTCTTTCGTAGTCCTTCTTTCTAATGGAAGCAGGAGCACCGTGCCTCTCTGATTCCCTGGTAGTGCACCAGAGGAGCTGGGTGGGTCAGGATGGGGTCGGAAATGGCAGTACCAGTAGGAATTTAACACACATTTGGAAAATCTAGGAAGAGTAGGCAAAAATAAAGCATGTGCCTTTTAAAACATATGGAGAGCAGTGATTTCTGCATTCTCTGTATTTCTGCATCAGTAGGGTTTGGGGGTCAGGGCACCGCAACCCACCGCCACGAGACCGGGCCCCCTACACTGCTCCGCCTGCCCGCTGCGCAGAGAGATCTACTCTGCTTTTTTTCAAATGACATTGCAAATTGAAACTAAATTGAGCCAGCTGACAGCCAAAATTAATAATTTACAAGTCCAAGAGAAAGGAGCTGCAATGGAGGCAAGCAAGTGGATGCACATCACAGAAATTAAGGCAAGAAGAGGCTTTAAAAACTACTGCAGCATGAAAGAAAGTAAAAACGGGCCTGTGAGCTGGTAGGTGGCGTGCTGGGGAAATGAACCTACAAACTGCAAGTGTGCCCTAAAGAGATGGAGGCACAAATAATTCAGTCCTTCAGAGCCATGCGACCACCTCAGCTAATCTGGTGCGTGGAGAGCACTTTGGTTTCCACTAATGCTGGCCTCGAGCAAAAAATCTTAATGAGCCCATCTGCTAGCAGAGTGTCTCTGCTTCCCCTGTCAGCTCTGTGGAGTGCTCCTGGTGATAAACATTTCAAAGAAAGGGACTGTAACTGTGGTGAAAAAAATTTCTACCTGCTCAGAGCAAACCAGGGAAAGAAACGGTGGTCTGCACAGAAACAAAACGATACGGTCAATGACTGTCAACAAAGAAACCCAGGCTTGTTTCATTCTATTTTTTGATTTTGCTTTCTTATTTCTGCTTATTCGATCTTACTGGTCAGGATTCGGCAAAGATTGCTTGGTTCCATATGGAATAAGTGTGAAACTGCAGGATAAAAATTCTGTTTCCCCTTTGCAACCCAGCTGAAGGCAAGCTTGGCTCTGGATGCCAGGGAGGTTCTCCAGCCCCGGAGAACATCCTGGGCCACTTCAGTGAAGAGGCCTCTCCTTAACCACTCCTCAGGGGCTTGTTTTCAAACACCCAGGCAGCGTGCTGGAACCCAGAAGGGTGTGCTTTAATTATTCACTTGAATTTCTGTGCCACGGGTTTACTTGTAATTTTGCCTCAGTGATGCTCATCCAGCGTTGCTGCCTCTGTAGCATTCCCCTGCATATCCCCAGACTTCAGTATGGGAAAAATGTCTGTGGCATTTTGTGGCACTTCAGTTCTCATGATGTATATCAATGCAGTCGGCATTTTCTCGCAGCATTGAGAGCAGTGGGTCGGGCAGATGGGGCAGAGAAAGCTTTGTTTTTCTGAACAATGTCCTCTTGCCTTCCTTTTTTGCTTTGCCTCATAGGAGCAATCAAGCATAGGACTAAAAATGTTTCCTTGTTTTTGAAAACCAGGAAGAGCAACATACTTAAAATTGCAGCAAAACCCACTACAAGTCATCTGCCTGGCGGATCTCTAGCTCTGGTTTGAGACTAACTAATCTCTGAAGGATTTACCTATTTGGCAGTATTAAATTAACTGGGGAAAACTGACAATATTAAATTAACTTGGGAAAACTCCTACAGAAAAAAAAACAGCTTTAGGGAAAAGCTAATGACTCTGTGGCATTTAGTTAATTATCCAAATTACGAGTGTACTTCATGAGCAACAAACCTGGAGTGGTTTCCTCAGGAGTCGGACTCCTCAGCAAAAGGAAACCACCACTTTTGGAGAAGTCCAAAAATCTATTATAACATTTCCAATTCAAGAGATGCTTTTTTCCCACAAATCCATGTTTGTAACTCCCAGGTAAAAAAAGACTGGATTTGTTTATTTAATCTAAAAATTAAATGTATTCAGGGGAAAGAACTTGTTAATAAGAAAAAAAAAAATCTGGGTTTTGAAAAAACAGTTAATTGTTTTTTAGTTTTATGCTTCAATGAGAAAATTGTGAATGCTTTTGGAAAACAGTTAATGCAATATTTCTTTCTCGATGCATTCATGCAGAAATAACCAAGTCTTGCCCCACTGTATGTCAGCCAAATACATTTTTTTAATACAGGTACAAAAATGGTGACATCTCTTGATACCATTTCAAGCTCGCAGACTGATTGGCATCTCCTGCCTTTTGGCTTCTGCTGCCGTATGAGCTCTGGGCTGGGCTTTGCTGGCGAGCTGTAGCATGTATTCCCGCATCGCGCGGTTTCCTTCAGGCAGCGATGCCTTAACCAGCCCAGATGGTTTTCCTTAATTCCCCTGATTGATGATGTTTCCTATTTTCAAAGTTTGGGATCTTTCTGCTCAGCGGCAGCTCTTCACCATGTGAAATGTTAATTGCATAATATGAAAGAGAGCTCTTCAAGGGACCCATTTCTTAATAGTGCTAACGTTGCTGGAGCTCAGAGGAACCTCCTTTGGGGAACTATTTTTCTTTTCAAAAAGTAACAAAGAAAATAGGGAAACTGTAGACAAATTCAGGGAAACCCAAACCCAAAACAGTAGGTTATATGTAGCATTCACTTTTTCTGCTGTAGGGAGTTTTTAAGGCTGCAAATCTGTGTTAGTCTTTTGTCCTAATCACCTTTACATACTCTTTCTTTTATGCTCTACTTCATTTTCCAACCCCTTTATATAATGAGAGCAGGCAAGTCTACTTCATGGACAACTGTAGCTTAGACTACCGTGATGTCCTGGGACAGGCTGGGCGGAGATCAGGTCTGCTGGAAAGCACTAAATGAAATACCTTTCTTTGGATATAAACAGTTATTTTGTCTAATGCCTTTTTGGTTGGGAGGATGGTAGTACCAGAAACAGGCCTTGGAGAAGGCCAGAACAATTCATTTTGCTGGTGTCTTAGGAAGGTGCTACATGTAAGTGAAGAAACCAACGAGGGGGCTGTAAATGAGTGCAAAGATCTCTGCTGCTTCTGCACACAAAATGTTACTTAGGTCTCTTCCCAAAGCACAGGCAGGGAACCAAGCCCCAAAACACTGCATTGAAAGACTCGCAGGCAAGCCAGCCACGAAGCTGGGAGCAGAAGCCAAACTTTATTGCAAATTCCTGGTTGCTCCGGTATTATATATCCCTAAGTGCATCTCTCTAATGGGCACTTCCAGCCAGAAAGTCAGCTGCCCTTCTCTCGGTGGTATTTCGTGCTTTGAATAATGAGCATTAAGGGGTTTGTTGGTCATTTAAATGCCACAATTCCAAGCACTTAAACACACTTAGCAGGTTCCGAATCTCTCTGTTTCTGAGCCAAGTGGCATTTTGAAAAGCATTAAGTTAAGTAGTCTCCCACAATAATTTTGCCTTGCCTCTTTGAGCTTTCTGTACCAGAGCGCACTTTGAATCTATCGCTGTATTGATTTTGGTATTTTGCCATTCTCACAGTTTTCTTCTGGATTTTTCTGCTGAAGCAGTTGCTTATTCAGATGCGTGTGTTCAGAGGGGAATCAGCTCCATGTGCCGTGCTCTTGGAGATCACTCTCCTATTGCTCTTCCTCAAGGACCAGACGGGAAGCTCATTCCTAACCACATGTGTAGGGAAACCTGAGAGTGGATGTGAGGTCCCTTGGTTGTTGAATCTTTTTGCTGGCATTCCCCTCCCTGAAAAATTCCAGAAACTTTTGCTGCTGCATTAAGAGAAACATGGTTCAAAGACAATTTTTTCAGGGTGATCTGAGTAGGTCAGCTTAAAGGACAGCAGAAAAAAATCCCAATGCAGTGATTATCATAATTAACCACCAGTATCTGAGGATGAACGTAGCCATGGTTACTACTCCTAGGTACACTGAAGTGAGCAGAAGAAGAACAAGCAGATGCAAGAAAACCACAGCATTTTAAGGGGCTGTTTTTGCAGCCCGGCCTCCTCTGGTCACGGGGTGCAGTGTGAAGTAGCGTTCAGTCATGTTCGGAAATGTGTATGGGCAACGGTCATCGGGTTTACTCAGGTCTTGGTGGGTAGAAAGCCAAGCTCCTGAGGTTTATCTCACCTCAGAGACTCACTGCCCACCCAACCAAGCTTTCGAAATCAGTTTCTAATTGCAGGCGTTCACTGTGAGCCATCTTGGCATGATTTTTGAGGAAGTTGGAGTTCCCGTACCTCAAGTCGGAGTCAAGGGGGGGAACTTGCAAAGAGGATCTTCAGCCATTACCTGCCTGTGTTGTGAGACCCTGATGTGCATGATGCAGCAGAAGGGAAGGGCAGCATTGCTGACCAGCCGTGCTTCTGATATGCCCTCCCTTTAGCTCAGTGTCTTTCTCACAGGGCAGTGCGCAAAAAACAGTGCAAAAACCAAGACATAGAGGGCTAATCACAAAGACAAATACTTTTTTTTTAAGCTGCTTTCTGCATTGCGGTATCTGCAATCCAGCTGTAGCTTGATATGGTGTGACAGGCAGAATATTTCCCTACACGTATTTACTAAAATGTGGGGTGCACTCATCAGCTGCTTGATGTCCACCTGGAGAATTCAGACAGGCAAGTGGGTATTTACTTTCACAGGTTCCAGGCTGGACCTAGACATGGGGTTTCTAAACACAGCTGAATGTTTTACCTAGACTTTGAATTTTCAAGTTAGAGTAAAACCAGTATCTGACTGGGTCAACAACAGAGGTTGTAGTAAGTCCTGCACACAAGCTTCTTGTCTATCAGGTTTGCCACATTTGGCTAATTTAGGCTTAAATTTTTCACTTCTATCTCCTCTTTTTTGGGCTTTAGAGAAAAAGAGATCTGATGGTAGCTGGTGGTTAACACAGAGCGCTGGGGTTAGTGTATTTGTGTGGGGTTTCTGAGCAGCCTGATGGCTGTAGCAGGCTGAGTGACAGTTCTGCGAGGTGCTCATCCAGCCCCACTGAGTTCTGCCTGCAGAGTCCTGCCCCTCTCCTTCTGTGGTCCCTCCTACCTTCATGAGGAGACCCACCTCTGAAAAGACTCAGTAGTTTTAAACAGAAGAAAGGAAAATTAAGGAAGACGCTATTGGACAGAATGCTATTTCACAGTTGCTTTCAGCCAGGTCAGCCACGGCTCATGTTTGGAATTAAATATTCAGTAAGAAAAATAGTGGGTGTCTTGCACTGCCTTTTCTCCTGGGATCTCATCAAAGGCTAAATCAAATAACATCATTATTGTTAATGTTAATGAGGTAGTCTAAGAGACATTTTATTTATCTTTTCATGAAACAAAACAAGCTTTAAAACCACGGACAGTCCAGTTTTGTCTACCAGATACACGAGACCTGTGGAGGAGATTGCAGTGGAGAGAGACTCCCTGCCTGTAGAGACAGAAGGACCACCCTGGCCACAAGATGATCCTGTTTTAAGAGTCTAACTTCATGCTATAAGTCTGTAAGGCCATGTGAGAGAGGTGCTCCCTCAGCCTCCACTGTGCCATTTGCCGTGCATTTGGTTGGAAATTCTTTCTCTGGAGCTCACTCTATTGAAAATCTTTATTATGCAAAACTCTCCCCCAAAGTTTGTCTCCTCATCAGTCAGGTCCTGAATGCAGATTGCAGTTCTGGCTACAGAGTTACCGCAGAGCCTTTTCCATTTTAATAAGTTTTGGGTGTCCCAAGAGACTAGTAGGCAATGAAAATTATACAGCGCATGTCAAACCTGCTGCTATGCTTTCTTTGAAATACCTCAAAATGGAGGAAAAGAGGTAGAAGTTTTTTACTTAATTTGTCTTCTTTCCATTTGGTGCAATTACTGTGTGAGTCACTCAGCTTTAAGAATGCTTTGAAGGGGAAAGTTGATTATTAGATACATAAGAATAGTGAATCACACTGGATGGAAAATTTATTTTTCCCTTCTTTTTGTGCCACATTATCCAGGCCATCAATTACTGGGAAAAAAATCCCTGCTGCATATAGAAATTTATCATAGGTAGAAGTTTCTCATAGGAGAAGAATGGAATGAACATCCTATTGATTTTGTAAGTAGGAAGCATAGATGAGTTTTCAACGACAGGATAATGATATTAGCTGTTGTACATCTCCAGGGAGTTTTCATGAGGTTTCTGGCTCTAATTATGAAAATGCTTTCCAGTCACCTCTATTCCAAGAAGCACCTTGCAATTTCTTGTATGCGAAGAGATCAGCATCTTAGAGACTCTCAAAATAGATGTGCTATATAGAGTGAAGCTATCAAGGTTAGAACAGAAATGTCTGAAATAGGATATTTCTTCAGAATTTAAAAAAAATTGTATCTGAAAAAATAGTAAAACTTTTTAGTCAAGATGCAAACTTCAGCCATATTTCCTGAATTTTTTTCATTGCTGAGGCTTTTTTTGGATGCACAAAACATGATGCTCCTCATCTTTGTACGCCTATGAATACAACACACAAGCAAGGGTGGAAGATGTAGCTCTGCTCCTGTCTGCAGGTTTACTGCTCATATGAAATCCTGCCTGGAACAAAAGGAGGCACAAAAGGAGGGTGCAGGGCAGCCGAGGGGGCTTTGTCCATGGGCTTCTTTTTGCTTTAGCATGGGAATAGCTCCTCCGAGAGAGGTTCCCGGATAATGGGAACCCATGGGATATTTTCTCTTTTGTGGAATGTCAGTAGTTAGTGAAAACTCTTTGCATGATTTGTCTCTCTAGAGTAGATTAGTCTTTGTTATCTGTGGCTCTGGAATTAATCACTGTGGCAAACTTTTAGTTTAGGGTATTCTTTAGATGGCTAATGAACCAAAATCAAAAAGATTTAATGGAGCTGTTACCTCCCTGAGTGTTGCATGAAAGAAGAGGGCAAAACTTACCCTGTTCCATAGAGACAACTGTGCTGATCTGGCACTTGGAACAAAAGCCATTAATTGTCTTAAATGACTCCAGATAATGAGGTTTAGTAATTGGCTTTTGTTTTAATACAGCTTTGAAAGGCTAAACCACATAAATCTGTGTAATGCCTCAGAATAAGGGACTGTTAAGATAACAGGTAGGTTTGACTTCACAAACAGTGCCTGTCCAAACTGGATAAAGCTGTATCAGTTCAGTTACATGAATTATTAGTTGATGTTAAGAATAACTTTAAAGTACAGATTTGCTTGAACACTTTGGGGTGCAGAGTGGAAAATAAGGTCATTTTGTTGCAGTGCGTAGGTACATTTTTGCAATGAAATACATTACTATTGATTTTCAGTAGACCCCAATTGCACTATGCCTTAAATTGAAGACTTAAAAGTCTTAAAATCATCTACTTGATAAACTGTGCAACAGCTGTACTCTGAAGAGCTCAGTATACTCCTGCTTTCTCTTACAAGTGTGTATCTAAAAGAAGGTAGAAGACGTCTATACACAATGATGCTCTGCAGTCACATGAGAGACTGTCAGGGAATACATCCTTATTTAACTGTAGCATCACATCAGGATTTCCCCTGTTTTTGTGTTGGGGAAAATGCTGGTATGCACACATGCTGATATGGGTGTGATTTGAAAAGGAAACCACAAACTAACTATGAAGGTGCTTTCTCCAATATCTGGACTGGTTCTGCCTACAAAGACACCTTGTAGCATTGCACAGTGAAGGAAATCCCCCATCACAAATCTGAGAGCGCACTTCCTCATGCAGTATGACACTGAAGTAAAAATTAAGACAAAGACCCATATGTTTCTTGAAACTTTAAAATCTGCAGGGGAGATGTGTATAATGACAGCATTTCAAATCAATTTGCAGGCAGCCTGATTTTGGACGAATTGAGGTTGAAAGTGTTGCAAGAGAATTTGACTAAGAACCAAGCAACAACCCGATTTTACACATCCACATCTCTAAAAATCCAAATATTAATATCTCTACTCAATACGTCATTGCTCATCCTTCGCGCCTCACTCTTATTTGGCCCAGTTCCTCCCTTCCACTTGTACATTATTAATGCCAGGAGTCTGCTTTTAGCATTAGGACACTGTGTTGCTCATAAGGAAATGCACAGTAGTTCAATCCCTGACAGCTAAGGGCTGTAAAGTCCTAGGAAATGGTTTCTCCCTCATTTTCTATTTCTTTAAATGGGAGTGCTTTGGGGTTTTTTTTTTTGGTTTTGGGTTTTTTTTTAACGGGTTTTTTGCTGCCAATATATTAGCAAATCTTGGTGTTCATGCAGCATGCTGTGCAATTAACAGGAGCTGTGTAATTAACTCATGTCACCACTGCATTGTGAAAGCAAGAGGAAATGTCCCTGTCCCTTGGCAGAGGCAACTATATGGCAGCAAATTTGCATTATAAAAGCTGCTTTCTTGAGGCAAAGTTGATCTTTTTTTTTTTCTCCATGCTTTTATTCTCCCCAAATCCATAAGGTAGGGAATTCATGATCTCAGAAAAATAGAGTAGCAAAATGCTGTGCTTGAGTCTAGCTGTCCTAAGTTGGTTTTAGTATTTAAATTCAGAAGAGAGAATATTTTTCTTGGGGTGGGTATAGCGCATACTGTGCCTGTATGTCCAGCCTGTCTGTTCCTAGGGGAAAGTGTGGCAGCTGACCTTAGCAGGACATTCTGGGAAAATATATTTGGGAATGGGAATCTTTAGTAGCACCTTGTGTTAAGGACTATATTTGGTGAGACAAGGCTTTGGGGTGTGTTTGATACCAAGGAATAACTTGGTGACACTGTCTCTTACTAAATGACCAAAGCTGTGAGTGTTGGCAGTCTTATTTCTCCCAGTGAAAAGATACTTCTGAATCACAAACCATCTTTTGCTGAAGTAAAAATAGCCTTTATTTACATTCATGTTGCATGTGTCAATTCCTCTGCATCTCTTTTGCTGTTCTTGTTTCTATTTTCTTCTTTCTACACTTGTTAATTTTTATCACCATTCCATTTTTTAATTTTCTTTTGACTCATCTCTGTATTATACTCATCTGTCTCTAATCTGGTTTTCTTTTCTTTTTCCTTTTTCAAGTCACAGTAGTGTCTAAGTGTTTTTTTGTCTTCCAGATCAGGTTTCCTTAATTCACCTGTATGTTCTTCTACCCTCAGTTCTATGATGGCTCTTGTCTTATCAGTTATGTTTCCCTGTACATTATTCTCAGTGGGGATGAGGAATCTTGATGTCTAACAGGCTGAATGGTTAATGCACTCTGAAGGACACAGTATATTCACGTAAGTCCCAAAAACTCCAGAACCAGCACAGACTAAATCCTGCTAGGACTGAGCCAGAATTTTGACCAATCCAATAACTTTTTGACCTTATAACATCAATATAGACCTGGTGCTGAATAGCAGGCCAGCACTTATCATTTTGTCACTTTGGTTTTCAGATATTCAATGCATTAAAATGTTGAGGAGAATGATTAAACTGATTTTCTAGCCATGCTCTGGCAGGGTTGTTTGGGAAAAGATGGACTGAATTTCCCAAGGTTTGTTTCAATCTTCTGTGCTGGATATAATTTGCTCAGTGGGCCACTGGGTCACAAAGTGGAGAGAAAGTTACTGCTGTCATCTGCAACCTTCAAAACTCTTTATTTTACAGTTGTAAGTAAAGGAACTTGAATGTTTTTGACCTGGAACTGGTACTGTATTATTGCCTTCCGCTCTTTCTGCTCTTTGGGCTGTGCTTTGCAGCTGAAAGCCTCTCCCACGATGCCCAGCTTCTCTCTGGAATAGACCATCGCTACTCAGCCTCCCTTTTTATTGTGGTATTCTGTTGAAAGGGAAAACCTACATTTAAGATGTGGAAAAACAGAAGAGCGAGTGTGGCGGTCTTCACTCCAGAAAGTTTTATTTCATTAATTAGAAATATCTGTAAGGGGAGAACTTTGATTATGCAAAAGTGTGTGTAGTTAATTGGAGTTCATTATTTATCTGAAGTAATAGGTTCCTTTTGGCACATCACTGTTTTCTCTCACCTGGGCTCTGATCCAGCATTCGCTGAGACCAACAGATGACTTCGCTGGCCATTAGCTTGGGCTCCAGACGTCTGAATGTGACTCTCATTCAGCCTCATGCCTGCAGGACCAGAGTAGGTGGTTGAACAAAGTGAGTGGGCATCTGGATTTCCTTGTGCACAGCACAGAGGCACCGTCTGTTTTTGCCTGGAATGGCCATGTGTCTGTTTCTGAGTGACAATTTTTTTCATGTTTTGAAAACAGATGTACACAAAGGCCTTATAGAAGGAAGTTGCATAGCATTTGCACCAAGTGAAAATGAAACTCTGCAGCATTCTTAAACTTTTGAAGGCTTACTTCTTTTGTAATTTCTGCAAACAGTCTGAAGAAGTTAAAAAAAAATCTTGGTAGTTTCCCAGGAAAAATCCTGGGAAATTATATCTTTTTCTGAGACAATACCCTGTGCTAGCTTTAAATCTGGTGGGGTTTGTATTTAGATTGAGCTGGAAGATATCATAGTATATCATGCATAATTCAGCCTGACCCTAGGATGTTTTCCCAAAAGCATATTGTTAACATTCTTACGAGGGATGGGGTTGAGGGTTCAGAAAGGTTATGTATAAATAGTTCAATTCAAGTCAAGAGTATGCAGCGCTTTGTATTCAGAGAGGGGAATGTTACACATTTATTCAAAGAAGTTTATTGAACTTTATTTTGCTTTCTTTGCTGACACTTTGGTGGAAGAGTTCTTCACTGCTGCAGCAACTTTGAATCAGGGGGCTGCATTAATCCGTGCTGAGGCTCCTGTGAAATAAGGCAGTCTCTGCCCCGTTCCCTGTACCGTGTTTGAACACCAGCTTGGATGGACGGCTGCAGTGAAAAGAAGCTGAATTGCTGTGTCAAAGGTCTTCAATGATAGGTTTCTTAGTTTGCCGCCTGTCTAAAGAATTTGGGTTCTTGGCACTGGCATTACAAGAATTTGCATTGGTCTGCACACCAAGCAAATATTATGGGGGATGGAGACAGAAGGTGCAGCAAAATTTCTTAGGGACACAGATATTTTAGCCATGACAACTTAAGGACCAATAATGCACTAGAAGGGCTCTGTGACTGTAAGATTTTCTATGTTTTCTGGCTCTTTGGTCTTATAAAAGTTACTACCGTACCCAGAAACCTTGTCTCATTTAAGAGAGCAGAGATACTGAGACAAAAAGAGCTGTGACTTCGGGTCTATTTCAATATATTTGGATTGTTTATGTTTGATCTTTAATTCTACAATGCATCTTTAAGTCTGCAATGCATCTTTTTATTTATACTGAGTTATTGATACATATTTAATTTTACCCGTATTTTAAGATAGCATTCTGTTTGGGGAATTATTTTTCCTCTTAGAAGTGTCATAAATGATGCAGTCCTGTCTTTGGACTACATCTGTTTGTGTGTATGATTTATGTAACATTGCTATTAAATTTTTATTTGCACCCTACTGTGCAAGCTACATAGCCTCACATTCAGAAGTAGGTAATGGGGCTATCATTTTAGTAGATCCAAATGGGAATAGAAGGTAGTTTGCAATGCTCCTTCCCCTAATGATCTTCTAATGTAATTAACTGATATAGCACCAGGATGATACTTTGAGCAGTTTAACCCCAGTATTTCTAAAGCAACATAATGTTTTATCACCCTGAGTGATACATTTTACATGATTCGAGGATTTTGTTGCTTGAAAAATGTCTGGATTTTCCTCTGTTGCTTATTCCCGTGTTCAGAATGAATCATGAGTATTGGCAATGAATAACATATATAACAGGAATGAAATGGCATCAGCTTTCAAGACCATTTCAATCACCTCTTTTGACTAGCCTCAACAGAGAATATTAGATATGACTTGTGTGCTTTTTTGGCTTGTCTGCCATGAATTGAATAGGATGTAAATTCATCTCTGTGAGCATGCACAGTTAACAATGAAATAACAGTCCTTCCCTAGATATTATACATTAGGATGGAATGATTTACCAATGTAACTTAGGCACTTTTGGAAATGTAAATAGTGCCTTATTCTGGATGACTCAAGCATGAATAAAATGAAAGCAAGAAAAGGGAAGAAAGAGGGGGGGGTGTATTTGTAAGGCCAGGAGCCTCTCATAAGCACACATGCTTGGCTTGTTTAGACAGCATTTATAGGTCATGCTGGTTTTCTTTTAAAAAAAACCCAACAGGCTGTACTGTATTCCATCATCTCTACTAACACACCTAAAATAAATCATTCATCATCAAAACCCTGTGGAGATAATTGGGATTTGACAGTAATTTCAAATGAGTGGGCACTGCAGGAACACCAGGCAAATTTCTTTCTCGAGATACTCATTAGTTGCCCTTTTTAAATCCTACCAAGTTACAGACAAGAGGTTATACTCCAAGCTGAATAACTGCACCATCTTCGCTTTGTGGACAGGAATAATGAGGCATATGCCAGGGTCTGGAGAACAAGTCCTATGAGGAGAGGCTGAGGGAACTGGGAATGTTTAGTTTGGAGAAGAGGAGGCTGAGGGGAGACCTCATTGCCCTCTACAACTACCTGAAAGGAGGCTGGAGAGGGGTGGGTGTTGGCCTCTTCTCCCAGGTGAATAATGACAGGACCAGAGGAAACGGCATGAAGTTGCAGCAGGGGAGGTTTAGATTAGATATTAGGAAGAATTACTTTACTGAGAGAGTGGTCAGGCACTGGAACAGCCTGCCCAGGGAGGTTGTGGAGTCACAATCCCTGGAGGTAATTTAAGAAACGTGTAGATGTGGCACTTCAGGGCATGCTTTAGTGCCCGGGATTGTTGGGTGTGGTGATTGTTGTGGTGATGGGGTGTTGGTGCGCTTTTTTTTTTTTATGGTTGGACTCGATGATCTCAAAGGTCCCTTCCAACCATGAAGATTCTGTGATTCTGTGTTATGAATCCAGAATAATGGACAGACAGTACCACCTTTTCCTGGTGATTCTACTTGGCTTCTTTATTCTGCATTATCTTCTGCCAGTATCTTCAGCTCTCATTTTTCAGAAATCTCTCTGCTCCTCCATCCTGCCACTTCATCAAATGGAAATAAATAGAGAAGAAAAATACTACTATCCAAATTTAGGCAGATGGGCATTTAGTATTATCTGATGGCTCTAGTTTACTGCAACATACTGAAGGAAACCTGAGTCCGCTACAGGACAGAAACATTGGATATGATAGTTGTCCCGGGTTGAGAGACACAAGACTAACTTTTCTGCTAATGCCAGGGAAAACTGCACTTTTAGAAGACTCCAGTGTCTGAATTTGTGAAAATATTTACTTTATAGCCAGCCAGGCTCTGTGGGATTCAAGGTTAGTGTTTTTGAGCCTTGCCAGGTGCAGGGACAAGGAGGAGCAAGGCCTGGGCATTTGACCCAGGCTGGCCAACAGGATTATTTCATACCATGAACGTCACATTCAATATAAATTAGAAAAGTTTGCTGCATAGCTCTCTCTCCCTCAATGGCGGCGGTCCACACAACTCCTTGTCCCGGTGCCGGAGCCCTGAGGCCTTCCCTTCCTCCTGAAGCCATTGCGCTCGCAGTGTTTGACATTTGCTGTCCCCTGCTGGGAGTGCACAGCTTCCTACTGATAGAATTGGATGAGTATAATTCTTGTATATCTTATATCAGTATCGGGATTAATACTGGTTCTTTAGTATTACTGTTAATTATTTAGTCTTAGTCTATTAAATCTATTTATATTTCAACCCTTGTGTTTCTTTGTGTTCCCCGATTCCCCTTTCCGGGTGGGGAGAGGTCATCGGGTGATCGAATAATTGTCTAAACAACAGTAGATTGTTATGGGTTGTCTCAAACCATAACAATAGTGAATTCTCCAGTGTCAGAATGCTGACTGTAAAGAAATTCTCCCTTTTGGATTATCATATATAGCAGATAACCCAAAAATGAGTTGATTTTTACCTTGGGGATTAATATTATGAGAACTAGCCTTGATGTAGTGTTCACTGAAACAATGACTGAATTCTTGTTGACTTCAGAATAAAAATAGTCTGACCACAGATCCTTCGGTGCTTAGTTTTACTGGTTTGGAGATATGTTTCTTATTAGAAAATGTTTGCTTTTGTTAATATTTATGGAGACAGAGGGACCGGGAGGGTAGTTAATAATTGGCAGAAGTTGATAGTTTTCATAATGGAACAGAAGATTTAATGAGTGGGAAGAAGAATGGCAAAAGGATTAGGGAGATGCAGTCCAGATAAGCAGCTCTGGTAGTTGAGTGCAGCTCTAGCAAACCATCTGAGCTCTTCCAGTTACCTGGAAGTCTGGCTCATACAATCTAAAAGCATCCAGTGTCGTACCAGTTCACCTTGCCAGTTCCCATGACTAAGCTGTAAAAGTGAGGAATTGTGGCAGCCTATAGAAGACAGCACACAGGAGCACCAGTATACATGCAAGCAGAGAAGAAAGCGGTAACACTGGTGCAAATGACAGATAAATAAATTCCTATCTCCATTCAGATCTGAGGGTTTGTCTGTAGATCAGTGTACATTGCTTGTAAAGTAGCGGTGACAGAGAAAAGCCAACAGGATTTCTTAAGAGCCTCATTCATTCTACTCCATTGATGAGTTCCGTGGAGCTAATTTGTTGAGAGGGCTCGTCCAAATGGGCATGCATTTCCCAAAGCAAATTTTATTGATGGCAGTCAGTAATGGTAACTGAGTATCTCATCACTGCTTAAGAAACTTTGTTCTCTTTGCAGCATTTCTTAGTTAAACAGGCAATAGGAATTTAAAGCAAGTAGACTATATCCTTAGTCAATGAATATCCTCATGTAGAATCTCCTAAAACACTGGAGGCTTCACAACTTTAGAAACCAAATTTCCTCCAGGGTAATGGGAAAATTTTTCCATTTTAATAGGAAAAATTCCAGCATTCCATGAGCTGTGAGGCTATGGTGAAGGAATGGAAGAGAAAGTACTTCTGTAAAGTCTCCTGCTGCCTGGCTTTTCATGTTATTTTTGGCACTGCAGCAGCACTGTGCTACGCGGGGAACATGGACATCTATATCCCATCATAGCGTATTCTCTCTCAGGAATATCCTGACCTAAGCAGAGGAAGTAATTTCACTGGCAGTCTGAAATTTCCCCAGTGACACAGTTTGATTATGTCTCTGGCTTATGTTTGCATTCCAGAATGTGGAATGTTTCTTCTAAAGGACTCATGGTGGTTGGTAGAAGCAAAAGCTATTTCAGTCTCTCCATTCCTCTTCCTTCTTAATGGGTACTGGGGCTGGAGAAAGCAGGGACTACTATTTCAAAGTCAGCTTGTATTAGACAATAAAAAAGAAAAGAAAGAAAGAAAGAATGGGAACAGAAAAAAAAAGAACTAAGATGTTGGAAAATACCAACTATTGAGCCAGAGCTGGCATAAATCAGTGTAGCTGTGTTGCACACAGTAAAATTGGGGATGTTATGCTGATTTACACTAACCGAGAATCTGGCATCCAACTCATTTCTGAAAGAAAATGTACAATGGAATTAAAAACCACCAAACTAGTTCTTTGCTATATCAGCTTGGTGCTTCTTGCCACTCCAGTGGACCAGAAAATGACTCTTTCATTTTAACATTTGTAGCTTTTTCAAGAAAAAAAATATAGAAAACAGGAAGCCAAAACCCGAACAAAACAGCTGAATTGCAGAGTTTCAATCTCTTTTAGTGATGCATTTCTGGAAAACAATTTTCTGTTTTACTGGTCATGGAAACTTAATCATATGTTTGATGATTTGTATCCTGCTGTTGTTGTCATCTTCTCATTTTTTGGCTCCATGTTACTTAATTTCAGTAAGTGTCATTTCTAAAGGGAACAGAATGAACCAAGGGCCTCCCACCTACGCATCCAGGTCTTTTATCAGTGTTTTTTAATGACTGTTTGGTAGTCTGCTACAAGTCTTTTAATTTTACCTGCTGCCTATTGTCAGTTCCCTCTCCAGTCATGCATGTATATTTACAAATATATATGTGTGTATATAGATGTATGTACATATGTATGAGAAATACTTTGGCATTGGTTAAGGATGAGTCCAGTGGGGTTTTTTACAGAAGATATTCTAACCCTCCATGTAGTTTAATAGAGAATGTTTTCATTTGTGGAAGATGGAGGTGATGGGAAGTTGAGAGTTTAAAAAAATCTAGAATTTAGTGGAAGAGCTCCAGTTCTTTCTAGTAGCTCCTGTAGAGTGATCCAAAACCTATAAAAAGATTATTTTATTCTCTTGAGGCCAAAGAGATTTTTGGGGGCGGGGGCTGAGCACAACTACCTGGTGATTCTTTCAGGAGCTTCCAAAATGTGATATGACTAGAAAAACCCTTTGAATTTCCAGAAGCCCATACAGGTGGAATTGCCATTCCTTGCAGTTTGTCTGGCTTTGCTTCTGCCCTAGATTTCAGATAATCTGGACAGCTATCACGCTTTTCACCCCTAATTATCAGAAAGCCAGTTTGGTCTTTTCCTAATCGCCTTTATGCATTTATTCACTGTTGTCATACTGAGTGGTTCACCAGCTTCAGTGCAGTGGAATGAGTTAGGGAAATGCTATTATCTCCTACTTTGTAAGTGAGAACCAATGTAATGATATGTAAAAGGCTTTTAAAAATTTGTCCTGATAGTCTCACCAAGATCACAGGACGTTGAGACAATGTTGAATGCAGGACATTGAGATTGACCCTAAAATTTCTAACTGCAACGGAGTAGCAAAGGCAGATAATAAAATGTCTTCCATAGGAAGAGGAGACTGAGGGGAGACCTCATCACTCTCTACAACTACTTGAAAGGACATTGTAGAGAGGTTGGTGCTGGTCTCTTCTCACAGGTAATTAGCGATAGAATGAGAGGGAATGTCTTCAAGCTGCAACAGGGTAGGTTTAGACTGGACATTAGGAAACAATTCTTCACAGAAAGAGTGGTCAGACATTGGAATTGACTGCCCAGGGAGGTGGTTGAGTCACCATCCCTGAATGTGGTTAAGAGTCGTTTAGATGCAGTGTTGGGAGATACGGTGTAGGGGAGAACTTTGTAGAGTAGGGTTGATGGTTGGACTCGATGATCGCAAGGGTCTTCTCTAACCTGAATGATTCTATGATATATCACGGGGAATCCTGAACTCGGTGTCAGGAGAGCGCTGATTGGAATAGGAAAGACCCAGATGCGTGCAACTGTTTTCCAATGTCTTGTGATTGACTCTGTTGTGAAAACAAAATTCTGCATGTGGCAGTCTAGTGCTCTGCTTTATCACGTGTTAGGCAGATGGAACAGGATGTTCTTTCAACTGTCTTTTTTATCAGAATTAAGGTAATAACTTATCTGAAGTTGGAAAGCAGTTGGGAGGAGGAGGGGACACATGTGGAGAACATGTCCTGCTCTTGTACTCATGGTTTCCTCTCTTTTCTTTTTCAGTGAGCATGTTTTTGAACACATTAACCCCCAAGTTCTATGTTGCCCTGACAGGCACTTCCTCATTAATCTCGGGACTTATATTGGTAAGTACTAGATATAGTAATATCACTTTACAAATCAATTTTGTTATCCAGAATGGGATTTCAGACTTTATCCAGAATAATAGGTGTCTTTTTTTTCCTTAAACTTGTATTTCTGCAGTACATAAAATGTATATTTCTTTCTTTCTACTTCTTTTTCTGTGGGAACAAAAAAAAAAAAAAGAAAATATTTCAGTGCTATGTGTCTTTGAAGAAAAAAAGTCTTAAAGGACAATGTGCCCCACTAGCAACTCTGTAGTAATTCCTAACAAGCATCTGCATGTTAAGTGTTTCCACCAATAAGTGCTACAGAAATAAAAAGGATGGTAAGAAGAAGAGGAGAAGGGGTACCAACTACCTCAGCTTAGTGTGGTCCTTTCAGAAAGTCACGGCAGGACTTACTAGAGAAACAGCAAGCAGAATATTAGCAATGAACCCAGTTCTGGTGCCAAGATTCCAAGGGATAATTATTTCAGATCGTCACTTTTAAAATCTTTTCAATACATATCTGCCTATTCGCTTAAAGGTCTGAAAAGTATTTTTAAACCATTAAAAAACCCCTCCTCCCATATGTAATCCCTGAGGGTTTCGCTATGCAAATTGATGCAGCGGAGTGAATCATAATGCCATCACAGTGCAGGAGTCCAAAGCAGAGCATTTGCTCTGGATTTTATTCAGTGTCTTCATAGAAACAAATGGAGTTAAAAAAATCGAACAATCTGCATGGTGTACTTAGGGTCTTATGCTTATGCTGGGCTGTTCTGTTTCCTCGCTGCTGAGAGCTGGTTTTCTACTTACACAAATAAATAGAATAGAATAGAATAATTTCCATTGGAAAGGATCTACAACGATCATCTGGTCCAGCCGCCTGACCACTTCAGGGCTGACCAAAAGTGAAAGCATATTATTAAGGCCATTGTCTAAATGCCTCTTAAACACTGACAGGTTTTGGGGGCATTGACCACCTCTTCAGGAGGCCTGCTGCAGTGTTTGACCACCCTCTTGGTAAAGAAATGCTTCCTAATGTCCAGCCTAAACCTCCCCTGGCGCAGCTTTGAACCATTCCCACATGTCCTATCGCTGGATACTATGGAGAAGAGCTCAGCACCTCCCTCTCCACTTTCCCTCCTCAGGGAAAGGTTGTCTTTGTTTTTGTCTTGTTTGTTCAATTAGTCTTATGTCCTTTGTCTGAAAACAAGTTGTATGCTTTTAAAATCTGCTGGATACAAGCTGCAGACCCTCCCTCACCAAACTAGGCATGTAATTGGGAAACCAATGGGACCAATTTTAGGAGTGTAGTTACTGCAGTGGTAAGTGAAAAGAGAGAGATATGGCTAGGGGCTGGTTCACATCACCGTGGATCTACTGACCTCAGAAAAACCTGGAAGCAAGTAGGATCCTAACTAAACTCTATGAGTTTGGTGTGGGAAATCTGCACCTCTCACTTCCACATTGCCTGCAGCTGATGTAGACAAAGAAATGGCATCCTTGATTCCTGAATGCCTGTGAGACTCTCATCACTTAGATGATTTCAGGTGTGTAAAGTATCAGGTGCACTGCTGCTGTGCCTTGCTCTGGGGTTTCCTTGTAGCGGAAGGCAATTACTTAATGTCTGCACCTTGGGCATTCATCATCCTTCTATGGAGTGAGCCCCAAAGCACAGGATGCAGCTCCAGAGACATCAGCAGGTCTTTCAGAATATGAACAGGAGCCAGACCTGTAAGACTTGGATTCAGTTCAGCACAACTCACTCAAATTCATGGGAGGAAAATACTGAATGTTACAGTCAGTACTGTCACTCAGGAAGAAGAAAAGGCCAGGCCCCACCACCAAGATGAAAAGGAATGACAGAAATACATGGGTTCCACAGGCACAACTCCATATTTGTTACTAGAGATGGAAGACAGCAGGAGGAGGTGGCAAGAAAAAGACAGTTTGTGCCCTATGGAAATACCTTACAGAATCAAACAGGAACAAAACCCTTAAAGAGACTCAATTGTCTGTAACTAAATTCTGTGTATAGCATGATTGCAAACTCAGGTACGTGCTGTACTGTAGTCATGAAGGCAATTTCTGAGGAACAAGCTCAGTAGGAGACTTGTGAGCAAGAAATTTCTAAGTGCTGTACTTTGATGGAAAGTACAAGAAGGAAGTGGCAAGGAGTATTCAAGACTGTGATATGACGAAGGGGGAAAAGGGCATGAATAGAAGCCTTCCAAGAAGAGATTAGACTGAGTGAGCCTTAACCGAATAAATTCACTAAATTCTGTATGACAAAGTCCATTACAAACAAATTGAAGGAACAATGAGGTGATGAAGGTGTAGACAGACTGAAAGAAGATTGAAAGCCTTTTTCATGGACCTTCACTACTGCTCTCAGTTGTTGTCTGCTGTTCATATGCCACCATTCTAAATGTGCAAAAGATATATAGGCCAGGCAGGTAATAGGCAGGCACCCTAGACTGCAGGGCCCAGTGTCTGGGCTGAGAGGAACATGTGGTCTGTAAACTGGATGATGGAAAAGGAACTCAGCAGACATGGTCATGGAGAGAAGAAATTGCAAGTTGAACAGCCCATGCATCAGGAAATACAGCTGGATCAGTTCTAGTGAGGTAGTGGTAGCCAGTCACTAGCCCAATTGTGCTTCAGATTAGTTATTTCTTAATAATCTTGCTGTTTACCAGTGGCCCTGTAACATGCCAAATTGTCTGCATAACCACCCACTTATCTGTCATACTACATAGCATCTGCAGTTCTAAAGGATTCTTAGTCCTGCTAATGGTATTAAGTGAAGCTCTTTTGTAAAATAAACATTCTCCTGTCAAATCTGTATTGCTGGGGTGTTTTTCAGACTAGATGTACTAATATTCCTTGGAATTTTCCACCATATGGTCTGGCAGATTTCTTTCCATTATCAGTTGGCTGCAACTCCTAATCAGAAGGAGAAATCACAGCACTGCAGGTTATGAAATGATGGAAAATTCCATCATTTCAGAAGTGTGGTAACTGATGGGAAAGTGAATGCTTTTCCTATTTCATGTCTGGGTCATGAAACAAAGACTCTGCAGAGTTCAGCTTTGGGCAATTGCATGCTTTGTGAACTCCTTTGCAAAACACTACTCTCTTCCCTTATTTTGTCTCTTACTTTGTTTTCATTCTTTAGGTAAAATTCTGGCCTTGCTGTAGGCAATGTGACTTAAATGAAACAAGGATTTCAGATCTTTTTTCTTTTCTGGATAGCTCAGAACCATACAGAAAAGACTTTCCTATCTCAAGTATTCTCTTTAATAATTACTTGACTACAGCACATAGTTTAAAATGAAAAAATTTAATATTTAATTCATTCAGGAAAGCATTTAATTCATTCAATTCAATTATTAGTTTAAAACAAACAATTTAGTGTATATTAAATTCATTTCTGCACTATTTTAGGCACCAAAAATAGGAACCAAATTAAGTCTCAAGCTGCATTAGAAATATTGTATTGGAAAGTTGGTTCCACCACAGTTACTTTTAATCGAGTAAAAAACAGGGTTCTGTCTCACGGAATACAATGAGCTGTATTGTATTCCATGTCTGAGAGGCTAAGCTTTTCCGCAGGTAGGGTAATAAAACTGTCATGAAACACAACTGACGTCCAGTAAACGCTGTGAACTGGAACTATGTAAATGCCACTAAGATTTCTAAATAAGGCCATGTATTTAACATACAGAGTGCCAGAGAGAAAGTTGGTTAGCAAATGTGGGTGGCATTTGCACTGCAAACTGATAGAGTATCAGTCCTAACAAAGCACAGGCAGAAGTGAACCCCGATTTTGAATCTCCACCAAGAATGACTCGTTATTCTACTTCAGAGCTTGGGACAATAATATGTTTTCTGCTTCACAAGGAGAAACATTCTGCAATGAACAAATACCAGATCTTTCAGAGATAAGAATTAGAAAGCCAGTCTATAGAGGTAGAGCATGAGTGCTGAGTCTATACACTATTTAGTGCTGAGCAGCTGGGCTGTCTGCAACTACCCCAGTATGTGTATAGTATGTGGGAGTCCCAGCCTTTTGTAGCCAATGGTGTTAGTACAGGAAGTCTGAGAGAGGACCTGAATAACACAGAAGGGACCTCTCTTATTTTCTGTAGGTATTAATTGTTCTTCTGCTTGTTTCCTTACCTTTGCTACAGAGGGCCAGAAAGGTGACTGAGTTCTGCGTTTTCCCACAGACTCCAGGGAAGTCTGACAATTGTGCAGGGACAATCTGTGGTGGCCGAAAAGTGATATGTAGTAATTGTTCAAAGTTTCTGCTTTGCTCAGCAGAGGCTGACAGGTCAGGGAGGGCAGAATCCTTGTAGGGAGTTCCTAAGAAACTGGAAACACTTGCCAAGGAGCAGATGAGAGAGGAAGGGTCTGTAGGAAAGCAGGCTATAACCCAGTCCTCATATGAAAGCAAGGTATCATAAGTAGCTGGGTTCTACCCAGTGTTGAGAGATGTACTATACTTAGCCCAGGCAATGTATTATTTTCTTTCCCATTTCTGTATTTCTAGAGGTAGATGAAGTATAAGTAAATAGCTGTTTTGAATAAGCTGCTCGGTAGCACATATCTTCTCATGCTGACTCCTTGAGATAAGACAAGTGGGCGTTCGGTAACCAGGAGCAGAGTCTAAGATGATGCTAAATGGGTGTATTTCACCCAGAAGGAATGGAGCTGCATAGCCTTCAGGACTGAGACACTAAGAGCATGGTCTGAGGTGTACTGCATATTTTTCCCTTAGAACCAACTGGGCAGGACTGGAGGATCTGTTTGAGTCACCGGCTAGCCTAACAGCTAAACAAAACAGACCAGGGGCTTGCTTTGTCCAAAGGCAAGTGGCATTGTATAGTCACATTCATATGGATAAACACTCTTGCCTCCCAAAACAGGATGATCTTTTCCATACTGTCTACTGGAAACAGTCCCTGGGCTGTGATATCCCCAGAAGATGCCCAGTCATTGCCTGGGAGAGTTGGCACAGGCTGGGCAGCGTGCTAGCAAACAAACAGCACAGATGACTGAGCCAGCCAAACCTGTGCTGTCGTCCCATTTTGCTTATCAAATAGGCTTAACCATTGAATCAAGTTCTGCTGTCATTATCCTGTTCCTCAATAGAGTTAAGTTTCATTTAAACCCATTAGATTGGTTGCTAACACCCCTCATATTATGAGTACTCCAAATATTACTCCTCTGAGACCTGGAAGCCTCATTACAAGACTGAATGAGAACTCTGAGCTTTGGAATTTGCCACCAAAGAAAATCCTTTACTGCTTCTGTTGAAGACTCAACGCACATGCACTGAGGACTACGGAGAGTATTCGCTGTAGGAGAGGATGCCTGTCTCAGATATGATAAACAGGAAAGGATAATTCAAACTGCTGATAGACATCACTACTTGGTCCAGTGAGAACCACCTTCAAAATCATCCCTTGTGAAGTGATGCATTTATGATGGAATATCTGTTCTGAAAAACCAGGCGGGAAGATCAGATATCCAAGTGATGCAGAAGAGATTTGTTGCTACACAGAGAAATAAATTATCCGGATTGTATGTGAGAGCAGAGATAAGAAAGAGGATGACTGTTATGTTTTCATTGCACAGGGGAAGAGAAGTAACTGCCCAGAGAAGCAAAACCAAAAAAAGTCCAAAGCAAGTATCTCAATGCATTAAGAAGACTTATGAGTGATTTACCAGCTCTTACTTAACCCAAACATATTTGTGACCTACACGTTGTTTTTTCATAGCCATGCATTTCTAGAAATCATTAATAAGGGTTTTCCAAAATCCAATACTCTTATATTAATCATTACCCATACCCAATTAAAAAATAAAAACTCTAGATTTGGATTTCTAAACACGCAAAGCTGGAAATGTTCAGAACAGGGTTTTAACTGGGCCTTTGTGAATGTAAGGGTTTAAAAGATCCCTTGAGGGTTTGGAGATGTTTGACCCTGTTCCAATTTGAAAGCACAGGCACCAGCTAGAAAGAAGCCAGAGAAGTTTGCCACTGCTGTGAAGGGACAAGGTCTGTGAAGATGAGCTTCCCTCCCACTGTATGACAGAAATGAGGTGGCCTTTTTTTTCAGAGGTGGTGCAGAAATGATCTTTTGCCTTAATTTCCTCTCTCATCCAGATCTCTTTCAATGGGTAATTAATCCGTACATTCAGCTATTATTCTGCCAGATGATCTCTCATCTGCTGAACTGTCAAAAGCTTGTTGACTTCACATTGCTTTCAAAGTGGCTGGTGCAGTTAGAAATCAAATTTAATTTCTCGCAATCAGATTTCAAAACAGCCGACAATGTCTGAGAAAGGTGCAAAAATTCTGCGAAAAGAATTTATTGCTTTGACTTCAGTACCAGATTATAGATTACCTTCTCATACACCCTGAACAAATCACTGCAAGCAAGGCTTATTATGATGATGATTTATGGCTTTAATTTCTAAGAGACCGTATGCATTGAGATCTGGCTGATGTTTCCTGGCACTGGATGCACTCAACATTGCAAATATTTTTCAAAGCTGCCTTAAACAATCTACGAGCTTTAATGCCATTTTAAAAAGTAATTAATGTATTCGTAAGTCTAGGGAGGCAAACTTACAGCAAGTTCCTGTCACTCAGCTGAACTACAGTAGTGACCACATATATATATATGTACATCCTTTTCACTGAAATCCAGTGTGACAGTTTTCCAGCTGGTGTACATTTGCGCAGGGCAAATGGGCTCAAGAGTGCTCTTGTGCTGCTCACTGGGTTTTACTGGCTTTTTATCTAAAAGCTGATTATGATTGAAATAATGAGCAGGAATTTATTAGCACATTTTGAAAAATCTGGTTGTTTCTTCTGTTAAAGAAAGTATGAAGCTTGTCAGATACGGTCTATAACTGCCAAGAGTTTTGAGCGGCCAGTCTGGCAGCTGTGCTTCAGTCCCTGACTGTGGTTACAGCGATATTCTTACCGAGTGTCCCTCGCCTCAGTATAACGTTTGATTCCTAACAACCACTCCCTCTGAGGCCTTGGACAGGTACAGCTGTGGCTTGTGTGCCTTGATTTGTTCAAGCTTCAAAGTTTCCAAAGATAAAATGGAAACAGATGCTCAGAGCAGATCTGTGACTGTATCTCACGGCACAGCCTTTCTCTCATATTGCCACTTGCTGTCTGCTTAGGTTATGATGCTCTCTCAGATCATTTAAATTCAAATTTAATTTATTTTAACTTTTAGAAAGTGTTGTGTGCCCAAGAGCATGAGATCAGCTAAAACCAAAGCTGGCTCACCTGTGCCAGCTCCCTGTCCACCAGCTCCAGTGTTTGGAGGCAGCGGTGTGTATCAGTGCAGAGCAAGTGTTCAGCGATATTCCTCAGTGTTCTGTCTCTGGCTCCCGGGATTCCCACCTGGGCACTGCTGCAAGCACGTGCTGATGGAACATGTACAGTGATAAACGTGCTGTGGAGCCTGTGTAAGGAGGAACTATCGAGGCTCTGTGGCTTTTCAGTGATTTGCCTGGGACGAAGAGTTCACAAAGATCTGGGTGTGTTTATGTTCTGGTTTCTCTGTGACCATCTGTTTACCTTCCCAAGTGCTTGTGACCTTTTATGTGTTCTCATAGCCCTTCTGTCTTCTCATCAGACTGCTCCATTGGTCCTTGCTGATGTCTCCTAGAAGAGCCATTAGACTGTTTTAGGGACCGAGTGATCTCCAGGGCTGCCACATGCTCTTCTGTGAACTTGCCTCAGGTGTCCACTAGCCACATTCCCACTCCATTCCAATGCAGTGAGAGTCGGCTTCCTCCATATGAATGCCCTAGATGCTTTAACACCACAGCTGCATTTAGGGGAAGCCCTAGTGCAGAATGCATTGGAGTACCCTTTGGAGGATATGTGCCATTGGAGAAACATTTTCTTGCTATGCCAGAAGGTTTATCTTCTGCTTTTCCCCTATGGAATGGTTCAAAGGGGGAAGACAAAAAGTACGTCTCGTCTACAGACAATCCCATGGAGACAGAAGTCAGTTGCTGATTGTTCCTAGTTGTAGTAAGAATTAATAAATAACCATTTTTTTTTTTTGGTAGAGATTTTGTAAAAGCTTTCAGCACTGGCATAAAACATGAAGACACTGAGTAATATAGAAAGAGATCGTTCATTCACAATTTCTAGTGCAATCAATATTACAAAGTACTACCAAATTTTCAAAACCCCTTTGATTTGCTTTTGTTTCAGTTGTTATATAAATGTTTGGGTGATGATTCAAGTGCAACTGCAAAATACACTCATTTTACATACTCATTATTAAGCGTGCATGCCTTTGAAATTTTTACAGTCAAAACCTTCTCCCTATTTATATGAAATAGTCTTCATTTCCAGGTTTATGTGGTTTTCTGAAATATGTGTATTCTTAACCAAGAAAGTAATTTCTCTGTGAAAATACCACAAATATATATTATGTATGTAATTTCAATTATAAGGGGTTCTTTTAGGCTGTGGAATGATTTTCCAAGTAGAGCTTGGTAAATTATCATTGTTTTTCTGATTTGCTAGCTGAACCAAAAGCCTCAAAATAAAATTAATTCGGAATCAGCCCAAGTCAGCCAAACAAAACAAAACAAAACAAAACACAGTTCAGTTTGGGGAGGGGCGGGGGGAATCCTAAAAAGAACAGGATTCAGCTTCCTGGAGTTTGTTTGGTATTTTTAACATTTTTAAAATTAAAATTCCTTGGAAGAATTACTGGGAAAACAAGCAAACCTGCTTTTCCTCGCTTTCCCTTGCCTGCAGAGGAGAGAGGAGGCAAACGTTGCTGACCGCAGCATCCCGTTCACGGGGCTGATGTCGGACAGGATGGAGCTG
>KZ505640.1:1038247-1127609 GCA_002844005.1 Limosa lapponica baueri | reverse complement strand
CTCCAGCCGGCAGAGCGTCTCAGGTGAGGGGCGGGGGGACGTGCTCGGGCGGGCCCGCAGACGGCCTCGAGGCCTTGCTCCTCGCGGTTCCCGTGACCTGGGTCACTCGGTGCGGGGGGAAATGACCCTTTGTATCCCCCAGGAGGAGCCACCGGCTGTTGGTGGGCAAAGCTGCTGGGTGGTGGCCCTGCCTTAACGGCCTGGCACAGCCGGGGTGAGCAGTGAGCCCTCCTGCCCCAAAACATCCCCCATTTCCCTCCGCCAGGGGTGCCAGGCTCTGTGCTCCCCCAGGCCAGACATGGCAGTGCCCTGGGTGACTCGCTGGAGGCCCAGGGTACAAATATCATCTCCTGTTGAGCCATGAAACCAGATAAAGCTTCCTTTAAACTTGCTCTGTTGTCAAATAAAAGGCAGAGCTGCTTCATTGGTTGCTCAGGCAGGTTATACCTTTCCAAATTCATTCCGTGCTCATTGCTCAGGCGGCGTTGCCAACGCATCCCTTTCCCCCCTTGATTCTGAAAGCCCGGCTAAATTGCACATGCAGTTTCTGCAATATCATTTCTCAAGGCAAACAGTAATTTTACATACATTCTTTTGGATAATAACGAAGTTGTAAATAAAAGAATCAGAAAAAGATGTTGGGAATGCCCATCTGCTTTTGCATTACTTTATTTTTTTAGACCATGTAAGTAGTATGTAAACAACATTTGATTTCACTTTAGTAAGTGGAAGCATAGTAGCTTTTAATAGCTTAAGGGCTTGTTCTGTTCCTGACTCTGCTACCGATTTGATTTGTGACTTTGAGCAAGTCATAACACAGTCAGGTTTTTTAAAAAAGGCCTCCAGTTTAGGGGGCCCGATTTCAGGCATTTGGGGCTCGATTTTCATGAGCTTCCAGGCATTCACAGCCCCAATGAATTTCAGTGCAGGGAGTGGGTGCTACCGATCAGGCTAAAGGTGTCTGACCCTAAGCAATGCAAGCCTTTAAAGTTGAGTTTGACACTCTGCGGCTTCTTTTCTAGTGCATGTGATTGAATGAACGTACGATTGAGGAGTGGTATAAATGTATGAGTTGTAATTTTTGCTATGCGTTTATATATTACTATAGTGAATAGACATTTGCTTGCTCTGGTGAAAAAGACAGTGTTAAATCAGAAGAGATCAGCTGTTACATGATGGAGAGGAGGATGTCAGTTTTGAACCGAGGCAGCTTGAATCTTGTTACAGCTCTGCCACAGGAGGACTGTCCCTGCAGGTCACTTCACTCAAATCACAGGCTTTGGGATTCTGCTGAGGCACTTTGAGTCAGGTGCCTGGTTGCCTGCGGGTGGTTCCTTTGAGAGACAGGCCAGCCTGCCTAAAATGAATCACCCCCCAAACAAGCACTGATCTTTGTGGACTGAAGAGGAGTCCCTGGGTAACTTGTCTCCCTTCCTGAGTGACTCAGCTGCCTGGTGGGGGGTGAATTGAAAACTTTGCCCATGGGTGATGAAGATACTGAAATACTATTGCTTCTAGCTTGAGTTGGAAATACTCACTGTTAAAGAAAGTTAGGGCAGGAGCATCTCGGCTTGTGTTCTGTATCTGTAAAACAAAATTTAATCTGTTTCTGCTCTAGCTTGGCATACAGGCTATAATCTCAACATTGGAAATTATTGAGCTTTCATTAGGAATGTGCCCCTAGAGTCAATTAGGGTTTCATTAAATTTTAAAATGTATCAGAATTAACAAGTGAGAAAAAGTGAATGAGCAAAACCCAAATTCAGTTATGGAGAAAACGTTGTTTAGCAGCCAAGGTGCCTATGTCTATACCTGGCAAATTTTACTTCTGCTCTTCAGTGTTCATGAAAACAAGCAAACAAAAATTAGCTTTGAACTCACAAGTTACATAGAACAGGTGGCCTCAAAAACCCTTGCTCTCTACTGGCTGTTTCTACTTAGGGAAGCCTCCATATAGCACAGCAAAATCAGCTGTTGCCATTCCCATCTCAGGAGAGGCTGTGAATAGCAGCACCGCATGGGCTAGGATATTAGATTTGGGTGAACTGGCAGAAAGCATGGGATGACTTGGAAACACCTGTGTGCACTCATCAGTGCACTCCGCCACACTTCAGCAGCTCTGGAATAACTCCCATCGTTTTAAAGCAGAAGGCGCAGTATTTTGGCTAGTGAGGTTCACCCAGGCATACTGACTTTTCTCATATAAAGAAGTAGTCAAGGAGTGTGTTTGCTTTCAGTGCATTGGCACTCGAGTCTATGACACCAGGACACAGTGTCTCTGCACAGTGTGTCTGTACAGACAGCCTGTTATTCATGCCTTCAGAAAGATGTTGGTGCCCAAAGCTTGATCATTGAACAGGGAGCTGAAAGATTAATCTTCAGTAAATCCTAATTGCTTATATAAAATAAGGACATAGTTATATTATTAGTCTGTTAATGTTACAGAAAAGGCAACCTTTTCAGTTTACAGTCATCAACACTGAGATATTTCCTCCACTATCCAACAAGGTGAAGACGGCTTTTCCACTTGGCTCACCATGTTTTCCTATGTAGATGTTTGACTATGGTGGAATATTGCAGTAGATACCTTTGTCGTCAGAAAGGTCTGGAGAATGGTTGATGTACTGAGACAATGCTATCAGTAGACACCAAGACAAAAGCAACAAAGAGCACATCATGTTTAACTAGGCAGACAGATGCCAAACTACCCCACAGGAGAGGAGGTGGTAATAAAATCCCGTCGTCTTCTCCCGTTTTTGTTCCTCAATTCCCCCTTTCCCTGCTGCAGTGCTGAAGTACTGCACACTTGGGATATATAGCCACTTAAATTTAAATAAGATGAGCAAAAAGATCGGTGTTGCTGTGATCAAATAGTTGTTGCCTAATCTTGTTGGTTGCAAATACAGTAAGCCAAGCCATTGAATTGTGCCTCTGGAACTGAGAAGGCTGATGTTTATTTAATATTTACTATGGTTTGAAAGTCATATTATGTAAAAACTGTCAGATTGAAGCTTGTCAAACAGCCGTACCCTCTGGCTGCACAACAGAATGGCTGAATGTCAATAGAGCACTTCTGCTGAGTAAACCAGTGGAGTTTTCTAATGTTAGCTACCTACTGAAGTAGCTAGTTGAAAGATGCAGATGTATAATCAATGGTCTCTTCCCAAACATCTTCCCTTTACTCGTGTCTCTGTTTCATGCGTGTTAGGTGATGTAGGCACCAAGCTGAGGGCCCACCTCCTGTGCCACTTGACTGGTTTTTGTGTAGCCACAGGTGTCATGGTGTTATTGCAAGTAATTTGTACAAAATGCATTCTTTCCGTGCCACTTTAGCCTCATACTCGGAAGTGTGAGCTAGCTCCATGGGAAAAGAGAAGGACTTGACTTGCTATTCTGTATTTCTGTCTCTTTCTTTAATGGAACAGGCAAAAAGGGAACAGGCATGCACTTACCAATGTTGTTTAAAGTAGGGTAGATGCCCTGCTAACTCCATCTCCCACCAGGCTGGGATGTCTTCAGAAACGGTCATACATTTCACAGGGAAAAATGTGCTGATTGACTTTTGGTGGTGGAAAGCAGCTGGTGAAATGCTGCGGGGCCAATGCTACTGATGTGTTTTTGCAGAACACCATGTAAGGGGTCATCCAGTAGCAGATCTGTGGTAGAATGATGTGCTGCCTCTTGGTGGGTCTTTGTGCAGGTCCTGGGGTTCATTCTGGTCTCACCTTCGCTGGAGTGAATTGTCTTTGTTGAAATGAAGAGAACAAATCTCATGTTAAATTAAAGGAAGAAAAGCCAGAATCAAGACCTCACCTTTTCAAAAGCCATAGAAATTGATCTTTGTGATTGGTTTGGGTTTGTGTTTTTTTTTTAAATTCTGTTCTAAATTACATTGTTGTGGATTTTCTTATCCCTTCCTACCTGTTGTGTGATGAATTTGCATTCTGCCCACCCCAAGAGAAATGTATGAAATGGCTTTTAGTGTTCCCAAACCTTTGCAACGCAATGAACTTTTCTCTGCCAATCCAGCATCCTTTGTCAGCCTGGGATGCTTGTAACTTAAGTAAGTTCAGCAGAAGTTGCCATGGATTTTTACTTCACAAACTCAGGACGAATTAAATTTGGCAACTGTAGCTGAGATTCTCAGTGATTTACAGTATTAAATAGACAGTGAAATTTTTCTGTAGAAATAGCAAGTCTGTAGGACTGAGTTAATTGCTGTTTTTCAGTGCAGTAACCCTGCGTGATCCCTCTTCAGTTCTGCATTATGGTAAATGTGAGTCTTGGCACTAATCAGTATTATCTTTTCATCTGGCATTTGGAACTCTGTTAGTGGTTATTTGTCTGGAATGATAACATTTGTTGACACTAATTTATAATGAAATTACTATTTAAAAAGGGGAGAACAGTCTGGTTACTAGCATATCCATGCTTTTGATTATTTATTTCCACTCACACCTATAAAAAAAAAAGTTATTTGATAAGGATTGTTAGAAGGTAACTGATGTTTCTGATAAACCTCAAGTACCATTTTAATTTGGGAGAGATTCATTATTGTGTGTTTCTGTTTATGACAGAATGCAAAGTCTGGCGAAATCCTTTAAATCTGTTCAGAGGAGCGGAATATAATCGGTAAGTGTTACGGTGTTACAGTTTCAGGCATGGTACTGGGTTAAGGGCCTTAATTGTACTTTTCCATTAATCTGACTCAGAGATGGAATCACAAAAACAGCTGTGGACTCATGCTCACGTCAGGTTTTTCTGTCATTTGTAAAATGCTTCTGAATTAAAAGGAATTTAAATTCATGCTCATGCAGTTGTTATTTCTGCAATTTTTCGTGATCTTATAAAAAAATGGAAAACTTAAGTGCAGTAATTGTGCTCAAAAGACGTATAGCAAACAACCTAATGAGTTATATCTAGGTTTCATGTAGTCTTTATGTTTGAATGTTTTACTAATTTCCAACATCCTCATTAGCTTAGGTTCAACTACTGTTGCTCGATCACAATACAGTGAAATGCAGTGTATGTTGGTTAGGAAATTGGCTGGGTGAACTTGGTGGGCTATGCCCATCTCTAATGTCTAGGATTCTTTTCTAGATTCATTTTGCCAAACGTGACCTCGTTAACCAGAATGTCTCTTTGTTGGCATGTTTGCAGCTATACATGGGTAACAGGGAGAGAACCTTTGACTTACTACGATATGAATCTTTCAGCACAAGACCATCAGACATTCTTTACATGTGACACGGATCATTTACGGCCTGCAGATGCTAGTAAGAGACCTTGTGAACAACCATTTTTGCTAATAGGTTAATGACTGTTTTAAACTGATGCAAGAAAAACGCACTTAGACATAGTTCTCTTGGGTAGCTAAGGAAAGGCAAAAGTCTGATCCTGCCTGGAAAGCTGTTGCTGTTAGTTTTGTAGTATTCTAGATCTGAATAAATATCTATATATGTATAAACTATGTAAATTGTGTCATTGTTTTGTTCTGCTTTCTTGTTGAAGTCATTCAAGGTACTGTTTGCAAGTGTAGACTTTTTTTTTCTTCCCATTTCTTGCAGTGGCTTCAAACATATCTAGCTTAATTTGGCTCCAGCTGCAGTGTAGTTTGTTGAGTTACATTATCCAGGTCCTGTTTAGTCTACATTCACAGAAGAGAGAGATCTTATGTAAAACTTAAGTCCTGTGTTTCATTCCCTAATGTAGTTAGAAGCTCTGTAAAAAATGGAAACAACACATTTACAAATGAATTTGATATAAGCAGCTTTAGTTGTGTTAAGCCTTTACTGTTAAGTCCACGTGCAAACTTTGGTTCTGCTGAAAACGTACAATGATCTTCTTTGTCTCTTGGGAAAGGAGAGATACTGACAGTTGGGCACTCCACTCTGAGGGCATAATTACCAAGGGGAATATACTGTGCTTTTTTGACTCACAATAAATATGAATCCTATATTCTGAACTCTGTGGGCTAATTATGAGGTGATCTGATTAGCCTGGATGTTGTATCCACTTAACGTTCAGCTAAAGCAACAGCACACTAAGGAACTAGAATAAGAATCCCAACTATCCTTGTATTCTTTTGTGCCCTGTGGAATCTACTTCCCCAAGAGGAAAAAGCTGGTTATCACCTCTGTATGTGACAGTGCAGATGGCATGATCTCTCAGCCAGATTTTCCCATGGAAAAAAGTGTAATTAAATGAAAGAATAAAACCAAGTATTTGGGACAGAAGCTCATGTTGATTATGTATCTTTTGAGTGATCACTGAGCTCTTTGAAATGCTCTGGAGTGAGTGCTCTGAGAGCAATAAATTCTGTTGTTATAATGCAGTAGATTCTCCTTGTTAACGCTGTAATGACTGATGTGCCCCTGTTCTGCTTTTTTTATTGAATAGTAATGCAAAAAGCCTGGAGAGAGAGAAATCCCCAAGCCCGAATTTCTGCAGCACATGAAGCATTGGAATTGAACGAGTGAGTGACAACAACATTAACATTTATTTCCTGTCATTTAAAAATCCATTTGATGATAGCTTAAGGCAGGGGGTTTGCTGCAGTAATTTTTAACCATGATTACAGGCCTGTCACAGAAAGGCCTACAATGGGAGGGAAAAAGCACAGCTGCATGTTGTGCTAGCCACCCAGAAGATCCTTAGGGCAGTGATGACAATGGGAGTCTTCCCACTGATGTCAGTGCATTTTGGATCAGCTTAGTGAAGTGTTAATTAAGTTGCCTCCTGATGAGCACATGAAATATGCATTTATGGGATGGAGAGTTCCCTTTTGGATTTCTCAGTCGTCCTGAACAGAGGCAAGAAAGAAGGGACTCATAAACACCTTCTGAAATATTTGTTTCATAGTGTGAAAGAATATGATGTAATTTTATGGGACTTTTAGTCTTTGAGTCCGTTATTTATTTTCTCAATGAGAAGTGTAGTATTCTGAGATCCCACAATAAACTTAATACTGTGATGCTTTACTGGCATGGCAAACTGTGTAAGTATTGCCAAAGTGCATAAAGTGGACAGAGTCCCTCAGGTTGCTGTCAGAGATTACTGCATTCTAGAATTTCATAAACTTGTGCCTTACATATTGTCCTTCACATGTTTCATCAGAAGGAAAAAAGAATTGTTTGTTCCTGGACAGCAGTTCAACTGAGGCAACATGTAGCATAAAAGGCCTTTGCAGAAGTGAGCTATAAGCCTGTCCTGTTCTGCTCGCATATCGCAGAATCATTGGCAGGGGCCTCTGGAGGTCATCTGGTTCAACCCCCTTGCTCAAGCAGGGCCACCTTTCACAAGACTATGTGCAGATGGCTTTTGAATATCTCCAAGGAGGTACACTCCACAAACTCCCTGGACAGCCTGTGCCAGTGCTTGGTCACCCTCATAGTAAAGAAGTGTTTCCCGATGTTCAGACGGAGCCTTCTGTGTTTCAGTTTGTGCCTGTTGTCTCTGGTCCTGTCACTGGGCACCGCTAGAAAGAGCCTGGTTCCATGCTCTTCGCACCCACCCTTTGAGTATTTACAAACATTGATGAGATCTCCCCCCCCCGAGCTTTCTCTTCTTCAGGTTGGACAAATCTAGCTGTCTCAGCCTTTCCTTACATGTGAGGTGCTCCAGTCCCTTTGTCATCTTCATGGCCCTTTGCTGGACTCTCTGCAGTATGTTTATGTCCCTTTTGTACTGAGGAGCCCAAGTGTGGTCTTACCAGTGCTGAGAAGCGGGGAAGGATCACCTCCCTCAACCTGCTGGCAACACTCCTCCTAATGCAGCTCAGGATGCCGTTAGCCTTCTTTGTAGCAAGGGCAAATTGCTGGCTCACATTGAACTTGGTGTCCACCAGGACCCCCACGTCCTTTTCTGCCAACCTGCTTTCCAGCTGGGTGGCCCACAGCAAGTACCAGTTCCTGGAATCTCTTTTTCACCCAGACCAGTTGTTTCCTGTTCCTCAGCTGATGACTCTTCATGAAATGCAACTAGAGGCAGCTGCAGCCCAGTTCTATTTCTGTATAAAGAAGAATCTTATCAGCAGTTTGCTTTGTATCAGAAGGAAGTCAAGAGGTTATATCCCACCTAACTTCAGCTGCTAAAACTGCAGCCATGGAGTTTAAAGTATTGCCTTGAGCTCACTCTGTAGTCAATGAGAGAAGCACCTCCATTCAGCCGTTCACACTATTCTTAGAGAGATGTTTAAACATGTGAAATGAATAGCTTTGTGAAGATTCTCCTTGATGGAGGCGTAGGGGCATAGGTAGTTAAGAGATCTAAATTAGACAGCTGAAAGCTGGATAAAGTGACTCCTACCACGCATTTCACCTTTCTGTGTATTCCTAAAGCTGCTTTCCTAGTTTGTTTTTTTGTTTGTTCTTTTGAGAGGAGGGATTTGTTTTTGTTTTTTAATCTCTACAATTACATTCATAATCTGTTCTTTGCATATGGCAAGTGTTATAGGTCTGTTGATTCTTTTCATACCAATTCAGTAATGGAGACATTTTGTGTTAAAGCAATAGTGCATAAAACCAGTCTTGGTTTCCAGGAGTTTTAGTGATGTACACCGTGATTGCTTAGTGAGACAGTGCTTTACTTTCTGGGGCAGTTGTCAGTAGGTTTACTCAGATGGCTGAGTGATACAGTAACCTACAAATGAGAGTCTTGACCTGATTGCCAGAATATTTATTCATCAGAATAGTTTATTAGAAAGGTATATGGACAAAACTCCGTTGCCTCTGTATTTGGTATATCCTTGCTAGTCTGCATGGTATAGCTTTTACTTCATGAAACTTTCTCATGGTTTTTCCTCTCATATTTTTGCAGGTGTGCTACTGCCTATATTCTCTTGGCTGAGGAGGAAGCAACAACGATTGTAGAAGCAGAGAAGCTGTTCAAGCAAGCTCTGAAAGCTGGAGAGGGCTGTTACAGGCGCAGTCAGCAGTTACAGCACCATGGTGCCCAGTATGAAGCCCAACACAGTAAGTTTCTTTGGAGGGAATAGCCATTTCTAAAGGGATAGAAGTTTCAGGGAGTTCTTTGGCTTTTGGGGTTTTTTTTTCCCCCTCTCAGAACTATGTACTCAGTATTTAACATTGACTGGAATATGGCCTTAGAGCCAGACTGTTCTGTTTCAGTGTTTTCACTTGATTCTGTTGCTGAGCTAGCAATGTGCAGATTACAGATGCACCTTTTCTTTGTTGTGGCAGAAAATACTGTAGCATGTATTTAACAGAAAAGAAAAAGTAGCAGAGCCAAAAGACATCTGATATTCAGGAAATGCTGGGTGCTGGTTTAGGAATTTGCACTGAAGTGCCTTTAGCCATTTTGAAAACATAGGCTCATGTTGTGAAAAGGCAGTAAAGAATGATGGAAACAGGAGCAAAGCCATGCTTTGCCAGCTTTTTTCCATCAGCTGTGAGGGTAAATAAGTGCACCGCATTGTTCCGTGTAAAAGTTAATGAGACCCATTAACCAGTGTGACATTTGAAAAGTTAGTTGCATACATTAAGAAAGGTCACAGAAACATAAAAATTAACAACTGGAATAATACAGTGCTCTAATTAAAAGTCTAGATTTTTGGTTTTTTAAGTTTTGAATAAGCAGATTTAGTTGCTGTGATGATATTTATTAGATGCTTCTTAAACCTAAGGAAATACATGAAGGTTCACTGCCAGTAAATGAACAAATAGATAAATAAAGCAAACAGTCTAAGATATTTCTAGTCTACAATGGCTACCTTGGGCAAAAATAATACCAATTAATTACATAAGTACAAGCACTAACATCCTTTGGCATCTTCGGGTTTCTCGGGACCTGAATTCACAGCCTCTGGCAATCGCACATAATTTGAAGATTGCTGATAAAAATTGTACATAGTGAAATTGTCTGTGATCTCTGGTTTCAAAAGTGTCCACAAGTCTATACCTGAAAAACTGGGGTAGTATTTTAAACATTTGTTGGTTAGAAAATGATACTTAGGATGATTTTCTTATTTTTGGAGAAAATAAAAATATAGAGCAGCTGAGCCCTTGAAGCAATTTTCAGGCTTTAGCAGGCTTATGGTTGTCTGTGAAACCTTAATTTGTGCACTCAATCCATCCTGACCACAGAAAATGGCAGCGATTCTATGAAAAATGCACAATAAGAGTAATTAAACACAGTCATGATGCTTATGTCAGGATAACCTGGTTAAGCTTTTGCAGGCAAATATAAGGATGGTATTTTTGTAACCTGTGTGTGCTAGATGGCTACTGTCATCATCAAATTTGACACCTTCAATATTATTGAACCTTCAGTACTACAGCAGAGGAAACATCCCATTGAATCGCAAAATTAAGTGCATTGCCACAGAGCAGGAGGGGCTGAAAAGTGGCTGCCAGCTCTGACTGTGCCTTCAGGAAGGGCTAGATTGTCACACTTCTCTATACCATCCAGCTTCCCCTTCATAATATCAGTGTGCACCCACAGAAGATAGAGAAGTTCTAGCTTTGGATGGTGCCTTGGACACAGGGGCTTCAAGTAGAATCCTCTTGATTATGTGCTGGACTTCTGCATGGTTTACAAAGGTGGAGAGCTCAGCTCTCTTTAGAGAGGAAAGACCATGAACAGATGTGTTGCAGTTACTCCATGGTTCTGAGATGTCTTGTCATTCTATTTCTGGTCCTTGAAGTTGATGTCGGGATGAAAAGTGGGCGTTTCATCTTTTATAGGTGAAGAACACTATGTAATTTCTTGAACAACAGCATATTCCTTTATATTTCTGTTTATTCATGTGTTCCATCTCCTTCATACAGTATTCTGTGTTAGATCATGGATTTTAAGAGTAAATAGTGACTCTAAGTACCCAACTTAGTCTCTTTCAAAAGGTGCTAGTTTACAGAAAGTGCAGGAAATCTGCTTTTTAAGGTGGCTCATGTTAGTCGCCCCAAATCACTAGTCACCTCAGAAAATTTTGACCTGAAAGTTTATCTTGATTTCATAGTAAGTAAATTCCTTTTGACAATTCCTTCTGAAAGGACTGAAAAGGAGCTTGGCCTGAAATGTATACCTCTTAGTTACGCTACATAAACAATTTATTAGTTACATCTGTTTCAACATGTTTATTAAATATATAGGAATCAATATAGAGATAAGGAATTACATAATATAAAATACAGCTAAAGAAATTCCTTCCCTCCCTTATTTATTTTTTCTTCTGAAGTCAGACCTTTTAACCTGCTGCTTAATCTATCTGAAAATTGTAATCACAGCTTTAAAACAATTTGTAGGTACTTGGAATGTTTCAGTGCACATCTTGTTCTTATTATGAAAGGCTTGCAAATGTTAGGAACAGACTAAATCTTTACAGACTGCATACTATACACAAAGATAATTTGTAGCAGGTGTCTTATATTTTCACTATATGGTAATTTTATAGATGATTAGCTGTCCACACATTTCCTCTTGGTCCAGGAACATGTTAAGAGTTCACACTGGAATTACAGGAAGAGAATGAGAAATGAAACAAGTAGGAATTCTCTAAGAGAACAATTATTACAGGTGTTTAGTTTCTGTCATGTTTGCTGTTAAGGCATCTTCTGGCACATAGGACTGTCATGTCTGAAACATGTTAATTTGCTGTCCATAATTAGCAGTGTGAGGAATTTGCAGACGATAATTGGGTAACAAGTAAAGGCTCTGTAAATGGAAAGTTCAGGGTATACTTCTTTTCTTCTAATCATTAAGGGAAAAGACTGTTAGAGGATGAGGATTTGTTTTGCTGCATCTGCTATTAACAAGCATGTACCTCGTAACGTGCAAAAAAAGGCAGGATATAACGTGTATTTTCATGGATGCCCTTGTCTTAACTGTGTATGTGAATTGGTAAGTAACTTACTGCTGTGTGTGCGACCAGAGAGTTTTGTGCCAATGTCAACTTCATGGGGATTCTCCCTGCCTCACTTGATTACTTGATGGTCTGTACCCTATAGAGTTCCCTGTGCCTTCAGATCTGCTTATATTTCATAGGTGTAAGGCCAATCCATGGCTCCTTATTTATACCACTATGTATCTGGAGTAATTCCACTGATTTCAGTGGTGTTATGCCACATCTAAATCAGCAGAATTTCATAATTTTTAAATTAAAATTATTGTGAAAGCATTGATGATCGCAAATAAAAAAAAGGCAAGAAAGCTAATTTTCCTTTTGTGTTGGAATATTAAACGAATCTTTGTTTTATCTTTTTTAATCTTAATGCTGTTTCTTTTTCCTCTTATACAGGAAGGGACACCAATGTGTTAGTTTATATTAAGAGGAGGCTGGCAATGTGTGCAAGAAAGCTGGGAAGGACCAGGGAAGCAGTGAAAATGATGAGAGATGTGAGTTTGGATTTGTTTCGCATGTGATACCTAGATAATAGTAGCATAGAAATGATACTCATTTGCTTACAAGTTAGCATCTGTTCCTGCTGCATGCAGCATTGCTGATAGTCCTTTTGTATGTGTAATGTACATAAAGTTAAGAGATCATTTATAACGTTGCGAAAGCAACATTATGAAACCATAAAATACCAGATGGACGATTGCCTGTGCAGACTGAATTTCCCATCCTGGTACAGTGCAGTCTTTAATTATTTGATCGTGAAGTTACATGATTTTTTTTTTGAAGCACGTAATGAATGCTGCTAACAGTAAGTAGGTCTTAAGTATTCTGTTTCCTCCTTGCAAAGCTGTAGTTTGGCTCTGTGCATTGTTTATGTCACGCTATTCAGACCTGAGGACAGCGTTATTTTATTCATGCAAAACCCATTACTGAGAAGTCAAAAGCAAGTAATTAATCTGTAATGAACTGATATCCCTCTGAGATGGGGGATGATTATATCCCTGTTGTGTGGGCCGGGGAGCTACCACAAGCCACTTGTGACTAGTCAGTGAGCTACAAAGCTGCAAATTTGAAGCGCCGAACAGTAGCTATTTTGAGGATGGCAGGAGGGACAGCTGTCCACGTAAGGCACTGTATATGTTTCAAGTATGTAAAATGCTCAATTTTTGACATAGCTGCAAATGCCCAGCATTTCTTCAAGTGGGATCCCCTGAATGCAGATGAGGAGCACAATTCTTTGAGGAGGTGGCTTGCCTCACCCAAGGTAGCAAGTCTGTGACAGGAGGGGCCCTAGGGCTCTAGGCAGATGATGGTAAAACTGCTTATCAGTTTCCTGTGTTCTCCTTTCTTACACTTCGTTTTCCAGCTCCCACAAGAGTGAGGTAGAGGCGAATCCAGCAAGATAGAAAGTTCTGCAAGTTAAGATAAAGGACCTAAATTTTAAATGCACAAAATGGAATCCCAGACCAGAATGAAGCACCTTCAAAATGTGCTTTAGGCAGCTCACGTGAATGGTGCCAAAACTTGCCTAGTGAAAAGGGAAATTTTTGCTGCAAGTCAGTAGGAATTTTAACATAAAAAGGCGAGTGACTTTCTCTGGGGCTTAGGCACTTGCATCAACAGCAGCAGGGCAAGTATGTCTGCCAGCTTGGAATCCAGCACCCAGCATCTTCTCCTGGACCTGGGGCACTCATGAATATTTTTTGAAAACATTGAGCAGAGTTCATCATAATAGTGTAGGTCATCATCCTAAATAATGTACCAGATGGCAAACAGTGTTTAACTTTGTTTCCTGTCTCTAGCTGGGGTTTTTCAGGCACACAGCTCTCACTCCCCGGAATCACTAGGCTCCCAGACAGAGGTGTTGAAAAAGAACTTGTCAAAACCCCAGCCCTTGTACAGCTAGGAGTGTGAGAGAGAGGGGTGAGGAAGAAAGACATGTTTTTGCAGTCTTGTGGTCAGCTGGGAGAATGTTGATTTCAAAAACGTTGTTTTCAGTCCAGCCAGCTCCACATGATTCTTCATGAATTTTGTTACACATGCGCTCAGGGACAAATACTGAAATGTTTGGGGACAAACACTGGAATTCTAAGTTCTGGCATCAATATACAAGAAAGGTAAAATTTTGAATTTCACATTCAGATGTCACACATCATAATTATGGCAACTTCTGGAGCTTACTATGGGCTGCTGAATGTGTTTTGTGATTTGTAGATCGGGCGATATGGAACAGATACTCTGTGAAGCTGCTTTCTGCTGATGCCAGTATGTACGGTTGATTGTGTATGCTGAACACTGGATTCAGGGACTTGGGTGGTCCATCTAGTCCTAGGTTTCTTATGCAAAGTGAGACCCAGAATGCTTTGATAATAACAGATGGCTTATTATGTCAGAGAGAAAATTGTGTGTTGTTGAAGTTAAGTACAATGTGGATCTCGAAAGGCAACTATGATAGGGAGACCCAAAGTCATTGTTTGTTAGACACCTGAGGGGATGGAAAACATTCTTCTCAATAGGAATGTTTTGCTAAAATGAAAGGACTGGATGCAAGACAAAGGAGGTATAAAGACAGAGTTTCAGCTTCTAGAGCTTCAACTCAGATCAATGCATTCTGTATTTTTTCACATACAGACACTGAGCCAAACGCCTCTAGAGCTGTTCATTGTGAGCAAGCAGAGCTGAGAATTAGCAGGTCCCCAGAAATCTAAAAGCAGCAGTATATCTAGGTCACAACTCCAGTACACTGGGAGCAAGAGAAGGGTCAAGTCAGCTTTGCAGATGCTTTTTTTAGGCTGACTTGGAGCTACTTATTTCTGATGAATGCATATCCTCCATTTCTTCACAGAAGACATAAATAATATACTTATGAAGAAGTTTGAAGAACATGAACGTGTCATTGAAGGTTTCTATGTGATTGATGAGGGAGGAGATGAATTTATTCACCCTAAAAAGAATATGAAGAATATGTTGGCTGGGGACAGCTGAATCTAGCATCAGGGGACAGAGGGCGGAGGGCCTGTTTGTGTTTGAAAGATTGAAAACAGATTTCTCAAGACATGAAGCATGATGGAAATGAAGTGTTAAGAGGTTCATGACACCATCTGGGAAATATGATTGGGATGTAGTGAGTCTTTGCCACTTTGAAAAAAGAAAATATTTGAGAGTGTTTAATTCATTGCATATATGAGGCCATCTTGGGGACATTACTGATGGATTAGATTGTCTTACTTGAATTTTATGTAAGAAAAGACTGAGATCCTGCATAAAACACCTTAATGGAAAGAAAACGAGTTGCTGGTGACTTAAATAAGATTTTGATTTTATGGTTATGTACGCTGCTGATAGGAAAATCATATTCTTCAATATTATATTGAAGATATTTAAAACTTTTTTTTAAACTGTTTTAAAAACTGTTAAAAAACAGGGAGTTTTAATTTTAAAAATTGGGTTGGAACTTCTGTTGCTTCTGTGATTGATTTTGAGATAGTATTTTGTTGCTGGCTTTGCTGCTTGGATGTCATTCATTTAGATGAGTTCAATTAATGAGAATTATGAACCTGTAATTTTCATGTAAGCATGTAATTGAATCACACATAGGTGTTGCTTTTGCTTGTATTTCTGATGATAATTATTTACTATATTTTGCTATGGAAACCAGCAGCTGTCACTATTTGTATATATTGAGCTAACTTGTGATCTCATTTTGATTAGTGTATTGTTGGAATAACTCCAGTCTAGCCAACAGAGTTATTCCAGTTTTATTCCTGTTTATACAGAGCATGATATGGTCTGTGAGGGAACTAGATCTCTTTTACTGTCCCTGAGGAGACAGTCTGCAGTGCTGGTTGTTTTATTTGTTGTGCTGATTATGTTAGGCGGAATTAAACTGGTGTGTTCTAAATGAAGTTGGAAAATTTTATATCTGCCAAGGTGAAAGTCCTTAGTGGTGGCTGTGGGGAATCTTCATTATCCGGTCACGTTGAACTTTTATTGTGGACAGCCTGGGAGCTACACACTGATGAGCGGGGGTGGCCTTTTGTACCAGCTGCTCCCTGCCTGCTCTTTATTGATTCCCTCACCATTACAGTGGAAGAAAACAGAAGTGTGCTGGGTTTGTGTTTCGTGTTTTGCATTGGTTAAAAATAGAGAGGATGTGGAGGGTATGTAAAGGCACTTCTCTCAGTACTTTTCATGGGAGTGGATCAGTGACTGTGCTACTGAATTCAGGAGCAGACCAACATGCTATTTCTCTTGACTGGGTTACTGGAGTATCCAGGTTAAAATGTACCATGCAAGACAGTGAATTGTCAAATTAATCTCAGCTTCTTGAGATTGTTATGGAGAACATTTGGACTGTGGAACAAGCTTTCATCGGAGGGTGATGTATGCTTAGGAGAGAGAAGGGTGGCAGGCAGAAGGCATGCTAGTGCACAAAGTGGACAAAAGCTCTTAATTGCTTCCAGTTTCAGAGAGAAGATGAAAGAAACTCGTTCTTGAGTGTCTTTATCTCCTCGCTGTGGCCCTGAAGAGTGCTTTGTAGTCTTAACAACTCTATGTTTCTGAGATAAAGTGGAATTGCAACTTGTCCCATGCTTTGCAGCTTTGTTTAGAAACGACTGAGATTTAGGGAGTGAAGAAACTCTCCAAGTCTTTCCTCAGCTCTGGAGAAGGATAGAAACCAAAACACTTATTAAGGGTTAGAAGAGTACATTTCATTTCTGGGATCAGTCATATCTACTGAGAAATTACTCTTCAGCTCACAGTAAAGCACCTAGAAGTCTACTTCTATGTACCTGGCTTTTGAGAACGTTGCGGAGGATACTTCAGTTGGATGTGTTTATGTTGTCATCTTGGTGCCCATTTGCAGTCTCTAAATGCATATTTTATGCCACTGGAGACACTAAGGCATTATCAGTACCTAAGCAGCTTGTATTGTTAGAGTGCTGCATGCTTACCAATGGGTTGCATGGTACAGCAGGGGACCACAAAGATGATTAGGGGCCTGGAGCATCTCTCTTATGAGGAAAGGCTGAGGGACTTGCGTCTTTTTAGTCTGGAGAAGAGAAGGCTGAGGGGGGATCTGATCAACACCTATAAATACTTAAAGGGTGGGTGTCAAGAGGAAGGGGCCAGTCTTTTTTCAGTGGTGCCCAGTGACAGGACAAGAGGAAATGGGCACAAATTGTACATAAGAAGTTTCATCTAAACATGAGGAGAAACTTCTTCACTTTGAGGGTGGCAGAGCACTGGAACAAGCTGCCCAGAGAGGTGGCGGAGTCTTCGTCTCTGCAGACATTCAAAACCCACCTGGACAAGTTCCTGTGTAAGCTGCTCTAGGAGAAACTGCTTTGGCAGGGGACTTGGTCTAGGTGATCTTCAGAGGTCCCTTCCAACCCCATATCATTCTGTGATTCTGTAAGTTGTTTAAACACTCAGGCTGCCCTGAGTATTTAAAATGGTTTTAAAAGTTACGTCACTTGAAGGCTTCAAAAGGGTCCTCAACCATACTAAATCAGTTTTAATGATATGGGTAGGTTGTTTTTTTATCTTTTTATGACTAGCAGTATTAGTGATTTTTTGCTGGTATGATGCTTCTGCAAATGTAGCATACTTCCTTGGCAACCTCTTTTGCTGGGCTTTGAATTTGGCTTTTTGTTCAATAGCCTCTTGAATTCTGTATTCTTGTGTGCATCGCTGATTTGCTCTTGGGTACATAGCCAGGACAGTGTTCTGCACCTTGAATTATCAAGCTGTGTGAAACAAAGAGTGTACTAATTGCTAGTGAAGATGTTATTATCCTTAGCAACTTAACAACACAACTTCTGCAGCTACTTGCCTCGGTAGCTACTGTCCGTCTCTCCCAAATACTTCTGTGCTTGAGGCAAGGATTAGTGAGTCAGATTCTTTGGCTTGTGCTACACAGGTCAGGTTAAGCAGGCTGCTCTGCCTTGAGTGGGATTCTAGCTGCATTAACATCCGTAGCAGTTATTTAAAGTACCATTTATTAAAATTTCAAGGAAAGGACTTCTTAGTTAAATGAGACCAAGAGCTATACATTTTAGAAGAGTGCCAGTCTCCCCCACAGAGTAATATCTTCAGTTAATTCTTGTTCTGACACACAAGCACAGCAATAATAGCAAGTGATAAATGCCGATTTTAACATTTCCATTTACCTGTATATTCAAATGTGGTTTGATTTGTCATAGATTCACATGTTGCAGGTGAGAGGGAGGGGTAGGTTGGAACATCTCTCTTTTGAAAGGGCTCTTAAACAAAATGGAGACGCCTGTGATTCCCCTAATGGTGTTTGTCCCTTCCCTTTACCTGCATGTGACTCGAACTCCTCACTTTTTGTCATGTCTGTGATCCTGTGCAAAACCCTCAAAACCTAGAAATTTCATGACTGCTATCTAAACCCGATAATAATGTTTCTCCTACAAAATATGGGTTTCCAGCATTGTGATTCTATTAAGATAAAATACAGTCTTAGAATATAGTCACATAGTCTTGGTAGGAGCCCTGGTAACTTGGACTCCTTTTTGTCTGCCCTCTTGCATCACTCCGTGTTCAGGGGCTTTGTATTGTCCTTTAATTATGCTCTTCCATTTCTCTGGAATCTTCTAGCTCATTTTTGAGTTATTAGATCATTTCCTCACTTTAATTTCATTTAAAAAATTACTTCTAAAAATATGGCAAAGTTTCTGTAAAAAGTACTTTGGGGTAATGCAAATGAAGGAATGTTTTTGAAGAGGGCTATGAGCAATGACTTTATTTTCGTGCTTTATAAAGTTACTAATCTTTGATGTAACAAAAATTGTTATAATTTATCACTGTTACTACTTTTATGTGATGTGATTGTTTAGTAGTAAACGTACATCTGGAACAACTTGCGCTCTTCTGGTATCATGCCACATCTGCCTTTAAAATTCTCTTTAGTCCTGAAATATGTGCATTTTTACAACACAGTCCAAGTAACTGCATTTTCATAATTATATTCCTTAAAGAACTCAAGTCATACTCTGAAGCCTTTAATCCTCCAACTGAGACAGAATGTAATGCATGTTCTAACATATTTCCTTAGAGTTTGCATATTCGGTAAGATATTTTTCAATTTATTGACTCATTGTTAATCCCACATCGAAGAGAAGTCGTGTTATCTGTGAATATTATGGAGCACCAGGGCTAAAATGACATTTGCTAGATTAAAATTGGAATGTCTGCAAATTTGTACCTGTGCCACCTCACAGTTAGCGTAAACTGGATCTGGGTCTCTTTTCTAACACTCTGAAGTTCAACCATTAGATGACATGTCAGATTCCCTGAATTCCACATATGGAAGAAAATATGTGGATCCTACTGCTAATTGTTTCCAAGCTCCAAAGAACCAGGATCTGGCGGATTTGGCTTCTTAGCTTCTGTCCTCTTTGAGCTGTGAGCTCCTCTCTGAGCTGTGAAAGAGTAACTGCGGAGCTGCTTCCAAATAAAACAGTGGTTATTTGCCAAAAGGAACGTAGCACATAGAGAAATGCATTAAATGACAGAACCCTACTTTTGCTGTAATTAGGCAGAACTTTATTTCAGGTAGGTCCAGTGTATTTCAGGTAATTTTTCAACTCCAGAGAGCTATGAGAGTGTCTCTTTACTTCGTGAATCCCACTGACAGTGAGACCATGCTAGAATGAGATGCCCTTTTAGGGCCAGGAGTCAGCCTAATTTTTAAGAATCTGACATTGTTAACAGAGCCTTTTTGTGAACTAGCCTTACTCCGCTGACAATGTTTCTTCCCTTCTGTCCTTGCCAAGTGAGCAGGCCTGAAGAAAAACCTAAGTATTATTAGACATCAGAGAGTCAACGTGGAGCGACACGTTGTAAATGCCTCAAGCTCAGGGTAGGCTCCAGCCAGAGCTTAGACATCTGAAAGCTCAGCTGTAGACAGTGAAGCCCACAGAAATGGAGGTTTCTGGTTTTCTACTTAGAAATGGCTTGGAGGTTTGCCTTTTCTGCCTTGTTCAGTTAACAGTTCTTACGGATTACAAGTCCTATACAAGAAAGCAGCTTATGCAAAGTGCTTGTGAAAATAACAGTTCTATCCATACTGTCTGCTTGATTCTTCAATGGTGGGAAACAGTTGCACTTGAAAGATAGCAGCCTTAGTCATTCCTCTTCTAGGAGACAGATTTATCACTTGAGATACCCACCACCGGAACAGGTACACTGGGAATTAAAGTTGTAACAGTTTTGCTGTTTGCATTGAATTTCTCTTATTTGCTTCTTGTTGTTGTTTCTTCATTGTAGGCTGAATTCAGTTTTCATATTTATGAATTAATTCAGTTGAATACATTGATCTAAAAATGTTTATTTAGAAGATATGAGTATAAGCAGCAATGAATGGCTGCAAGTACTGCTCGTAAAATGTGTGACCATGCATACAGCCATAATGCACATGGAGAATAAATGTGTCACCACCAGGTTATATATAAGATCATTCATTTATCCACCTCTGTATTCCCTTGAGTCCCATGGTCTAGTCGTAGGCATAAGCTGTAGCTTAAAGCTGTTTTCTACACAAATAATGTTTCATTGCTAATTGATGCATGATGTTAATGTTATCAGGGGGAGAATAATGGATGCAACAGTTAAAGGTACATTCCTTGAAAATGTTTCAAAAATTAGATCTAAATGAGAAAATGCTGATGACTGAAATATTCTCAGGGAAAGGAGTCCTCTTCATTAAACTGTTCTTTGGAAGATAAAACTTGTTCTTCATCCAATAAATCAGATGTGGATTTCCTTGTACCATAAAGCATTTTTTGTGATCAGCACGTTTTCATATCCATCACAAAATCATTGAACCTACACCCTGCAATATGGACTGGGGTGAGTCTGGAAATATGGCCCTCCCAGGACCAGTGATAAGACATCCGTTTGTGTCAGACTTATTTCCAGAATTTTTCTGAGAACTTATACTCCCAAAATATTATTTATCTAAAAAATTAAAAATTATTAATTGTCTGCAAAAGCTACCATTTCTGTTTGTTTGCAGTATACCTAATGAATCTTTCAATGAAAAGGAAGTCCACTTTCTACGCGTGTATCTATTTCCCCCCAAAAGTGCAGAGCAATTAGAATAAAATATGGGCTAACCCAGCCTCAGGTCTTAATTTCATCACTAAAAAGTATTTTGACCAGTACAAGTTCAAAGTAAAATCCTTGTGAACATAGATTTGGTATGATATCTTCAATACCTGTTTGAACATATTGCATTGTAGGAGAATACATTCATAACTGTGTGGTGTCTCTTTCCATATGGGATGAAAATAAGCTTTGCTTAGTGGAGCACAGGTTTTTCATAGCAGCTAAGAAACCAATTAACTGGAATTTTGCAATGAAACTTTTAGTCCTAACTAGTGTTTATGTAAAAAGCTGTAGCGGCTTTGGTGAGAAATCTTGAGTGCTGAATTTGACGACTGTCTCTTGAGATCTTAAGGTGTGGAGAAAGAAGATAACCAAGCCTCTATCTTTCCATTAAGTGCGGTGCTTGCCACTCAAATGAAAGCATTTGTCAGGTTACAGTAAAGACATAAAAAGAATTAAAATTGATAAGACAAACTACTTAGCAAATGTTAGTCTGTAACTTCACAGAATCTAAATCTTTGGGTGCAAAGGGAGGTGTGTGCCTCTTAAGCTAGAGTCCAGACTAGAGCTCGTTGCTGTACGAGTCTGGGGAACTCGAGGGTGCGTTCTTCATCTCACGTTCAGGGATAACATGCCCATCTTTCCACCTCTGTGTGGAGTATGAGCCAGCCTCCCTCTCCATCTGCTGGGAGGGGAGGGGAGCAGGCTCAGGCTCACAGTGCGTGCTCTGTTGCTCCTCAGCATGACGCAGTATTTGGCCTGCCCTGACCATCCAGCAGGCCCACGTTACAAACTTTTGTGGCAGTATTTTTTTTCCTTCCCCGCTATGAGGCCTAAAAGATGACCTGTCATAATATTCTTCTAAGTGGCTTTACTTTCTGGGAAGTTTCTCAAAAAACAAATTTTTACTGTGACTGAAAATTATTTGCAGTGAAAACTATGTACTGTACGTTCTGAGATGACAAAGAAATGAGTTCATGTCCTCTCTCCCTTTTCTTTTTTTTTTAATAGCAAACATGCTGTCATTTGTGCATAGTCAGTGTTTGAATAGTTGAGTGGCTACTTAGAGGTGTTTTATTTTTGTAGCTACAGTATCAACAGAGTTCATTATAACTGGGTTGGACTTCTTAGCGTTCAACCTTTCCCAGATGAAACCTTTATTAACACTTGTCAGTTTGGAGGCCTGGCAGTCCGGACAGTGACCTTTATTCTGCTGCTGTCTTAGGCAGGGTTTATCACTCTGACAGAACCTAATTAAAATAGAGAAAAATAATCAGTGAGTGATGTCAATGAGAAATGGGGAACCAGAGTAAGAGCTTTTACTGGCCACAGTACATCTATAACTAGCTGCAGCTCTTCCCTTTTCCTCACTGATGGAGGGAATGTTATTCTGCCAGCCGTTATTCATTCTCAATGAGCAGAGATAATCTTTCTTAATCCCTTGGAGGGGTTTCTTTGCAATATGTTCATTCTGAACTTTAAATCACTGTTTACTTAGGGCCAGATTCTGTCATGCTTCTTCCTTCCAAATAGTAGCTTCCTCTGTTAAAAATGCAATAGTGAGTAAGGACAAGAATGAAGAGAAGTAGGCTCTATGCTGGTTCTTTAACTGATGAATCCAAGTATGTGAATTTTCACATGAAGTTATTTGCTCCATGAGCAATGACTTAAACTTTGTATTTTATTGCCAAATCCTTCCACTTTACCTAGGTGAGCATGAAGGCCTGTGGTCCATCTTTTTTGAAAACTGGAGAAGGAGAAAAGCCTGCAAACTATGCAGTTTTGCTTGTGTTCTTTTTCACAGGTTTAGCTCTTAGCATTGAAACTAGGTGTTTTATGACCATCCCCATGCCACTAGCATCAAATATATAGATATATATAAAATCAGTTAAACAAAACACAACCATAATTGCTTTTGATATTTTAATAATCCTCATACTGCAACAAAGTCAGTACTATCGAGAGAGCCAAATTTAGGCAGACTTATCCCGTAAGGTCAGAATACTTCTTACATTAGCTTATGACAGACCATTAACACAAGGAAGAAATTCTCTGCGCTTTGCATCTCTGTTTACCTCTTAAGGTCTCTTCCTTAACATAGTGAAGGAGCTCTAGTGCATTACGTGTTTCTCATGTTCTAAAGGTCTTGCTGAATCTCCACTTCTCTTGTTTCAATCCTGCCTTATTTTTGTTTATGGTGCCTGTTCATGAGATTAAGACCTGCTGGTTCTCATTGGTGTCTCTATTTGTATTTTCAAAGGTGGGTTTATTACATGACAGAGTTTTCAGGTCCAGCTTACTATTTTCAAACTGAGCAAGGCTGACCTTGAATCATTTTCTTTTCTTGGCTTGTTAACAGTATTTCTGTTCTCATAAACCATCTCAGAGAGATTGTAACGGATAGTGTTCTCCTGCAAGTTCCTGAAGAACAGCAGTAGTATCAGCTGTCCTAGTTCTACACTGTGGGACCTTTTTGTGCTGAATGTGTACCATGTAAGCAGCTAAGGTATAGCAACCATGACACAAGGAAGCAAGGATACTTTAACACTTCAGTTCTTTAAAGAATCTCTTTGACAATAAAAAAATATTATTTAATCAATTCTGCATTAGAAAAACGCGGATACTTCTGATAAGTGTGGCTTCAAAAAGGAGATGCAAAAGAATATCAGCTTCAGTGATTTGAATCTATGCAGACGCTGAAACTAAGGATACCTAAGAACAAATACCTGGTATCTCTCAAGGGTTTAGTTCATAAAGTAAAAATTTTTTTACATGTAAAAGGATTAGATTATTTTAACTGCACATTTCATTCAGTTTGTCATACAAAACGGATTCTTTAATTATAGTGTTAGATTTGTATAAACTTTACCTTTATTGTTGCTGCCTTTTCTTTCTTTTTTTTTAATATATATTGGCCACAATTGCAGTTATGTTCTAAAGCATCCACAATTACAAATCCTAATATCACATACTTGATAATGTAGTTGCATATATGTAAGCTTCTCGTATTTTATTTTATTCTGGTTTTTTTCAGTGTATTTTCTGTTTTTCTACTAATATACCAGAGAGATGCTTGGTTACTTACTACTGATATACAGGAGCTACATTGTTGAAGATTCTTTTCCAGTACAAGATAACTCTTCTTCCCTTCGAAGAAGTTAATTGAAGGAGAATTATGTATTCAGGCAGCTGTGTTCTTGGATTTGGCTAATTACATCCTATGCAAAGCATGTCTTGTCAAGAAACCTGATCCAGTGTCCCTTAAGAGTTCAGAAATTTCTGAGATAATAGTGAACTCTGGGAAAGAGCCAAGAACAAGGGGAACTGACGGGTTTTAACTTGGTGTTGGTTACTTTAATGCATGTTGAACAAGGAACTCTTTTCCATGTTAATAATCTAACCTTTAATATATTATTGATTTTAGTTGATGAAGGAGTTCCCTCTGCTCAGCATGTTCAACATCCATGAAAACCTGCTAGAGGCTTTGTTGGAACTGCAAGCGTATGCAGATGTCCAGGCAGTCTTAGCAAAGTACGATGGTAAGTTCATACATATTTATATTTTCTCTATATGGTACACACAGAAACAATGTTTCTAAGCCAAACTTTTAAAATTTAGGAAACTGTAATTGAGCTCATTAGCAGGAGCTTCACAGATCCCCTTACACAGTCCTTAATCCAGAGATTAAACGTTGGGTGTTATTTCTGCCAATCCATGCTTAATCCATTGTACAGGGTAATGGAACTCACTTCCTAGCAGCTCTTCAGTGCTTTTTTTGCTTTCAGTTGATGTTTAAAGAATGACTGTTTAGGTTCTGCGGACTTTTTATTGCATGATATTCAAAATCTGTGTGAAGAAAGTATTATCAGGTCCCTTGTGGACTTTTTTATGAGTGTTAACTTAGAGGCCTACAAGTGCTTTACAAACATTAATTGATTTAACTTCACAGCAGCCTAGTGAGTAGCAGACTTCATGTCTTATGGGGAAAACTTGGAAAGCTCAGAAGACTAGGTGAACTTTTTGCATTAATTTTCAGTATTTTTCAGTAAGCGTTAGTGTATGTAGCATTACATCACTTTTTATATTCAAATCACAGCTCCTGCTCACTTGAGCTCTAGCCCTTTGAACTTGAATTCAAGACACCAGAGTCTCAAACAGAGAAGGGACAGAGTAAGAAGCGCCAACTGGCATACTTTGTTTAGTTTAAGTTAAATGGATTTTCCTTGTATTGTGTAGAAACTGTGACAGAAACAGGAATACAATCCAGTTCTCTTGACCAGCATTCATCAACCGTCACAGTGCCACTCTTCATCCTCTTCCTGCAGTCCCTGGCTTACTCACTGTCATGGTTTAACCGCAGCTGGCAGCTGCGTGCTGACTCCCCCAGGCTGGGATGGGGGAGAGAATCAGAAGAGTAAATGTGAGAAAACTCATGGGTTGAGATAAGACAGTTTAATGGGTAGAGCGAAAACCGCACACGCGAGCAAAGCAAAACAAGGAACTCATTCACTGCTTCTCATGGACAGGTAGGTGTTCAGCCATCTCCAGGAAAGCAGGGCTCCATCAAGTATAACGGTTGCTTGCGAAGACAAGACACCGTAACTCCGAATGTCCCCCCCTTCCCTCTTCTTTCCACAGCTTTATATGCTGAGCATGACATCACGTGGAATGGAATATCTCTTTGGTCAGTTGGGGTCAGCTGTCCCAGCTGTGTCTCCTCCCAACTTCTGGTGCACTCCCAGCCTGTCCACTGGCAGGGTGGTACAAGGAGCAGAAAAGGCCTTGACTGCTTAGCAACAACCAAAACATCAGTGTTTTACTGACACTATTTTCATCCCAAACCCAAAACATAACACTATACCAGCTGCTAGTGAGAAAGTCAGCTCTCTCCCGGCTGAAGCCATGACATGACACTCACTATCCACATTCCAGGTTCTGCAACAAGTGAATCAGGAATCCTACAGCCGTCAGTTTCATGTTGTGTTACTACACAGTCCTCCTTCATCCTCAGAGAAGTCTCATTCTATGCACCAGAGTATGGCAAGGGGGTTTATGAAAGGAATATTATGTAATCATGTAACTAAAAATGATATCATAACACCCATGAATCAGGTGAATTAAGTGAAACAGGTAACCTTAATTTTGATGTTTCTTAACTCTTTCTCTAGGTTGATCTTGTAGCCTTTAAAATGTTTTTACTTATTAGCTCTTAGATCCTTTCTGGTGTTCTTTGAACAGAGATTTTAAGGCTTGTAACTTCCGAAGTTTTTGAAAAGGTAGTTGGACACCATTTGAGGTACTGTTGTATAAATGGCTACTAATATGGGCACTGGAGCCTATATCCACAGTCTTTTGGCCACTCTTTGATTCTTTGAAGGACTTAGCATCTTTTCCAGCCTGCCCTTAGTTATCTTCCACCCCATTTGTCTACTGACTTGTTGTCTACTTTTCTTTTGCATGGTCAGTTTCAGCTTTTATTGCCCCCAGTTCCTACGAGAGGCTCCTTGTTCAGCCAGTACTGCTCATTCCTAATTCCATTCTTCTGCCTCTCCTAACTATCCGTCCCAGTCTTCTCTTCAAGGCAATGATGGTCATGATACATCTCCTCACCCACTTCCCAATGCCTGTCTTAGCAGACATCTTTTCCTTGTACCCTTTTCTCTCTGGTTTCTGCCTCCTCTCATTTGACATCCTCTGCGGCATTGCCTGGATGCCAAAAAGCAGAACAGCAAGAGCCCACACAAGCAGAGGCTTCTCGCTGTCAGCCCCGGTACTTGGCCCCATGTCATCACATGGAACAGTGGCAAGGGGATGATACGTAAGTTTATTGGAGTACTGAGATGTGTGTACTTGATGAGCAAAGAATCTTTGGAGGGTATAACCGAAAAAATTGCAGAAGCTTCCACTGAATATGTGCTAACTACTTTCTTCTAACATCTTATAACTTAGGAAATTAAGATAAATTTTAATGAGGCTAGCAATAGACCATTGGCTTGATCCTAACACAATCATACTGCCCAATTTCAGACACCTGCAGTAAACTGTGGTAGAGCTGAGGTTATTTAGGGAAAGATAAATAAGCAGCTGATTACAGGCAGCATTAGTGATAGTCACTGCTACCAGTCCAGCCTGGAATGTCAGCTCTTTCTGGAGTCAAATCATGTCACTAAGGCCCTTGAGTACTGTTACCCAGTAGCAGTAATGACTCTCAGATCTTGGTTGTGCTTAGTCTGGTTGAAGAAACCTACAGTTTAAGTGGTAACATCAGAGTCTTTCTTGTAGCTCCTTGTATTTCAGTAATTTCTGTGACACAGGTGTAGGTCCCCATGGACTTTATTTTGGCACTGTAAGAAACAAGTAAATAGAAATGCCTATTTTTATGCCCCAGGCACCACAAGACATTGGCACCTTCTAGTCTTGAATGTAGTTATGAGATAATAGCCATGGCAGATAGCAGAACTGTGATAGAACAGGGAATTAAGCCATGCCCTCCCAAATCTCAGACTAAACTCCTGTGCTAACTCTGCTTTTGCATACTAAAGCCCCGATGCCTAGTTTTAAACAACACCGTGGTGGCACTTAGTGTCATGGAAGCTGATGAAACTTGGAAGGTGCATTTCATTTTCTCAAAAAAAAGCATCTGATAGTCAAAACTGAGTTCATAAATGTAACAAAAGGCTTTTCAAAATAAAACTCTTCTTACTTTGTCTCTTTGAACCTATGCAGTTTCAACTCATGCTTTGCCATATATAAACAAAGGTGTGTGTATACCCTAGGTATGCACAAGGACTCAGCAAACACAGGCTTAACCAGTATAACCCTTACAGTTCATGAGTCTCAAAAGGCCTGTCTCAGGGAGTCTCAGCTCATTTTAGAACTCATCAACTTCATGTGTTGTAAGATTTATTGGAATATAAAACAATGAACTCATTTATACTTTCCTATCTGCAGTTTCTGTTGGTCCCACTCCACTGCCTTTTTTTGACTAAGAGCAAACCTGATTTATTGTATTTTGATAACATATGAACAAATTATTTCCTTGAGCAGTCTGCCCCCACCCTGGGCTAAAAAGTTGGATCACATTATGCGAAACCTCAGCCCCTGCAAGCAGACACACTGCTTTACAAAAAGCTGTGTGTTAAATTGTGTTTATACTATGTACCTGGCAACAGAGCTGATGTCCATACTCATTATTCATGGAAAAAGGGCCTCGTTAGTGGGACGGCATGCACTGTTGCTGAGCTACATCGTTATGGTTTCAGAGTTCAGTGTCTGTCAATAGAGTGCAGATGACCTAAATACTGTTGAATTCTGAAAAGATTTTTGGCTCTGATTTCACACATATCCATGTTATTTACAGCGTAAATAGCTATGGCTACTAAAAAGACTGTTCTTGATGGAACAAGCTTCTGGTATTCACAGTAGGTAAAGTTTCTGTGCTCCTCTTCCCTGGCTTTTTAGACAGATTGTTTTCCAGTGGAGTAGGTCTGCTTGTTGTGATGCTTAGGGAAAATGATTTATTAACTTTCCTGGGCAGCCAGTTGCTTTGATTGTAACTATCTGGTAACCTGGCACTGTGTGAAAACTCAGACCTTTCTGGCAATTGAAAGTTCAGATTTAAAAAGAGTGGATGCCTGTGTATTTAGTCATAGTGATGCAGTGGTTCCTCCCTAAACCTGTCCTTGCTTTCCTTTTACTAAATGACAGTGTTTTCCAGTGAGACTATAAGCCATCTGGTTTGCAGGAGGAACACCTTATACAGATTCCCCTTTCGCTTACTCCCTTGCAAAGAAGGAGAAGGACTATATCGCTGTGTAGACAGAATCCCAAATTCAGAGCTCACTTGAGAAGATAATTTAGACCAGAAGATACATAGAAAGTGGTTTTAAAATACTAAAGGTCTCGTTCTGCTCTAGGCTATGACACTTTTTTTATGTGGTAATGGCTGACTTCAAAGAATCCTACTTTAAATAAGTGTCAAATCAAAACGTAGGCCTTTGAAGAAACACTTTAGAAACAGAGTCTTTGTCTTGGAATACTTTCAACTTCGTGAAATCTAAACAGTTAATGTAGAGAAATTAGTTCTTTAAAATGTAACCTATTCAGGGCTACTCTCTTTTCTGCAGTCCAATTTCTTCTTGTCCTTGCAGGCTTATGAAATGGGTAAATTCTATTTATATTGAACTTGAAGGCATTCCTTCTGTAGAGAGTTGCAGATTGATGAACCAATTGCATGGAGTCTTCAATTATATTAGCTATGGTCTCTGGGGGTTTTGTGTATATGTATGTAATTGAGATCACAGCTCCACTCCATCAGTTCCATTACTTGCGATGATTATGTTTGGTATTTTTGAGATGTAATACCTGGTGGAGCTAACTGGGTTGTGCAAGAAAGGGTTTTCTTCTGAGTTAAAGATGTAGCAAGTGGCAGTATGGAAGCAACTATCGCCTCATGCACACTATTTTATAATCCTTTTATTTCTTTGAAAGAGAGACCTTAGGAGAAAGTTCCTTTTAGTTAAGGTCATGTCAAAACCTAGTCTGCCTTTTCTGAGTGATTTCAATCAGGTAAGACCTCCAGTTTGTGTTACAGCAGTATCAAGATAATAGTTTCTCTTTTTTCCCGTTACATCTTTTTCAGCTTCTGCTTCTAAGAACTGGTTTCTTTCCTCCATGTCAAAATCACTTGTCACTTCAACTAGGTCTCTTCATCAGTTCTGTGTCTTTTCATACCATCTGGTCCCTTTATTTGCCATATGATTCTGTGGGATTTTTTGTTTGTCCTGCTTGTGCAAAAGCACAAAAAGTCTAGACTAATTATACTACTCTTGCTGTTTCTGATCTCCCATAGGGAAAATTATTCCTTCGCCTCTATAGGTGTTTAGGATTGAACTTGGTCAAAACAAAGGGGCTGATACCTGCCTGGTCACTGAGATATGCATCTCAGCAAGAGTTGCATATGAAGTGTTCACAACCAGCAGTGATCCTCCAAATCTTTCCATAACTGAACAGTGTAAGTTTTAGTTGTGGTCATGGCAAAATAAACACTTTTTGTTTGTGCTGAAATGTTTTTCCCATCCTATCGGGGGCCAAAATCCAGGCCTGAACATACATAGTGGCTCCGTGTTTGTGTTTGACTGGGGTGTCTCCCGCCACTGAGGAAGAATGTCAAAATACAGAGAATTGGAACTGCTTTGTTTTGCAAGCGCAAAGTAAGCGTTAGATCATTGTGTTCAAAGTTTTGCTCCCTCCAGCATGTTTTCTACCACGTTTTGTGGAAAAATGCAATGACTATTCTCATTGGAGATAATACTACAGGATATTAGATCCTTTTGACAAAGTGTTTTTCCCCTGATGTTCAGTTCATACTTTCCTTTATTGAATTCCATCCCATTACTCTTGCTTTTAACCATTTGTATGAGCTTAATTCACTTTCTTCCTTAATGTTTGTGTCTTTATAGATGATTGCGTCTCTCTTCTGTCATCACTGACCCAACCTGCACATATTTATTTGCTAGAGCTCTTTCATTCTTTCCCATAAGCAATTTTTCCTACCACCTGTGCAAGAGCTGACAATCTAGCCTGTAGGTGCAGAGAACTGGGGGTATTCTTTGCTGACAGGGCAAGTGTTGGCCTATCACTTACACAGTGGAGTCTACAGACAGGACGAGGAAGAGAAAATCAGAGCTGGGGTTCACCCCCAGGCTGTAGCACAATACATGTCCTGTTTTCCACCATTTTTTGTTTTACCTCTTTGCATAACTTCTTCCAGTTTGTTGGTATATTTTCAGTCACATATTTGGAAATATGTGAATGATTCCAGTAGCTTAATGCAGTCTCTCTCCAGTGCTATATGAAGAAGAGCTAGCAGTTTGACTGGAAGGATCTAGTCGAGGACTGTGCAAATTATGGCCCCAGATCTACAGCCTATTTCGCCGAATATTTAAGTCCTATTAGTGTTGATAAGACTATTCGACTATCTGAAATTAAGCCCATAGGAATCTGTATTGTTGACTTGGGAATAACATATGCTTCAGGGTCAAAATGGGGAATAATTTCTGATTAGTGACCTAGTTTTTACATTTATTAATGACTAAAGCAATTACAGTATGCCTGTCTGATGACTTGGATGGAAGATGTTGCACCAGTCCCTATCCAGATTCATCCTTTCTTGGTTTAGTTGCTATTTTATAAAAACAATAGATCATGACCTATTTAGATGGTATATGGCATCTGCTTGAATCAGAGAAGAAGTTGATATTATGGTTTCAAATCTCTATCCATAGCATCTTTCCATTAGTTCACTCTCACAAGCAACCGCTTATGAAGCAAACGACCAGTAAGAATTCACTTTGCCAAACCTCCCCATAGTTGACTGGGACTAATCAAAAGAAAATGCTGGTAAATTAAGTCTAGACTATTTTGTATTCTGTTTAAAGATACAAGCAATAAGGAAGAAGGAGAGCCTTTTTTAGATTGACACATCAGTTCTTATTTGGCAAAAATGTCCTGATGGTTTTGACAACAGAATAGCAGTCACATCTTTCAGCACATTGTGGGAGCTCCACGAGTAATCACAGGAGGGTGGGAAACAGTGTATGTGAGGTTATTTTGCCAGATGGCTCACAGAGCTGAACACAGTCATTTATGAAAAACTTCAGTTTGGTTCCTGACAGAAGACATATCTCCTAGGGCTAGTTAATACTTGATTCTCTTGCTAAATTCAAATTGTAACCAGACATAATTGTCTTACGCTTTTCTCTAAAATACGAGGGTCCAGTTTTGGAGATGAAGCCTAAATAATACAAGGATTTTGAAGTATTGTAGTGATCAGACCAGGATATAGCAGAACCAAATACTTACAGTCTACTGTGGAGGAAACAAAAAGCAAAATGCTTTTGGAGGGAAGCAGGCATGGACCTACTGATGGCTATCTCCGCAGCAACATAAACATGAACATTTATATGTATTTCTTCCACTGCCAGGGGACTGTAGGTATTATCCTCAAATAATTGGTGCTTGCTCATTAGGAGCATAGTACTGAAGGAGGCCTCCTGGGTGAGTCACGTTCCCCACTGTTGCATTTACTACATGATATTACCCCTTCTATGAGAATTAGCCATTTTGTTTGGCCGACTATTCTACCTGGAAATATGCCTCAAAAATCTGCTTCTTAGAAATCTTCTTTTAATCTTCACCCTAAATTTAATTCTGAACCGTTTATTCTTGTGCCAACATTATCGTGTACCTAAGCAGACCTCCTTTCCTGGTGTTCCTTGTGGGTAAGCGTGGGGAACAGTTGTATCTTCTCTCAGACTTTATTTCGTTTGTATTGTTATGAGAACATTTCGGTCTTTCTGTTTGATTTTATTGTTCTTGACCATGGGTGGTCAGCTTTGAACACAATATTCCTTGAGAAATCCCATTTCTTCTGCAGGAATGACTCAGGTGGTGTACCTGAGCCTTACCTCATCTCACCACATTTCCCTTCCTTACAGATGCCAGCAGTTCATTGTGGATCATCCCGCCATCTAGGCACACAGATATTTCCAACTCAGGAGCACTTACTACATACTGGAAGAACCTGTTTTGTGATATGGTGTTTTGGTTTAGTATATTTAACCCTGTATCAAGCTCAGTTCCTACCATACGATATCTTAATCTCTTAGCCAAGAATTGTAATATTCCTCACAACTTGGTCCATTCAGCTTCCGCTGAGCATTCTTTACTCAAGTATCAATGATCTGATGCAGATAGGGCTGTTATACATGTGGTTAGAGTGTTTTTGTGTGTTGAGTGGTCTCATTGTTTGACTTCATGGATTGCGTATTAATGGCTGAATTGCCACTTTCTTGCTGTCATTCTGGGTTTTGCTGGCATACCTGCTTTCTTTGATGAAATTGAGCAGCAGCTTTCATTGGCATAACAACTGTTTTTCCTCTGCTACATCATTTATGTACTCCAGACCCTCTTGATTCCTCCCAGTTTTCAGCTCCTTCAAGCAGATAGAAAAGTGAAGTGGTGGTCTTGTTGCATTATTCAAAGAAGTCCAGGCAAGCATTCTCTTCTTGGTCCTTTTTTCATATGTGAAGTTTGCCTTTTGCCTGGGAAAATGTATTTCCAGGGACTTCTAGGTAGACTTCTTGTTCTGTGTCATTCATGCAAAATTTTATAAAGGTCAGATCCTGAACTAACGTTGCTAGGCTTGAACTGGTGCAAGGGAAAATATTTCCGTGAGGTAATAGTGGCTTGATGTCCCCGAGAAACGCTTGCAGGTAAGGGGAAAATAGTATTCTATTAACCAGTTGGAAACCTTATAAATGACAGTGTATTGATGGCTTTCTTGGTTTGTTTTTTACTTTTCCATTCTTCTACCTTTCACTCCACTTATGATTTAATGAATAAGGTTTATACTGAAAGACAGAGGCTGGTATGTTCTGAAAAAGATACTTCTGTTTACTGGAAATCACTTTTAACTCCTAATGTTAAGGAAAACCTGGTATAAGCAGGGTTATTAAAGGGGCTTATAAATACTTTCTCCACCTGTCATTGAAAATGTGCTCATGTATGTTCTATTAGTGGAGTAATTAACATATCTATCACCCAGCCTGCTTTGCATGCTGTTGATTTTAATTACTTTAGTCACTACAATTACATACTCCAGTGAAATTATAGTTGGAATATATTATAGGGGAGCCTCCAACAAGATCTTTACGTCTTATACTTGAAGTGCAAGTGCATAAAAAGACAATAGAGATGATTTAACAGGTAGCATTTTCAAAATGCCTCAGTCGATCTGGCAATGTATTCTATGTAACAGAACAACATTCTGCTTGGTTGCTTGGTTGTTAATAAATGAAGGCTGGTAACTGCTGAGATATGACTTGCCTATCCTCTTTAACTCCTTTTAGGAGCCCTGTCTTGAAAGGCACTGGGGTTCAGTAAATCACAAGTTTCTCTTAACCCTAAAGCTACCAAGCTCTATGGTAATTCTGTCTTTCTAATCAGCTTTAGTGACAAACTGGGGGATAGAATCTTAGAACAATAGTCAGATTAGCTGCTCTTAATTTTACAGTGGGCCTCCTCCAGTGCCTTGTGTTTACTGTGCTGTGTATTTGTTACTTACTATATGAAACTATAATATTGCAGTGTGCAAAAGCGTTTGCAGAATCCAGCCTTTAGTGGAGGTTGTTTGGTTTTGTTTTTGTTTTTTTCATTTAGCTGTAATGTTTAACTTTTTAATGCTGGAATCTTTCAGTCAGTATATAATATGTGTCTGCTGGGTCAATTACTAATGTGGAAGTAAATTCTTCTCTGTAACAGTGGGAACAAATCTATAACTCAAGTCTGTTAAGCATCATTTCTCTCTACGTTTTGGATGCTTTGTGCCAGTCCACTGGTAGAGGACAGGTATAAATTAAGTTGAACTAATGGTTTAAATCAGGTTTATGGCTCCTGTTTGTCTCTGGAACAGCATAAAATGGCCAGAGACTGGTGAATATTTTGGTCCAAGATTTACTTAAAAGGCAAACCACCTTATTTTACTGTTGATCTTTAACTGCGTTAAATCTAATGGTGGTTTGCTTGCAAGTCAAATCCATTATTACTTAAATAGCTGTCTTAACTTGTATTGGTGCCACATATTCATATTAGACAACTACTGCTGAGTGAAGACAAGAGGAGTGAATAAGATAGCCCTCAGCTGTTACTTAGATGTTTTGTTAACTGTGGAAAAATTTATGTATTCCAGGTTACCTATACATTTATATATGAAGTAATGAAATCTTTCATTATGTCTCTATCATGTCACACTTTGAATTAGTTCTCTAATGAACCCAGTTGCTGCTTAAATAGCAGTTCCAGTGGTCATCAACACAGGTTTTTAAAGCCTGTGTATTGGGTGGAAATTTAAAAATCCATGTGACCTGGCAGTACAAGTCCCAAGATCAGAAAGTATTCTGAATTCACGTAATAACTTTGCATGTGCCCTGCATACTCTGAAGTATCAATCAAACACTGTTCTTTCTGTGGACTTTTAAATTTTTGGATGTTTACTTTTTTCTTTCTTTTCCACAGATATAAGCTTACCAAAATCAGCAACAATATGTTACACAGCTGCGTTGCTCAAAGCCAGAGCTGTCTCTGACAAGTAAGTGCATAAGAACCACTGTCCAGCAAAATTCCTGATTTAACTCAAGATTTCTCTTAGCTGAGCCCACACCCTAACAATCTGTTGGGTTAGCAGGAGAATTCAGTCCTGCAGTAAATTTATAAAATGACTGTATATGTATCAGAAAAAATTACAGTGATCAAACATTGCACTTCAAATATTACAGAAGAAGAAAAGAAGAGAAATAGCATAAATTCAATTCTTGTTTTGGTTTTATGTATACTGTCTTGGTGAGCTTTGGCTTCCTAGATAGTATCATGAAGATGCAACTCAAAGGTGTTGTGTGGCTGAACCTCTTCAACTTTGTATAAACCTGACCACAAAAAGGTAACAAATAAATATGGATGCACTGGTAGCAATGTTGTTTTACAAGTGCTGTCAGAACATTGCTCATCTACTTAAATAGCGGCAGGTGGATTTAGCATTACTACGTCAGGGATTCTGAGAGGTAGATGACGTTCATATTTTTAGAGACACAAATGTCTGCTCACTCCTGTTACGGTTTTCTCTTGGGTCTCAACCTTCCAAGGTGCTGAGTACACCTACTTGATGCCTGTGGACTTGAGAGTACTGGCCCACTCTGAAAGGGTGCTCAGCTCCTTGTGAGGTGGAGCTCAAAAATCCTGATTCCGCTCTCAGATGCCTTCACACAAATCTCAGGCAGAGTTGTGTCTGTGCACCTGAGGGTCGAATGCCTCCCTAAAGTTGGAAAGCAAGTAGAGTGGAAAGCCATTTTCTTGACTGACATCCTGACAGTTTTTGCTTTTAAAGTGTATGTACACATCAAGATCTAAGTAATTTTCTTTCATTCTTTTTATCCTGTAGATCGCCAGTACCTACTGCAACATCTTTCCTCCCTACACAGCGACTCCAGCTTGGGAGGGCAGGGCTAAGGTTGTCACAGCTTTCCCTGTGGTGTCTGCCTGCCAAGTACAGCTCTGGAGTTAGCCGTGGGGTGTGAGGTGAGAAAGAGATTGCATGGTCTGGTTTTTCATTCACTGGGGCAGATGATTTGCCCACAGTTTGGGCATACTACCCTCAATGGTGCTGCGGCCAGTAGACCACCCGCTACTGCTGCTGCATCGTGCTTCTATCCCAACCTGACCCAGGGGCATTGGGTTGGGAACCTCCCTAAAACCTCCCCAAACCTGTTTTTAACAGAAACCCTCCAACAATAATTTGGCATTGTTTTTGGTTGGTTTTTTTTCTTTTCTTTTTTCTGCAACTTCAGCCTTGAATATGCCCCTTAGCAAGGTACCTAGAGCAAATTTAGATTAGTGACAGAGAAAGGACTGTTTGAACTGACTTTCTGCCATGATTAGATGCAAACATGCTTTCCACTTCTGCTGGGTTTTTCATTGGCCTTGATGTAATAGATCACTCAGTTTCCACTTACTATGAAGTTTGGAGAGCATAGGAAATTAACTCGGTTTGGTTACATGGGCCCATGTTCTAGATTCGTTTTCTGGCTGCTTCTTACTAGCATTTCTGACCTAATGTGTTTGTTTCTTTGTTTTTGTAGATTTTCTCCAGAGGCTGCCTCGAGGCGAGGGCTGAGTACTGCAGAGATGAATGCAGTAGAAGCTATTCACAGAGCAGTAGAATTTAATCCACATGTGCCAAAAGTGAGTATGGAGAAAACATCGTTCTAGCTTTAACTCTGCTGAGGACCGAACTCCTGATTTCCATGTTGGATTAACAAGTGATGTTGTGGAAAGGGGAGCAAACAATGGGAAGGAAAAGAAGCTAATAGTATGCACAGTTTTTTCATTTGGTATTTCACATTCAGTGTCTTCTACTCTGGACCATGCAACTTGAAATTTTAGCTGAAGTGAGTCCTCTATGTGAGCAACAATTACATGGTGGATTGCGGTAGTAGACACCACCAAATGCTGTGCTGCAGGACAGAACCATACATAAAGACAGATTATTATTTACAAAATAGCCCTTAGAGATATTCTAGTTCAAAATAGCATGTTTTATTTGTTTTGATGATTACATGTAAGAGTATGTTTTTGGCATGCTATACAAAGGAACCTATGTTTGGTGTTCATGGTGTGCTTCATATAAGTTGAATTAGTAATTCCTTATGCAGCACCCTGTCATTAAGTTCTGAGAATGTAAGCTCAGCAATGAAGAATTGCTGAGAACTACAAAGTAAGAAAAGGGATTTATGTTCTAATTCCCTAATCCCCTCTCTAGATATGTATCTCAGCAGCAAGAATCTTGCCCAGGGGCTACTAGAGGCTAATGTCTTTTATTATTTCATCACCTGAAATTCAGTATTGCAGTCTGTAAGTTCATTTTAAAGGCAAACTAGAGGCAGCTGCTTTTTGGCCCTTGGAGATCTGCCTCTGACCCTTAACCCACAAACCTTTGAACCAGTATTGCCCTCTGAAAGTAAGCAGCCTCCACTGGATAGCAGAAGACTAGTGTGTGTTAATGTAGGTACAGCTGAACACCAAGTCTGGTGAAGATAAACCCAAAACCTCTCCCATATGTACACATGGGTTGCAGAAAGTTCATTCTTACGTGTTGCAGGAATTAAATATTTTCTCTATAAGCCGTATCTGTTATGCCAACCACTGAATAGCATGGTTTAGCTCCCTGAAAGTTAGGCTGTTTGTTTAATAAAATCATCTAGACTTCCTCTACAGGCAGTGGAAAGAAGGAACTATCTTAGACATCTCTAGACAGACTTTTTCTCCGAGGTGCCTGTTTCTACATTGACTATGAAAGGAGCAACTATTTTCCAGTAAAAGCCTGATTTTTAGACAAGAAGATTTAGGTGAGATGAGTCCCTTTGTATTATTAGCTGATCTTCTATTTTTGTGCCAAGCTATAAAATGAAAATATTAAATGAAGTTTGGTTCCAGAACTGCTTCTGTGGAACTCCGTTTACTTTCTTCCATCCCAATGGTTCTTGCACCAACACAACCATTGATACTGCCTTTCTGCCTGGTTGCCTGTTTAACTCTCTATTCCAGTTTTCTTCTGGGTGAACCTTTCTGAATGTTTTACTGAAGCCCGGTTAGGGTGTTCTATCCTTGCTGTCTAAAACATTACCTGTCTTGCCAAGCAAGACAGTTTAGCCAGTCATGAGCAATCCTTGGGACCCTGTTCTATTTTCCTCACTTACTTCCATGGTTTCAATAATTGTTTCCATCAAAATCTTTTTTAACAGTTTGTGTACTAATGATTCCATATTAACACATATTGTTTCCCTCCTCTTTAAATGAATGGCATTGCATTTACTTCTCGCATTACTGGATCACATGATTCTGAGTAGGGATCTTTTTATTTTAAGTCTGTTGTGGCAGTCTGGCTGTTTCTGGGACCGGTTCATTCACTGTTCAGGGCCAGAGATCATTGGCTGCAGTGGCCTCCACTTCTGTACGTGCTCCTGATGTCCCTCCTGCTGTTGTCTCCATGCTCTGCACTGACATGAAACTGAGACTAAGTCTTCATTTGTTACCTTTTTGCTTGTTCTTTTCCTGTTTATACTTAAGAGCTTGCTCTTCTTTGGTTTGACTTCCTTTGCAAAATCTGCCTTACTGTAAGTTGTGGCAGTTTCTCCATAACCTCTGCATTTCCAGACCTCCAAGATGCTGCTTTTCCTGTAGATCAGTACTTTCATTCATCGCGTGTAACCTCTTTCTCACTAACCAGCTTCTGTTTCGGTGGCTGTTCAATACAAGGCTGAATCTCCGTTCTGACAAGTATCCCCACGTGTGAAATACAGATTGTGTGTTATTTTCGGTATTTTTATTTTAAAGAAATTCCAGTCCTCTTGCTCACTTAAGTTCCTGAGCTTTTCAATCAGTTCACATTGTTAATTGATTCCCTCAGTTTTTCAAAGTCTGTCATTTTGTGAAACATATTTTATCAGGATAACAAGGCAGTAATGGGAGCAGACTCCCATTTTTAGTTTGTATTTTAACATTATAACAGTGTAGCCTAATACAGATTAATATGCAGCACTGCTGGTTTCACACTCATGCTTTCTGCTATTAGCTAAAGGATATTAAGGTGGCAAAAATATATTTTTAGTTATAATTTTATGCACAGTATGGATGTTACAACTCAATTTCCACTCAGTTATGATTGAAGTCCTATCCAATTTGTTCTTAATGAAATGGAGATAAGTTTTAGCAAGTAGCATCACGAGAAATCTAACAGTGCCACAAAACTAATATGCCTTCAAAGCTTCCTTAGGATTTAAAGACTAATGATTCTCTTGTTCAGACTGAGGAAGAAATAAATTACAAAGGTGACAAATTATTTAAAGCATTTGCAGAGTTTCCAGCAGAAGCCTTGAAGGCAGAGAACTGTGCTATTTAAGAGAAAAAAAAATGGTTCGATATGTTTCTGGTTTGTCTCGAAAGATTTTACCTTTTTCAGTGGAAATCATTAAAATTTATAATTATCACATAAAAATTATTACTGGATATGCATTTTCCAGACATTTAACTTGAAATAGCAAATTTTTGCTAATGAGGTTCTGAAACAAAAGGAATGCGGGGAGTACACTGAACACACTGTGAGATGCTGCTGAGCTGGATTTAGCAAGAAAGGGAGACTGGGTCTCTCGTTGTGACCTGTTGCAGGCTTGTGTAAAACAACCATGGGATTCTTACAGTGCTGCTGATTTTTCCCTAGGAGATTATGGCCAGATTGCAGCCCAGTGTTCCATAGTGATGTTGCAGAGGTCAGATATGCTTCTTACACTTTCTTTTGAATGTAATCTGAAGACATAGGAACCCCTTAAGAAGAAGCAGTTTAAAAGTCCCAGATTTCCGTCTTTACATAGAGGTGAGAAACCCTACAAAAACACCTACCCTCCCCGTAGAAACCAGTGTGTGTGCATGGTTCTGGGAGTCTTCTCAGTATGTATGTCATGAAGGTGTTGGCATCCACTTTCATTGATTCTAGATGACTACGCATCACCTTGCGTTTTGTTTTCTGTCTGCACAAAAAATGCCTTTTACAGAGACCTAATATGACTGACAATCTTTCTTCAGGCAGCCACCCTTCCAGCAGATAACCTTCTTTTGAAACAGATCTCTTCTTCAATTTTTGAGTACATTTCAATGACATTTTAATTCCCAGAGATCAGTCCATTACTCTCAGCCAAAGTTGGTAAATTCTCTTTAGTTTTGGAATACACTAGAATCAAGATGTGACACGTGGAGGTACCAGAATTTGGTTGAAGTGAACAAAGGCAGTAGAGAATTCAGCGCAGGCTGCCAGATCTCTCCAGGCAGCTGGGCAGCTCGCCTGCCTCTGCTGCTTCTGGAAGCTGAGCATGCAGGGTAAGGCCAGCTCAGGTGTGTCAACTGTGATCTCCTTCTTGACTGCAGCGAAAATGGAACCACTGTCAAACTGATCAAGACTTCTCATTCTGAAGGCATCTTACCTGTAAAAAGGTTTCTGTGCTTCTAAGTGGCTTTTTTTTAAGCTGTACCAGAAAACTATCTGATAAAAGATAATATGTCTGTTTACAGTTTGTCTTGTTTTTGTTACTGAAACAACTCAGCTACCGCAAACTGCAGCTTTATACTTCGGCAGAAATTACCTATGTAAAAAGAAAGCACTTCATCCAGCAGAGTGTTTTCAGGGTTCTTTTTAGTAGAAGAAAAACATAACCAGTAGCAGATTGAAGTCAGCAGTACAGCAGGGAAGAGAACAAAGTGAAGAGCTATGAATTTCACTGTGAGAAGAATCACAACAAATTGTATCACTTGCTTGTGAAGATTTGTCTGAATTTTTTTCCAGCCATCGTTGCCTTAAATGAGATTCTATGGACTAGTATCCTTTTGGTTTAGTGTGTCACCATGCACTGTGGAGTTCTGATCTCAAGAAAATGTGCTGATGCTGTCTGACAACAAGCTGCTCAAAACTTTGAGTTAAACAAAAAGGTTTTTACTGCCACTGAAGCAGTTGGGGTATCACTGTAATTCCAGAGGGTTTTGTATGGAAAAGAGCGTAGTACATCCTATGTCATGGAGAATACACACACCAGACTTCATCAGTATTATTTATATGTTATGATTGGAGCTTTCCCATTTACATGTAATGAAACTATCCCAAGCTAATGCTGATAAAGTACCACAGCTGTTTCTGGGACATTCCTCAATTGTGGAACACCCTTTTTGAACTGATTTCCGAGGATTCCTCCCTGCTTTCAAACTCCTCCTGAAAAGCTTCCCCCATCCTCTTCTCTGTGGTCTGTGGGACACGAGCTATTCAGCAAAGTCAAAGGGAAGAGAGAGCAGGTGAGGGGCCGTGTATCTAGTTGTTAAAAGTGAGTCAAAAATGTGCTCTGCACACGGTTGTATGGGTTTGCTGTGTAAGCCAGGAGCTCAGTGGACTTAAAGAGAGTAGCTGCTGAAGTTTGCTGCACTTGAATCAGATAACTTAAATATTGATGTTACTTAAGAAATGCCAACTTTGTGTGTAAACAGCTTCCTAAAAGACCATAGCAAGCCATTGACTTAAACACTTTTAAAGAGTTATTTATTCTCCATTTCATCCCTTCTCATTTCTTTCTTACTTATTTTCCATTTTTTTTAATAAGAACTGTGTGTCTGTATGCTTGTGTGGTTTCTAGTAAGTTGTAGTTGCTAATAGAAACAAATAATGCAAACAAATTCATATACCAGATGGGAAATGAATTTGTTCCGCACACCCCATGATATTACAGAGAAACTATTCCAGACATGTTTAAGAGAGTTTTTAACTGTTCAGTGAGACGGTGATTTGTTTTTGTATCTATCTCCAGCAAAAAGGCCAAACTTCTTAATTACCATCAATCCAATGAGAACTTGTAAGGTGACCTACAAGTGGCTTCTCTGGGCATGTAGAAACCAGTATTTTGGAACTGTTTTAAGCTTATGCTGTTCATCCCGCTGGGAGGAGGAGAGTTCCTGTTTAAACAATGTTAAATTCTCATATTCTGGCCTGGAGGGATGCTGTCACAGGTGCAGGAGTGACTATTGCCTATTTGCGGCCTGAGCTGTAATTTCAGAGGCAAATTGCACAGTTGAGGAAAAGAAGGAAACCTGCCTGAGATAGGTTGATTTATTTTGTAAAAGGGCACTGAAGTAGCTCATTAATGTGGAATGTTAAAAGCACTTCCAGCAGAGGAGAATTAGTAGCCAGAGTGCTGTCAATATTATGAAATAAATAAATAATGTGTATCTGATCAATTCAAGTAAGAGAAATATAGAATCTACCAAGTTGCATTTCATGTGTACAAGGTCCATTGTCATCCTCCAAATGCTCGTTAAAAGGCATATTCCCGTATGTATACGGAATGGCTGTAGCTGAGCGATACCTATTACAGTGTTATGTAACCAGTGTAGAAGCCCTCCGTGGAAGCACATGAAAAATACTGTTATCCTTTTGTAGTTTCTGTAATACAGGGCTTTGACAGGAAAAAGTTTGGAGTGAGAGAAGAGAGAGACCAGAAAAACAAAAACAGCAACCAGAAAAATCTCAGTCAGAACAATGCAGTGGAGAAGGGCTGACTGAGCCATCTGTTGATGACAGAAATCATTGTGCAACTTCAGTATTCACTCATAACTTGATTAAGACTAGGTTATTCTGGCTGAAATTTTCTATACTGTCTTTTCTGAGCTGATTCCTTTTCTAAAGGAACATGATAACCTCAGATAGCGGTGACATGCTATTTCCTGTTCTAGTTAAACTTCTTCATTTGTCATTGAAAAATAAATGCAGTTAGAGATGTGCTGGGCTTGCCATCTCCATTTCCTACATAATGGCTAGCTCTCTGTTAAATTTTTTATTCAGCCTGTTACTTGACACTCTGAAGTGGAACCATGCATGGGTTCAGAGCCCTGTCAGGATGACATTGGGCTCCCATCTTTCCAGTGTATTCAAGGTACTGAAAAGGTGGTGAAGTTTTATTACTTAAATTTTAAAGATCATGGTTGAATCTGAAAGGGTGCCAGTGCATCAGGAGTTATAGTTAATAGGGAGTCTGTCAAGAGGTGTAGGTTGTTTTCTTGTAAAGCCAGATGAAATTCATACTGATACGAATTTTAGTGATATGATGGGATCTTGTGTCCATACTAGTCCTGTAAGAACAAGGGCTGTGCTCTGGACTGATGACTTTGAAATATAAATAATCAGATTCCCACCCTGAAGTCTTTGGTGACTGAAGAGAAGACTGTATCTGTCTAGCATAGTATCTTTGATAGCAGCCTCTTGGAAACTACAATCAGATGTCTTTGGCTGTTTTTTTCCAAGAGCTGGAGGTACTTGTTGCACACAGAAGACCATGAGGACTGTGACTCACACATTATATGGGCAGCATGAAGACTGCAGCTTATTGGATAGTTTTTGAAGAAAGATTGTTTTTTTTCATTTAATTTATTTTCACTGGAATTTGTCTGCCTGTCCAATCCAAAATGTTTCAGGGGGACTGTGTTTGATTTCATGACAATCTGCTAGAAGGCCAGCAGATTGCTGGCACTCAGTCCTGCCTGTCAAGTGTCTGGGTGCCAGTAGCCTGCAGTTACTGTAAGAGGTGACTGCCCTTGGCTATGCTGTCTCCAAGCAGACCCTGAGCCTTGTCAGCCAAACCTCCAGGAACCTGAATGCCCTCCGGGCTCTTGAACTCTCCTTGAAAATGCAGCAATGCAGGAATGGATATGATATTCTAGGATATCAAGACCATCCTAATTTTCATGGACAGTCATATCTCTCCTTCCATAATGACCAAGCCCTACCTACAGCTAGATACCTTTTTGATACCTGTTATTCCTATTTAGAGATGTTAAACAGATGAAGGCCTTCAAGTGCCCTCTCACAAAGCAGACTTGCCATTTCTTTGATTAGCTCTATTCTGTGCTTGTGGACTTTGATCTTTATGTTTCTGAAAGTGCCTGATGAGAACTGTACAGAGTGTTCCAGACGAGGTCTCTTTGGGGCTGTGTACAATTAATATTCCTGCTGGAAATGCCTCCAGAATAAATTAATTGGCAGTTTGTATGCCCAAAAGGTGGGGCTGACCTTTGTGCATAAAACAAAAACTATTATGAGGCCCAAATGAGACTTGAGCTATCCATCAACTTTATGTATGGGTCGTCTTGAGTATCACCAAACCAGATTGTGGACTTTTTGTTTGGGAAAGTAGCTGTGATAGAGTAATGAGGGAGGAGTGTGTCACATTTTTGACCTGAGGAACTTTTAAAAATAGGGTTTTTTTCCTGAAGCTGAGAAAAATGGAGACTGAAAAGTCAACACAACTGAGTGAGGACTAAGAATGATTTGCAAGTGTCAAGATGTATCCTTCCATCTGGTATTTCCACTTGATTTGTTTTTAATCGCTGATAATAAGCTATACATAAGAATCAAAATAACATGTTTTCATCTCAGTGCTCCTCAAACCAGGACATTACTTCCTGGTTATGCTTTTCCTACATAGTGACATGGCTTTGGGGTTCTTGCTTTTGCCTTTGATTGAAATTTTTAAATATTGAGAACTTACTTTCTCATTTACTTTTGCCAAAAAATATGGAAATAAGAGTTATGTTCTCAATTAATAAAAGAGATAGAAACCTGCAGCTCTTGCAGCTCTATTCCCTTCTGCTCAACAGGTACAATTTGTGTTTTTAAAAGGGTGGCACATTCATTAGGGCAGTGAATAAGAACATTTGCTGTATCTCTGTGAGCCTGGCAGCTCCCTCCCTCTTGTCAACTCTTTCTTCCGTTCTCTCTGTCACTCTTAATCTCCTGTCCTGCCTACTAAGTTGCAGCTTCCTCCATCAATCCACCTGCTCTGCAGCTCTCTCAAATTTTTCTGAAAGGTTTTAGGGAAAATCCCAAGTATCATACATATTACTGCCACTGCTAATTCGGTTTCTCCTCCTTTAATACTGTTACCTGCATCAGAAACACACGTGATTTCTTTTTCCTCTTTGAAGTATTTATTTCCCAGGGTTGACAGTTCTCTGCTTTGATGATGGTCTCTTCAAATCCTTTACCTGTTTGCTAGCTCCTTCCAGGCTCCTTCAGGAGAGAGGGTGACTCCATGCCATCATGCTACTTGTGCTCATTTCCCTCTGGTGTTTCCTTTTCCTTTCCCCAAGGCTGATTTTCAGTTCTCGTTTCTTTCTTTTGCCCTCTTTTCTCTTCTTTTGTGCACCAGCTCACACACTGAGCAGGTGCTCAAGCACGGCCTGCAGTCCCCCGGTCACAAAAGTCAGTGTTTAATAAGAGGAGCTGTGGAAGGTTAACACCACCCACACCTCTGTTTCACCTCTGGTGTCAAACTGCCTTCTCTTGGGTGCCTGCACTGGGTGGGTGTCAGTCCCTGGCTCCTGCAGACTTCCTCCTTCCAGACTAAAGCCGAGACCAGTGCGTAGGCACAGGGGCCTCAGTGAAGTAGAGGGCCTTTGCGTTCGCTCTCTTTTTGCCAATGATTAACCAAAACTTTCCTCTCTAAACCTTGTGTTGGGGCCTGACAGTCTACTGCCTGACTCATCTGCTGCCGCTTGTGTTAACTTAAATAGTCTGGTGGGGAGAACATTTGCTTTTGGGCATCCTGGAAGAGAGTGACAGTTTCCTTATGCTATTGAAGAGCAGTGAGCGTACAGCTGGGAAATTGTACCCTTCCCACAGGAGAACTGACAAACGGGAGATGATTTGGCAGCCTGTGATTTCTGTCTGTCATTCCCTTCCCTTTCCCTGTCAAGCATGCCAGCAAGGGATGGAGCTTTCCCCTCCACTAACTGGAATGTAGTAGCATCGGTGATGAGATCGTATCTGCTGAACTGGTAGTGGTCTAGTTCACAGGCAGGGGAAGGAGGAAAAATCACCTGCTTGAATAAAGTTCAGGACCTCGGTCTTCTCCTGTGGCACGAACCCTCCATCTGTTTCATCCTCTTCTGTTATGGGGGATCCAGTACAGGGGAAAATTGCTTGGGTGTTTAGTCAGCGGTGCTTTCCATTTTCATGCCTTTTTCGATAAGTACCTCAAGTAGCAAGCATAAACAGCCAATACTTTTTTCTGTGGCAATCAGATATTTTTTACATTTTGTAACTTACTTTTTTTACTTTGTAACTTGTTGGTAGCTGCTTAGGTGGCTGCCAGCTCTGCATACTCATAGACCTGCCAACCGGTTGATGACAGTACAGTAAAGCAACCTGTGCACAAACTATCAGTACTGCATGTTTCCTTATAGAAAGACTATGTGCATCAAACCACTCAATGTCTTCATTATAAAGACTTTTAATTAAAAAGCTTTTGCAATTAGAATCTCTTTTCTGCTTTGAGCTCTTTTTTCCATCTCCTTTGATAAGAGAGACATCTCATTTCGAAATTCTCTATAGTCCCCCTACTACAGCTGAAGAGCAGAACATTAACCATCTGTCAGCATATCATAGTCTTTGGGAATAATTCAATAATTATCTTCAAGTGCAGTTGGTGATGTTACACATTTGATGAAACGCTTATGAGGGAAAGTACTTTAGGGAAATAGACCATTCAGTGTGCATTATAGAATTGCAGGCGGCTTTTTGTGGTTTTTATTACCTCTGAAATAATTGTGCTCTGCTTTTTCATTGCAGTATCTACTAGAAATGAAAAGCTTAATTCTGCCCCCTGAACATATTCTGAAGAGAGGGGACAGTGAAGCAATAGCATACGCTTTCTTTCATCTTCAACACTGGAAAAGAGTAGAGGGGGCATTGAATCTCTTACACTGTACATGGGAAGGCAGTAAGTAATTCTCTTTCTTACAAAGGAGTTAATAAAATATTTTTATTGAATGTCATAAGAAAATAATAGCTTTTTGTGAAGAATGGTATGTTAGAATTTTGGAGGTCAGTTATATCCTCACCAGCATTGAAATATTTGAAATTCATACTGAAAAGACAAACTTTATTTAATGAGGAAAAAGGGTTCTGAAGTCTTGGATTGTATTTTCTGTGTGACACTGAACAAAACTTACCATGTTCTTTGTGACATATTTCCTTACTCATGGATAAGGGAATTAATATTTTACCTTCCTCATTCCAGAGTTGTAGAGATTTGTTTGTCTTTATTTGAATACTTTAATTTTGGGAAATTAGGAATGTGCCTTATAAGCAGAAAAAAAAAACCCCAACAACGTAAAATACTGGTTTGTTTTATACTATTCATTAATATTTAATTGACAAACTGGAGTGAGTCCATTGAAGGACCACTAGGATGTATAGGGGGCTGGAACATGTGAAGTAGGAAAAGACACTGAGTGAGCTGATTTTATTTAACCTTGAAAGGAGTTCTGGTAGGTGAAGGAAGGATCCGGTTGCTGTTTTCTTCCACGCAATGGAGAGATAATAGGGGAGACAGAGTCAAAGTCTTCTCAGAAGGGCACAGCAGAAAGACAAGAGGCAATAGACACAAGCTGCTGCAAGGGAAATCTCATTTAGACATAAGGAAAATATTTTCAGAATGAGAGTTGTGATGCACTGGAACAGGTTGCTGGTAGGTTGTGGGATCTCCATCCCCAGAGATACTCAGAGCTCAACTGGACATTGCCCTGAGCAACCAGACCTAACTCTGAAAATGAGCCTGCTTTGGGTAGGAGATTGGAGTCATATATTAACCTTCTAACCTAAATTATCTTATCCTGTTTTTGAGATGTGCTCCTTTCAGGTTCCAGAGAATTAAAAAGTGTCATGTAGAATCAGCCTCTATGGGCTTTTTTAATGCTTATTTTTCTTTCTGTAATCTGGTTCCCCTTTTCTGCTCTGCTTTCTTCTCTTCTCTTTTAGCCTTTCCATATGTTAGTATGCCACTTTTTTTTTTCCTTCCTCTATTGCTGTTCTCATTTAGGTTTGTTATAAAGGATTCAGTTTGTCATAATGATTTACTACTGCCATTGTAAAAGTGACTTATGGTCTCAGGCACCGTATTAAATGGCCTGAACTTGCCTAATTTGCAGTGTAGGCTCCCTGCAATGCCTTTATTTCTAGGTGTATAGAACACCTTGCTCAGTAATCCATGCGATTGCCACCTGGGGTTTGCTCTGCTGCATTGTTCTCTGTCCTACCTGCTTGCTCTTTTCCTGTCATTTCTCCCAGTCTATTATTTTCTCTGTCACGACTTCCTTCCCAGTGGTTTCTTTTCAGTGGTTTGCTTTTACGTAGCATTTCTTCTCTTCCAGATGCTTGCAGAAGTCCTTTAGTCCAAGGCTTGTTATCCCATCATTATGGAGCAGTATTTTTCGGGGAATCCTGAATAGATCTTTTTTTCCTTTGTCAGACTGGGCAGTCTCTAAGGGGCTGTATACAAGGACCAGCTTTTGGCACAGGAGGCTAGCTGTCCTGCACTCCTCTGCCACGTAGGGAATCTGTGCATGAAAGCAGTGTAGGGCATTCCCATCCAACTACATTAACTGATTCCTCTCCTCATTCCTACCACAGCAATCTGAATGTGTACTTTATTAGCTAATATTTATATAGTGGCCTGTAAAGATGTAAATTATTATTGTTGCATAACCTCTAAAGAAAAATCCATAATTCATTTTGCTCAGTGATTTCACAGGGAGATGAACAGTGCACCAATCCTCAAGAATTTTGTTTAGATTTTGCTCACACATAAAGACTCCTGTGGGTTTTAATGGTTTTCAATAATCATAACTTTTGGTCCATATCTTAGTCTGAGTAATTTTCTTTACCAATGTAGTGAACTGTTTATGTCACTCTTATGTCCTTTACTTGCAAAAGGTCTCCTTGACATCTCTGGACAATTACAAGTTAAAACCAGTCGAAACATGACAGAGAAGTTAGACTTAATTAAATACTAGCTCTAACCAACAGTCAACAGTACATGGTCAGTTGCCCTTGCTTTCTTTCTAGTTATGTACTTGCTGTGTCTCTAAAGTGCACTATCCTGTCAGTGTGCTTAAATAACCACAAGTCTCACTTTAATAGCTTGTATGTAGGAATTTAATGCCCACATATATACACTATTCAGTTCTGACCTTGTGGGAATTGGGCAGAATTAAGTACATTGAGTTAGTCACTTGGGGCGTACATTTTGAATACTTCTGAGGAGAAAAAGGTTACTCCTAATTAAGACAGCCTCTAACAAAATTTATGCAGAAATGTCTTTGTGATATTTTAAACTGAAATTCTTAGAGAGTCTTTTTACCAAATTGCATTCAGCAATTGAGAGAAGTGTGGTTGTAAAAATAATGATCATCATCGAACTGGAATGTTGGTTGTTTCCTGTTCTGTCTTCATTCAATCAGTCAAAGTACAGTTTTATTCATAGTACAACTGAAAAAGCCCAAGTGAAATCACATGAAAAGTTGCTCTGGGTTTGGTCCAGGTGCTCTGTACAGAAGGTCTGTGGTTTCAAGTGCGGTTTCAAAAGTCTGAGGTGCTTTTTCATCACGGTTGGTTTCTAAGCTTGTGTCATGTTTCCTATTGTTTGCATGAAGAGGAAAAACCCAGGGGTTCTCAAATGCTACGGCAGCTTTTACAGCGAGCACACGGTTGAATGGCAAACTGCCTCTGTGCTACCTGAACTGATTAATGTAAAATAGGATCAGATAATACTGTAGGAGCAAGGCAGAGAAGTACTTGCGTAAACACGGACTGATACAGATGAACCAGAGCACTTTCTTCCATGGCTGATAACATTGCTAAAGAAACTGTTTTGCTGTAAGTTTACCATATTTGGTCTTGTGTGAAAGATGACTGCTCAAATTCAGCAAAATCTATTTATATGTTTTTTACTTTTTTTGTAAAAGCAGCATCTTTACCATCCCTTTTTATTTTGATTAAAATCTTAATACTTCTGTGATTTAGAGTAAGGCATAGATGACTTGATTGTCTGTTTAAATATTAAGCCAAATTGGAAGGAACTGGTGTTAGTGTGAAGTAACGAGCATTGAACATCCCTCCACATACATTTTTGTACAGACACTCAAATTTGTTGCATTTGAAGATCATACAAGGCTTCGATTATTGTATTTCTACTTGGCTTTTTGGGATGCTATGGAGAGGGGTGTGTGTGTAACATTGGAAGAGTGTTACAGCCCAGGTTGGTTTACAGTCTTTGAGGATTTCTGACTTCTTTACTATTTAACTTTAAACTTTGTTTTTTAACATTGTAATCAAGAATAAATACACTCATATAATTGCACAAAAAATACAGGTAGAATTACTTCAAATGCAGAGTGCACAACTGAAAATATCAGGGTATTGTGTATTTTAAACCAATTTCTTGGTTGCCTTGTGAGCAAGAGATAATGGAGTGTTATCATGTGGCAGAGGGCTGTACTTAACATCTAAAATATACGGCACTTCTAGGACATCTGTTGAGGAAAATATTGCTTCAGTGACTGATGTTCATAGGAATAGTGAGAATAACACATTGATGACATTTTAACAGTGAGAATAATATATAGGATAATGGAAAAGGATGCCTTGATTGCAAAGCTATAATTCAGTCAAGTATTCTGATCTTTCCATAAACCACACTCAGATGGCCTATGACATCATCACCATCCAGATTTAGTAATCCATTTCCCTCCCTCTCTGTTATTATTTTCAATTTTAAAAATGTATAAGATTAAGTATTATTTAATCCACAACCTGAAGATTTATATTGGAAACCTGACTTGATCAGCTACATTTAAAAAGAATGCATGTGAGGAACCTGGTTTTAATAATTCAGTATTAATCTTTGATTGCCAAATATAAAATGAAAACATGACTGTGTTGGAAAACTGGTTCTCTGGGCTTGAGTCATTGGTGTTACCTGGTTTGCTGGAGTGTGATGGGAAAAAAGTAGTGTACCTTTTTCCATGCAAAACTCCTGTTATGCTTGATGCACAGACATGGTGAGTATTTGCCTTAATTCATGAGGTTGGCTGATCATTTCTGTAGGTTATACCTGTTATATTAGATGCACTTCTTTCCCCGAAATTTTAAATTTCTGCAGTCTAGAAGCCTAGGATAAAATGTGTAAATTTGGCTATGGAATTGTAAGTACAATGGGCTCTGATCATGCAAACATTTTATGTATGTAATTGTCAATGCAGTCTCACTTGATACTCATGAGCCTTCTCCCAAAAATAAAAATAATCATAAATAATTGCAGGATTAAAAGCTAAGTGTAGATTTATATTTTGGCATTTCATTAAACAATTTATATGCTGTTTGCAACCAAATTCAAATGTTATGTTTTGTCTATGTTTGTTTTTCAAAACTGTAAATATAGCTAAGTATGTTCAGTTACTGCCACACTCACAGTAACTTGTGCATGGTGTTGTTTTCTTTTCAGCTTTCAGAATGATCCCCTATCCACTGGAAAAAGGACATCTTTTCTACCCTTACCCTATTTGTACAGAAACTGCAGATAGAGAACTGCTACCATGTACGTTCAACTTTTCTCTTCTTATCATTGACTGACATCAAAGAATCGTTTCCCTGAGTGTTGCAGCACTGCTCTCCGTTGATGATGCCTTTTAAATGGACCACACGGGATTAGAATAATGGGGTTGACAGTGAGTCTCTGGAGCTCCCTTGATGGTTTAAGAGGTAGCTCGTAGCCATAGTTCATAAGGATTAGCTATAGTTATTGTTGTTGACAGTGTAGGGACAGGGTGAGAGATTACTGAAGAGATATGAATCAGTTAGATCTTGCTATTCTCTCGTGCCAAGACACTGGAAAAATGTCTCTGATGTTTCATCTAGGGTAGCATCCCATCAAACCAAAAGCAGAGTGGCACAGCCTTATTAGTCTTTTGTAGACACAGTAGCTACTTAAATGCCAAGGCGAGATCAAACCTGCTTGAGGATGACTGGATTATTAATGCAGCTGTTATTCTGACAGGTTGGCTGACGTTTTCTGAAAAGCAGTCTTAAATAGGAAGAAAGGGGTTTCTTCGCATAATGGTGTGTGTGCTATTATGGAGAGATCATGAAATTACCTCAGTCGTTTATTATATATGTTTATGGCACGTATTAGTAAAGTGCCAACAGTGTTCCCAGCACTCTGCAAGATGCAGATATAAAGACAGATCCAGCCCTTGGGAAGCGTTACAGTCCAGGCTAATGGGACTTGTGTGGTGCATGCAGCGAAGCACAAGAATGCAGAGGAAGAGCCGAAGCAGCCAATCTTGCAAACAGTTATGCTTCATTCCCACCTGTTTTCTCACTGAAGTCAGTGGGACTTCGTGTGAGCACAAGTGAAACACACACAAGTGCAAAGGAGTTTGCAGGGTCAGGACAGAGGAGGCAAATACAAATTGATGAAGGAGACTTTTCTCTCACCTTCCCTATCCTGAAGAAGGAAGAGAAATCTGTGCTGGAAAAAGTAGAACCTATCCTGCTTCTGCTGTGAAGGCTGGTTTTGAGGGCATTTGCACTCTTTGCAGTCTTTCGTTCAGAACCTCTCTGGTTTGGGCTGAAAAATGTGTTGCCACTTTTTATAAGCCTATGTGAGTAAACATTAGGTGAGTATAATACAGCAAAAATCCACTCATTGTGAGTTTCTCCTTCACAGTACATTCTCGCTGACATTACACAGAAATCCTTGGCAACTGACAGTATCTCCCCACCCCACTATAATCACCCTAATTATAACAACACCTCTTAGAGTGCTCTGCTTGCTTTACTCAGAGGGATGCTGAGCTGGGGAGGGTGGAGTGTCAGGAGACTTAGGAATGACAAAGTCATGCAGAATAGCTCAGCGTTCTCTTTTTAGATGCAAAACTAATCGTTCTTGTCAAATGTTAGAAGCAAGGGACTCTTTAACAGCATATGCAGACAGTCGCATTCTGCTCTGGCAGTTATGGGAAATGCCTCTCACTGCAAAATCTCTTGGGTTTGAGTAGGGAAGGGTTTAACATACTGTGACAGACACAGGTCGGTTAAAGGGGTTTTGCATACCTGTCCACACCCTGTAATTGCTTGTGTCTTAAAGGAGAGTCAGATCTGGTAGGCTAGCCGAATTAAAAATATCAATCACAAAACTTTTGCCATGACAGTATAACAGACAGGAACAACAAGTTTGAGCCTGTGTCAAAAACAAGTGCAAAAAACTGAGCACAAGAAATCTTAGACTTATAAAGTCCATTTCCCGATCCATGGTATTTCCCAATCTCTAAATTTAATTTAAAGAGAAGTTGTAAATTATCTGTGTTTTTCTTTTCAAACTGAATGAATTAGCAGACCCAAAAATTATACATATTTTTAGTTTATAATATTTGATTTCAAACTCTTACAAATTTGTACTGTTGGTTTTGGAAACTGCTCCACTCTGGATGAATGCAGTCAAGGATATTGTCCTGTCGTGTTGCTGGATTACCCTGTGCTTATGTTGTCTGCAAGTACAATGAGATGACAGCTGGTCACTGAAGCAAAGAAAGGAGGCAAAATGGAAGAGTACTGTTTTGTGTGTATAAGTAGCTATAGGATTCGAGCATATGGGAAGCCTTGAGGTTGGTTCTGCGTGAGAGAAAGTGTTTCAAAGTTTGCACTTATTGTGGCTGCATGGACTGAATGAGTGAAGCAGACAGATAAGAGTTCGCCAGACCTTTTGCTAACCCAGCCAAATTTTTACCTTGAATCTGAGCCCCCATAAAAGTTTAAGGGATATATTCTTCCACTAAGTAACTCATTATCCTCTTCTGACTCTTTTAGCCTTCTCAGTGCTGCTTTCTCCAAAGTCCAGTGAGCAACTTCTTATAGCAGAGTCAAGGAAATTTCTGTATTCCTTTTAGTATATGCTAGCAAACACCTTAAAAATTCAAGTAATTTAAATTTCAGATTTTAACACTATTAAAAGTTGTATTGTTATAAGTAGAGAAAGAATTCTGAAAATCTGAATTTAAAGTACATGTTTATGTGTTCTACTTTTAGGATAACTTTTCTTGGTTCTGCAGCTTGAACCCTCAGAATTTGCTGTTAACAAAGGCTGTAGTTTTACAGCTTACCTAAACGGATGTCCAGCCACCCTTCTACAAGGCTGGGCTCACTGCTGCTCCTGGGTGCACATTCCTGCACTATTTGTGTGTCAGCAATAGCAAACATGCAGCCATGCGGCCAGCCAATGACCTGCGTCAAAAACCTGGATGTTTTATCTGTAGATTAGTTTTCTGGGGTTAGTTGTTGCCCAGCTGTGTTATAGTTGCTGCTGACACAAGGCACTATAGTTAGTGCTGGCACTTCAAGGCCAGGCTGGATGGGGCTTTGAGCAACCTGGTCTAGTGGGAGGTGTCCCCATGGCAGGCGGTTGGAACTAGATGGTTTTAATGTCCCTTCCAGCCTGAACCATTCTACGATTCTAAGGAAAGCAAAAGTAACACGTACATAGGACCAGAGTAAGCCAGAAATATGATCTTTGGATGAGAATTACTTGGCAGAGAGATGACTGACACAACAATAATGTTGACCTTAGATGTTTCAGACCTTCTTTGTATTTCTTCCTTCAAAACCGTCTTTTGGTGTCTCTGGTTGTTTAAACCACGTAAAAATGTTGGTTTGGGTTTGGTTGGTTTTATGTTTTGTACGTATAATGTATTCCCCTTCCCATCTTTTTTTCTACAGCATTTCATGAAGTTTCAGTTTACCCCAAGAAAGAGCTTCCCTTCTTCATCCTCTTCACTGCTGGACTATGCTCTTTCACAGCCATGCTAGCCCTCCTGACACATCAGTTCCCAGAGCTTATGGGGGTCTTCGCAAAAGCTGTGAGTATTCTCTGCTGCTGCTCTCCTCTGGTAAATAAAGACACAGATGCAGGAAGAGCCAAGATAAATACTGCTGGGTATTAAATATCTGTATATTATAATAAAACATCAAGAGATGTCTGAACAGGGGCACATTTGAACAACTGGCATCTGCCAGTGGTGTCTGAGGACAGGAGCACCAGGAGCTTTCCCAGGGCCAGGTAGCCCCAGCACAGATGGCGTTGTGTAAGAGAGTAGGTGGCATCCTGAACCGCTTGCTGTCAGCAAAGGTTTTGTTTAGACTTCAGTGAAGCCAGGCTTTGGTATCCGTGAATTTAAATGCATTTTGTAGACCAACTAATTTTCCAGGTGGGGAAAAACTTGTCTCGTTTTAAGCTACAGATACGTTGCTGAGTTTGTTATAGGATACAATTGACTATTTCAGCAACAAAATTCCTATAAATCGCAATAAAACTTACTATCAGGCAAATTATTCTTGTTTCGTTGATTTAACAAGTATGTAATTTGCACTGGTTACCAAGCTGAGTTTTATCCAAGTACATGTGATGGTGCAATCTTACCACATAGATTAAGTACTGCTCAAAGAGCAGAAAATATCCTCTAGTGAGCCTTTTGCATTTGGCAAAATTTAAAGGGACATATTTATTTAAAGAGTTCAGAGCTTAACCAGAGGGAATGCTGCTGCTTGGGCTGAGCCACTTGAAATAGTAATAGGAAACTCTAAGATTCACGTTACAGAGCTTGACCTTTAGCACTACAACTGAAACACTCTGTTCAGCTTCAGTTAGAAGTTGCTGTTTCTTTGACCTGTGCTTATGACAAAATCTCATTCCCAGTGATGGTGTTCCCTGGTTTTCCCATGATGCACAAGTTGTCCATGATGTAGTGTCTGTATTGTACGCAAACATGTCCAAGAGGAAAAAAAGAATCTGAATACTTACTATTGCCTTGAAAATGCATAAGCATCGTAAACATCATACTTTTTTACAGTTAAACCCTGCACAGAGCCCATTGGTAAATAATGAAACTGTTTGCAGCTATTTTCTTGCTTGATACCGTGAAATGGTTATAACCTCTGGCTGTTGGATATTGAAATTTTGAATACATTTGACATATCTAGCTGCCTTTCAGCAGCACACAAGCCTGTAACAATTTTTGAAATCACATTTTTCATACTTAACTTTAGATGTTTAGGAGCCTAAGTTAGAGACCAAGGCCATACCTGTATTAAGTAATAAAATACGGTTTGCTGTGTGGTTCCAAAGGCAAGTGACACATCACAGCTCACATCTGTACCTCTAACCTCTGCTCCCTTCAAAGGCAGGATGCTGAGACCTGTCCCTGCCCCGTACTGTCCCCAAACTCTGCCTGGGCTCTGTTGAGGACAGACTGACTGGCACAGCCAGAACTGTGTCGGGAGCCGAGCTGGCAGTTCAGGTGTGTGGCTAGGGCAGGCCAGTACCCCGCACTGTGCCGCGGTCCTCCTTGCTTTATGGGAGAAGACAAAGCCCAACCACCCCGGCTCCCTCTGCAGCTGGGGTTAGAGAGGGAAGAGACAATTTCAAAGGGCAGTTGTGGTCCTGGGATGGGTAGAACTACCCTCTGGAGGTACTTAGTTCTTTTCAGTGACTACAGGGGAATGAAACCCCACGTCTGCATCCTTTAAGTGCCTAAAGATATATGGGACAAATTCAGAACATGAAAAGGGATGTGTGTTTATATATAAAGTCTGGTGCTCTTTTGTCAGGAAAGAGTTCTTTTGGGCAAAAAGAGAACACATCTAGCACTAGATTTGCTTTAATACTGACCTACCAAGCAGACTTCAGATACATATCAGTGCAGTAAAGTGGAGTTTATATGTTTTGTGCTGACTACACAGCAGTAACTGAAACACAAACCTCTTGCAGCTCTTTGCCAATGGGTTCCAAACAGAACTGTTTCTTTTTGGCAAAGTCACATCAGCCTAAATGGTTAACAGCCACAGGGTTCACAGTCTCGAGGTGGCTGACTTTGCACATTACTGTACTCATACATGTATAGGGCCCCAACATAACTGTATGTAACGTGTACAGTTGAATTTCAATTAACGAAAGCACAGTTAATTTGTATTTCCCAAAATTTTGGGAGTGCTTTGAGTACCTGAGTTCTGAGATCTTATACACTGTAGCTGGCAGTGGTTTTTTGCTGTGATAAAGTGGTCTCTTCACTTGATTTTTGTCATATGTGCCTGTCCTAACATTAATGCATTGAAACCTTCTTCAATGTTCTTGACTCTGTTTTGTAACAGAGGGAGGATGTTAAGGTAAATTCCAGTTAGTGACACCTCAGTGTATGTAGCAGGTCTATAGATAACCCAGAACCATTTAAAACCTGAATCTAAAGACATGCTTTTTGTCTCTGAGGGGTTGTCTTGCAGATTTTTCTGTTCTGAAAAAGCCTCTCTTTCCTTCAGTAGGTTTTGGTTTGAGCTTTTAGTGGCTTCAGTATGAGCCTGAATCTGGGATGTGAGATGTGTGAGAACTTTTGTAGTTCATCGTTTTGATCTTCATAAAAATGGGGTTCTTGCTTTTCTGCAGAATCCAGACATCTGTATACATGCAAGGCTCAGAATTTGGCAGGAAGTCTTTATACGTGAATTACCTAGTTTTTGTCTTGCTGGAGGATTTTACAGAGGAACGCAGCAGGAGTCTCCTGTCTTATTGGACAGCTTTCTCTTGAGGTGTATTGTCTCCTGGATTTTGATCTGAATTTGTGTCTGGTTTCTTTGCAGTTTCTCAGCACCCTCTTTGCCCCTTTAAATTTTGTGATGGAAAAAGTAGAAAGCATCCTGCCCTCCAGTCTGTGGCACCAGCTGACGAGGATCTGAGGGAGCTTGCCCACTGACCGACTGCCGTGACATCTTCTGTGCCAACTTTTTGTTGACCACAAGAAAGCATGATAAAAAAGGGAAGCAGTTCTAAGACTTAAAAACTCTTCATGGATTGTCTGTTCTCATATGAAAACTGTTTTGTTGTACAAAATACATTGATGTTAGGTTCTATTATATTTTGCCTTCAGAAAAGAAAAACTTAAAAATAAACTTTTGTGTATTGCAGCATTGCTGTCTTTTGGCTGCTTCTTCAAAGCTCAGATTGCACTATGTGTTCTTAAACATGTGTGGTGTATCTGCTTCTCCACAGCTAGGGCTAGGCTTTTAATTCAGTTAATGAAAAAACACTAATAACTTTACAATTAAGCAATGGTATCACTGCTTTTTCTTTCCCAGTTCAATTAGGGTCAAGCCCTCACCACCACAGAGGGTCTAGACGAGGCTTCTAGACAGTTGAAGCTCTTGCTTAAAGCAGCTTGAGGCTCTCCAGGCAGTTTGGATGGCACATTGGGCTTCCCATTCCCATCCCTGTGCAGAGGTCAGTGTTATCCTTACTTGAATTTTCAAAAAGGCCACGTACTGGACAGATTCTCGTGACACCACGAGTACCTCCGGAAGCTCAAGTGCCTCCGGAAGCTCCAATGCTTTGTTGTCTGTCTACAGAATGAAGCATAAGTAATGGCAGAGAATTGAAGACAAATAGTGGTAGTGAGTGATGGTTGCCTTCATGCTTTTACATATTTCTTGCTGAGTTTTTATTGCATTACCAGTATTTTTCAAGTATGAAAAAGCAAGTACTTTTTCCTGTACAGATTAAACATCGGCTTCGTAAACTGTTGCTTGAAACCAGAAGCTCATTAGCAAAATTGGTGTTAGTTCATGCACAATTAATAGAGAGGTTGGTGTTCCGTTGTTAGTTCTTACCTCAGGAGATCTTACCCTTGTGCTGTGGGAGCTTTAGAAAAGGTACTCAGTTATAACTTAGCCACTGTCCATGGAAGCTTCCTGCAGACACCTCTGCTAATGCACCAGGCCAGCTCGGAGATCCAGAATTCAGAAGCTGAAGCAAGTAGTCCCGTCTGTCAAGAACTGAAAGTGCATCCTTACAGGTGCCTCAAAGGTTTGGTTTTTTTAACTCCTCTCCCAGATAAGGAAGCAGAAACCCGATGCAGCGGGTCAAAAATTCCACTTTGGTGGTTCAACTTCGCTGTTCTTCTGCTGAGCAGCTTGAGGGACTGTGATCGCCAAGCAGATAGGTTTGTTTATCAATGAGGAACTGAGGGAGAAAAGGCCAAACTCCCACTATTGGAGTTGGTATAAAAGGAAAGTATTTCTTAACAGCAGCAGATGCCTTACGTTGTTTTTTGCCCTCCTGATTGCAGGTACGCTAGTCTACATAGAAGAAAGATTTTTGTCCAAGTGAGCGGTGGTTCTGCATTACAGCAAACACTTCTCTGAGGAGAAAAGACAGCCCCACACCAGGAGAAACCAGCTGTAAGAGTGAGGCCTGAGGGAGAACATAGAAGATTGAGAGAGCCCCGTGGCTAAATGTTAAAACTGGTGAGGTGTGTTGCTGCTGGGGATTTCCATACCGGGTTTTCATCTCTGGCTGTTACTCCTGCAAAACACTTGGCTGTAATGTTTGAATTAGTGTGGCTGATGTTTACTGCAGGACATGGCATAAGGTTAGAGGTAGCGGATTGCTAGCGGGCAGCTCCTGGAAGTGTGGAATGGGCCAGGAGTTGTGTTCTTGGCTTTGTCTCTGAACGGCCCGAGGGAACACCTTAACAGCAGGTGCTCCTCTGTATCTCTGGCTGTAAAACCAGGGATAATCATCTTCATCCATTTGCCTCACAGGGTGCTGTCAGGATTACTTAAGGTCGGTGAAAATCAGGCAAAGTCAGCGCTTGTTGTCCTGTGCTGCTCTGTGTCGCGTGTTCCCAGCCACCCCAAAAACCCTTTCAGAGTTCGTTTATATATACCCTGCATTTTGAAAGAACAAATTGGTGATTAACAATTCTAGTATGTAAATATGCTTGCATATCAGTGTATAGCTAGTATATACAAATGTCCATATTTGTCGACAGCTAAGGTGGTAGTTTGGCCTTCTCTTAGAAGAAGAGATAATGGGAATTATGGTCTGTGTGGTAATTACTATCTGTAATAACCCCATAAAAAGGAATGCTTAACCCCTGGAAGATTCAGGTCCTTCCCTTGAGCTACAGAGAACTTTCAGGAACTTAAAAATATCTATGCAACTCTATTTCTCCTATTTCTAGTATCCATCTCCCTTATAAGCAGTAATGAGCCATGGATTTTATCTAGCAAATATCTCTTTAGCTTTAATTATAATTCTAGGCATCTGGGAGACCAGGCAAGTCAGACAAAGGGATTTTCTTTTTCATGGGGCAGAGTTTGTTGCCGTAGGCTTTTCTGCCTCTGACATGTTTCCTGTGAAGTTCAGCACAGCTTAGATCAAAAGGCAGACACAGCCCCTGATTACAGTGATGGAAAACCTCTGGCTCAGCGCGGAGATGAGCCTCCTGGAAATCTGGTTCAGATAATAACTCATTCAAATCTTCAGTTGGCAGATTTAGGGCAGGAGGGGGGCACTCTTTAACTCCAAATATTAACAGTTTCTGCATTTTTCTTTGAAGACAACCTAATACAATTTGGATGCGCGCTCTCTCTTTACGCTGTCAGCTGCATAGAACAAAAAGGAGAGAAGCCCAGGAGTGTCAGGTAAGCCAAGCTGGCCACCTTCTGGCCTTCCCACTGGGTAGATTTAGAACTGCTCCAAGGCAAGAGCCACACTGGGAGAGGTGAGCGCTGCACTGAGGGGAAGGCAGTTGTTTCCTCTGGTTGTTAATCATTTGGTTAATAATTTGTTAATCATTTGGTGAGAAACACCAAATACACTGACTCTGATTTTTCAGTGGGATAGCATAGAAGTCCTTACCCCAGTAGAAAGGAGTTTTCTTGTGTTGCAGAAGCCCACAGAAGGTAAACATCCATAGGAAGGTGCTCTCCTTGCACACCCCTTCACACCTGGTGTGGCTGTCACCCCACAGAAGGTTTGAAAACCTCAGCGGCTCCAGTAAAGGCACAGCGTGTAATGCAAGGTAGCCCCCCAGCCCCATGTGTCACCCGGCTTCCTGCCTGGTTCACATCACTGAGGGAGCAGAGAGCCACCCCCAGAACAAGGGAGGAGGAACGGTCAATATATTGATTCATATATGTTTGCTTCTTTCACACGAGATCCTATATTATGAAGTCACATCCATTTAATAAGCAAATGAGGTGTTATACAAAAAAAAAACCCCACCCAACCCATGTTTGTGATTAGAGTCCCTGGACTGCTGCTGAAATTACTATTTTAAATAAGTTCATTTGTGTCATTTGAAGTGGCAGGAGAAACCTGCAGGCTCTTATAGGTGACCACAAACCTATCCCTGCCCTCAGAGGTGGCCATCACCTGCACACGAAGGCTGTGGCCCTTCCTAAGAGCGTGGGGCAAAACCCACAGAGGTGAGCAAGTGTTGGTACCCTTCGTGCTGCCACACTGGAGTAAGAACTATTTTTTTCCTGCTGCAAACACCCTCCCCAGCCCAAAGGCTGTGTGACCATCACTAATCCCCAGTAAAACGTTCATTTCCCATTTGCCACCACCATACGCTGAGTGCCACGGGAGCCTGGGCACGGAGCCTGCAGCAGGGACCATCCGTGCTGGGTGCCCATTGGCAGCTGTGCGGCACAGCACCAAAAATGCGGGGTTTTATTTCTAATTGACACCTGCAGAGAAGGTTTCACAGGGCTGGGAGGTGAGGGTGAGGTGCACAAATTGGGTTTAGATAGTTTTGCAGGAAGTAAAGAAGGAACACAACAATCTCTCAAGCTGCAATACCCACATGCCCTAACATACACCCCCCGTCCTACAAGTCGTTCCCTTTTTAGTCATCCCCAGTCTTTTACCTCATTTTCCATGAGGTAAAAGAAAATTACACTTCTTTTTCATGAGCTGTTTCTCCTCACAGCTCAACACGCTTTTTAGGGTTAAGTTTGTTAAAAAAAGAAAATAGTGGGGAGGGAGCAATCCCAAAAAGCTTGGCAGGCTAACAGCATTTCAGAGCACTGCTACATTCTGATTTCATGCAGGAAAAGGGAACTCCCTCAAGAAAATTGGACTGCATATTTAAAAAAAAATAAAATCCTACGACCTTTTGCCTCAGCTAACATTATTCTGACACTGAAGTGTCTACCTAGGGACAGCTGTTTCCTCTTCATGATTAAATACACGAATAAATTTATTCCATAGAACAAAATATAGGATTATTTCGTTTGCCTTGCCTGATTTCTGTTTCTTCTTTTTTTTCCCCTTTTTTCCCCTTTATTTGAGTAGCTGAATGTTGAGGAGGTGCCTTTCTGAGCAATACTCACATCTCTGAGCAACTTGTCCCACTAAGAAATAGCAAAAGCTCCCAGGAGTGCTTTCTTCATGGAAGAGGCAGCAGAAATGCTCACAGCTGTAAGAAGCCTACCTTGAGCTCTTTTCTTTAAAAAAATCCATAAGTACAGCAAAAACCGTAATCAAATAATTGGCCAGCTCAGCTTGTTGTGCTGCAGAATATTCTGGTTTTCCTCTGGTAGAGCAGGGCTGGTGGGGGAGGTTGCATTGCAGCTTATTCATAGGGCACTTATGTGGAATTTAAAATTCCAGCTGCTGCACACCTTTGGTGGGCCCCCTGTTCAACGGGACAGGGAATCCAGTGACAAAGGACACCAAAAAGGCCGAGGTACTCAATGCCACCATCTTCCTGGTCTTAGTGGTAAGAGCAGCCTTCAGGAACCGCAGGCCCCTGAGGCCAGGGGGAAGTTCGGAGCAAGAAGACATACCTTGGTGGAGGAGGAGGACCAGGTTGGGGAATAAAAGTCCCACCTTTAATACAGTGACCCCAAAACACTTTACCTGGGACTGGAGAATTCAGGTGGGTTTGTCTTCTGTTGTGTTAACCAAATGATGGAGTTAAGGAGTGGTCTAATTTTATTGCCTTTTATTCAACTTCCTAGAACAAGATCCCTTGTAAGAATGAGGCTCCTTTTTTTTTTCCAGAACACTGAAATATTTTCTGCATGATTCCATGGTGAATTTGTAGACTACTGAAAGGGTCTCTGAGTCTTTCAAAACACCTGGCACAAAAAAAAAAATTGAAAAAATACTATACTGCTTTTAAGTTCTTTAAGGCTTAAAATGTGATATTGCTCAGGCTGTGAACTACATGTGGATTTAATTTCACAATGAAATCCTAATAAAAATTCTCCTTGAGGCTCACCTTTAAACACAATTAGGTGTGAAATTTTCCTTATGCAGCCCGCAGCCCGAATTGCCGAATAAGGCCAACAGCCCAACCGCTGAACTGAGCGTGCATGCGTACGTACGCACTGAGTGTGTGTATAACGCGCACACTCTACACTAACACGATGACAGGGCTATTCCCACCAGTGCTTGGTTTATACCCAGAAGCATGATTAGTCTTACTTCTAACCATGAGCATTACATTAATGCCGTGTACAGTAACTGAAACATTATCTTATTGTCCAAATTAATATCTTCCTGGATCCTCCTAATCTTTTAATGCCAGCCGTGCCTTCTGGAGGTGACTTGCCCATTTAAATGACACAATTTTTTTCTAAAGCCTTTCAGATGTAAATGAATGCTCTCTCAAGACCATGGAATGCAAAACCCCATTCTTTTTAAATATTCTTTTTAAAAAAAACAACCCATAACCAGAGTACTCACTTTACTGCCATGGTATGCTATTTGTATATTACTTTTTCATGCACTGTTTGTACCTGCTAGGGTTCCTCCAGTCTTTCTCCTTTTCATATGGAAATCTTACCTGCAGCTACAGTGTGTTCTATCACTCGGTCAACCTCCTTTTCCTGCATTATTTGTTTTTTTCATTACCCTGCCCATCTCTGCGCTTCATGGATGCTTTTCCACAGCCTTAGACTCACCGGCACAGAACCCATCTTTCCATCGTCTTGGCATGTTCGCTGGTCTCTGCTCTGAGAAGAGAGGGCTGGTCCCTCTCTGACCCACCTCCTCTCCCATTGAGGCTTCGATTTCAGGGCCCCCTGAGCCTGAGCATCTTTGCAGCGCTTTGCCGTTATGTGCTGGTCCCAGCCCAGCATACGGCCCTGGCACAACCTGTAAGAGCCTCTGTCAAAGGCCAGCGCAGCCTTAATCATAAGGCATAAGTTTTTGCAGAAAGTATTCAGAGAAAATCTCACTTGGAAGACCCCACCTGAAAGGAAAGTATCATTCTGAACATATTTAATAGATTTATTAAATTTAAAAGAGCATAAAAGTTCATAGATTCTTTAGAAACCAAGTCATTACTGAGAAAAGGTATTTCCTTCTACACCATCTTTCTGCAAATGTTTTTGTTTATTCAGTAAGTGAAAAATAGGAAACCTTATCCTCAGGTAGTCGAGTGTCCTACACCCAGCTCTCACCGAACCAAATCTCTTCTCTTCGATCCTTCAGGTGGCAAAAAACCTCAGCAGTTAATGTTAATGACCTTTTACAAGCTTTTACAGCAAGTTTTCACAAATATATAACTAAGACATTTGCTTTGACTCTTTAATAGTTTATGAAAATGTTGTGGTTGAATGTATTTCCTGCAGCTTGCTTTGTGCCATGGGCCCATTTCTGCCCCATGGGGTGGGTAATGGCAGCCAGGGCAGCACTGGACGACCCATGGGACAGCAGCTGGGCCACCACACTGCAAACTCCAGTCCAGCAGGGATGGACAAACCCTCCTCTAAAGAGATTCACTCAGCCCGGCCCCCAGATTTTTCTCTCATGGAGGATTCACCAACTGGTGCTCAAATTCCCCAGCACTTTGGTATCCAGGGCATGACTGTGACCAGCACAAGATGCTTTGGAAGACTCTTGAGGAAGCTCAGCCCATGCAGTTGGTGGGGGTCTTGTTAGAAATGCCCCATCTTTGTGTCTTGCTGGTCGAAATAACTTGCTGCAAGGAGTCCAGAGGAGAGTTGTGTGGTGGTTGGAAGAGTCCCGGCAGAAGTATGTCCTTCCAGAGCTGCATCAGTTTATGCACAGACAACTCTGCAGCAACGCCGTCGTGCAGAAATGGGAGGTGAATGCTGCAGAGTTTGTATTAATTATCCAGCAGCTTCTGTGCAATGAAAGACAAAGGCAAAACTGGCGTAAAAGTAGAGAAGCCCTCGGATGCATTCCCTGCACGGACCAGGAAGGGCAAAGGCTGTGGTCCTCAAGCATCAGCAGCCTGGTGCATCATGTCCGGGAGATCCAGCCGGCGCTCTTCGGCGCCTTGCAGGTGTGGATATCTACCACTTCCAGGCAGTCCTGGCAGCGCACAGCACAACACCAGTGGAACTTGCACTCGCATTTCGTCATCCTGCTGACGCGGGAGGTGTCGTAGCCTCTCCCGCAGCACATCACTTCGCAGCTGTCCATGCCACGGGAGGTCTGGTTACAGACCCGACCCGCTGTCCCGAGGGACCCTACAGAGGAAACGCAGGGAAGGTCAGGAGGTGGATTTTGAGGAAGGACAGAAAGCATACAAAAACAGGTATAGGAAATATAATTTGTATTAGAACCTTAAACATCGTATCACCCGGGATTAAATATCAAGCCAGAGAAATGCCTATAATAAGGTAAAATTGCACTCAAGTTCTCAAATTTATCCTGGAAATCTGCTTTGGAGATGAGAAGGAGTAAAATGGACCAAATAGTTCAAGGCCCTGCCCGATTCTTTTAGTGCCATTGTGCTTTCTGTAGCACCTCTTTCCCCTCCAGGGAGCAGGTTCCTTCCCCGAGGCAGCCGTGCAGCCCCCTCTGGCCCCCTGCCTCTAGTCCCCCAGGGCTGGGTGAAATGGGGCACCCAGGAGGAGCACCCCACCGGGAGCTCTGCAGGGGAGCTCTGGGGGCACAGGGGATGGCTGGGAAAGAGGAGATTGCTCCATTTGGTGGCTTCAAGGGACACAATGGGCAGAGTTATGGTGCTGCCAGTGGTTAAAGGCTTTGCAGAAGCGAGCGCAGAAGCACCCCAACTGCTCAGCATTGCTGCAGCATCCACCCATGGCCCCACATGCCCACCAGTTCAGGTGGCAGCTGAGTGGCTGCTCTGTGCCACCTCTCACCTCTGCGGGGTAAGCACCAAGGGCTCTTCTCTTCTTTGATAGAGGTTAGAAGAAACTAATTTGCAGTCTGCTGTGGACAAAAGGAGGGGTAGGGGAACAGACCCCATCTCTTCATGGTTTTAAATATCTCTGGAGCAGCTGAAATGCCTCTGCCCATCTCCACGTGGCAGAAAATGGCTCTTTAAGGCACGTTGTAGCCCAAACAGTGACTGTACCACGTAGGAGCTGTTCCTTGTCTAATACCAACTTCTCTCAAGTACACTATAGGATCTATACTGCAGCTGTTGACAGATTATTATTATCCATCTGAAAACTTCATGGATGCTCATTGTTTCACCTAATTTCTTACGTATTGCTATTATAAATCAATTTCAGGTATAGCCATGAGTTGAACACTCTTCTGACATTTCCCCTAGATCCAATTATAGCTCCATTCTTCTGTTCTTGGCCAAAATGAGGTTCCCTAAATATTGACTGTGGTCATTAAATTAAACATTATGGAAACATTTAATAAAGTGTATTCACAAGCGGACATCAAACATGAAGAGTTTACCTTCTTAAAGAAAAAAAATACATACAGACATTAATTCAAATTAGAAAACCAATCTTCATTAATAAAATTTAAACTGTATTAGCCTGTAACTATGAAAAATCTAAGCTGCATAATTCTAATTTTCTTTTTTCCCCCCTATGTTGTACGTATGGTTGTACATACCACCACTGCTGTACTGAGCACTTCGCAACGCTCAAGTATTCCTTTTTCCTCCATCCCCTATTGTCCCAAGCACCAGGGAAACTTCTTGTCTTCTCAGGCCTAGCCCCAGACACTGAGGCAGCAAGTGGTCTCAGGCATTTGAGTAAAGTCACCTTCTCAGACTGCATGTTTTCGTGTGACCAACACATGATTTAAGCCTCTTGGCCACAGTGGGGGAAATCTTATTCTCCTTACATCTAAGGTAGGACAGGCTTCAACACTCCAGAGGAGTGTTTCAGTCATAGAATCACAGAATGGTTTGGGTTGGAAGGGACCTTAAAGATCATTTAGTTCCAACCCCCCCCTGCCATGGGCAGGGACACCTCCCACTAGAGCAGGTTGCTCAAAGCCCCATCCAGCCTGGTCTTGAACACTTCCAGGGATGGGGCATCCACAACTTCTCTGGGCAACCTGTTCCAGTGTCTCACCACTCAAGAAGTCCGTAGGGGTCATCTCAGCCTTCTCTCCCATAGCCTGTAGTCCTATATTTAAATATTCATTGGGCTAGAGGTATAAATATACACCTGGAAAACTTCAATATCAAATTGCTGGTCCAGGTCTGCTGGGGGCAGAGCAGAAGAAGGGCACTGTGTGGCCACCCACCCTCGGGCTCAGCTGGTACCCACACCTACCTGCCCCAGGAGCTGCTTGCCGGCTGCTTTTGATGGCAGTGACACTGGCCCTGGCTCAGGGGTCCTGAACTACAAAGGTGCTGTGGAGGCAGAGGGAGGAGAAGACACGCTGAAGGGAGCCAGCAATGGGCTCCTGCACCTGCAGCCTGGTAAGTCCCAGACAGCTTCAGGGTCCATGCCTGCTCATGCTGCTGCCCATGGACCAGCGCTCAGCGTAGCATCCTTGGGGAGGCAGCGGAACAGAACGTTAAAGTAAGTCTCTACTATTCTCAGAGCCCCTCACGTTGATGTAAAAACCAGTGAGATGTTGCATCAGGCATGTCCTGCACCAGGAACCACCAGTAACTCCTGGTCTCCTGTCGCTACAACCAGTGATGGCACCTGAATCCCGTGCAGGACGTCCCATGGAGGAGGAGGAGAGGTACCGCCAGCAATGACCCACACGGGCACATACCACCCCAGCAAGCCCTCTGCCACACAGCTCTCCCTGCAAGGCCAGCTGCGTCGGGGCAACCTGCAAAGCAGGCAAAGCCATGATGCCAAAAAGGCCTTTCCCAGATCCTTTTTCCAGGAATTGCTCCACACTGTGGAAGAGAGACTTCCAGTGGCCCCTGGTGGCCCTGATCCAGGCAGGGACAGGGGCTCAGGAGGATGCAGAGCTAGATGATCCGATTGTGGTGCCATAGGAAGCTGGTGGCAGAAAGCAAACCAGACCCTGCTTCCTGGCTGCCACGTTCTCCTCCATCCTGACATCTCAACGTAAGTGCTGGTGCTTGTGTCAGCCCACAGCAATATCCTCCGCATCCCAGACCATGCAACATACAACTGAATAACCTCTTCTGTAGGGGCTTGTCCTGCCCTCTCTGCTTAGACCAAAAGACAAAGGTACAAAGGCCAAGCTTGCAACTCGTATGATTAATGTCCTGCATTAGAAATTTGGTGTGAATTCCTGCTTATCTCCCTGCATGGGCTCCCCCGCACCCCCAACACAACACGCCTAGGACAGTAATCTCCAACAACCACGATTTGGGTTAGATTTCAAACCATTTTGTGCTTTGCTTTCTGCATGTGGTTCACGTGAAACGAGCCGGACACTCAATAGCCTTCGCTGTGCCACTGTCGCTTGGTGGCCGGCCAAGCATCACTGCTCCAGTGGAGGCAAAGCAAAGCCATTCTCCATCTCAGTGCATCTCCTGACCAGGAGCAGAGTGGGGCCATGCCACCAGGCTCCTGGGATGGAAGGAAAACCCCTGTGTCCACCTCCATGTGAGGACGGGCACGGGGCATCATGCCTGGCTGTGAAGAGGTGCAGGAGCTGCCCCAGGAAGGTCTGACCATGTTCAGCCAAGGTACAGGTTAGTTTCCAACTCCACAGCTCTCGTCTCCAGATGTTTGGGGAAACCACACAGCAGGGAAGAAGAACCTGAGTGGGATACACCTGCTGCTTTCAATGGGAGCTTTGCCACTGACTTCAGAATTATTTCATCCCCTAACAGCTAGTCAGGAGCTGGTATCATCTGACAGTGCCCACAACACAACACCAACACTTACTATGCTGCTGAAGAGGAGACTAAATTATCCACAGAATGTGCCGAAAGAGAAAACAGGCTGATATAAAGGCTTAGTTTCTGAGCAAATTCAACTTTTTTGAGAAGTCAAACAGCATCTTCAGCATCGTTGTGATTCCTCTCGTAAGAAAGGAAATGAGCAATGACTGACGGTGCAAGTTACACACCCAGGTGATGAAGACAACAGAAGACACTAAACAAAACGAGGCAGTTTTCTGAGCTTTGCTGGCTAATGCACCTCCTCATCGCTTGCGAGGCAGGAGTATGTCCTAACTTGCAGAAAGCTTTCATGCAGCCTCTTTGTTTTCAGTTCAAGTTTCGGAATTGCCATGCCGACACACAACATCAGACCTGCCAGAACAGCCACAGCTTTTAATACTGCCAACTTCACGGCCTGTACATCAAACTCTCTCTTCTTGGTTTGCACGGTTGTTTTCTTAAGCAAACATATGGTAAGTTGAAAAAATATCTTTTCCTATTCCTAAAGCACTCAAATTAGTTTATTCCTTTATGTCATGAAAATTCCCCTTCTACTTCTGTTGATTAAAAATCTGGCTTCAAGCAATAAAGTTCACTATTTGACCTTCACCTAAAGAAAAGAAAAAGGAGTGAGATCCCCAAAAACAATAAACTAGTTTCCAAAAAAAAAATATACTCGCAGAAAGGTAGCTCTGAAGCTACTTGTTGAATCAAGGAAGATTCATGTGGAATCTATGTACAGCACCCCAGTACAGCAGGGCTGGAGAGGACAGACGGACAGACTGTGCACACTGGAGGCAGCCCTGTCTGGAGGGGCTGGGATTTCCCAGGCCAGCGACCAAGAGATGGCAGTGTGCGGATAAAAGCAGCTTATCCAGATTCAGTTTAGAGTAAAAACATGTCTCCCTCTAATTTCCAGAGCCACTGAGAGCTGTCACAGCCTCTCAGCTCCCAGAGGCTCCTGGGGCGGTCGTGGTGCTCCCTTGCCAGCCGGTGCTTGGAGAAGACCTGCCCTGATGGAAGTCATCACAAGCTCCACCATCAGCTCGTGTGGGGCTGGGACTGCAACCAACACGTTTGCAACGTGTAAAGGGGGAGGTACGGGCCAAGAAGTCACACAGGGACTGCCTGCATGCGGTTAACCTCAGTGAGAAGGTTTTGACATATAGCTCAGGATTGGTTTCCCTCCATGGGTTACATACCTCAAGTACTAACACATCTTGCCCTACACCAACACTTTACAGGCTGTATTTCAGTTTCACATTTTTCTTTCACTCTGGACTTGGCCTCATTCACCTCAAAAATGCAGCAAATGGCTTACGTGGGGTAGCAAGGGAAATAAATTAAGAGGAAAATAATCCTGTGAAGGACCCAAAGCAGGACACCCCGGCCATGTGGCTTGTCACCCAATGCACAGCTCCAGGGTGCTGCCTGTAGCCAGGACACCAGGTGTGGAGGATTCTCAGACACAGCCACAGCACCCTGTCTGCCTGTTGGGGACACAGGAGATGGCCACCACAATCCAGGTACGCAACCCACACCCTACGCACAGGCAGAGGCAGCAACACTGGCTTTGACAGTGCCCAAACCAGGACCATGTGAGTGTTGGGAGAAACCTATGGATGACTTGAAGCACAGGGCACAAGGGTTTGCAGCAGGTCTTAAGGAACTGCTGCAGCAGCCTGAGACTATCTGCATGTGGACATGACCTGCCTCTTTGTTCCACCACCACCTTCACTCAGCTGAAGCCTTGTTGCTACTGAAACAGTTGCAAACAGTCCACGTGTGCTCACCAACGCCATCCTGGCCTTCGCCCACCACCTCCACCTTGGTGTCCACGCTTGGGGCCACAACCTCTCTGCTCCATAGGCACCACCTCAATGTGTGTAGTCGAGCTCGTCTTGCTCTACGCTCTTTGGTGGGGGGGGTCTCCTTGCAGGAAGGGGCTTCACTCAAACACTGCCTAAGTTTTTTGGTTGCTCTGTACAAATTAATTTTTAATAAGCAGACAAGCAAGAGGGTTTTTTAGAGCATTTTTGAGGTGAAGTAACACATTCAGGGTAAGACAGTACATGCGACAGTGGGATGCCACTTGCGTAGCCGTCACTTTAGTTCCCTTCACAGCTTTAACATTTCTAACAGGTCTCTCTCTGCGCAGTGCTGGGCATACTTGCATTGGTTTGGGGAGCTGGAAATTTATGATAATATAAGGGATGACCACACAAGTGTGGCAAAATTTGCAAGTTCATGACAAGATTTTCAAAAGCCCGCTGGGATGTCCTACATCTGCTTCTATCAAATTATGAGTACAAAATGGTGACTTAAAATTATTTCAGCAACCACATGAGCAGAGTTAAGTGAATTTTGAACATTTCTGGAAATCTTTCCTTGGTTCTTTTCTAAAAGTCATGAAAGCTTAATGTTAGACAAGAGGTGGTCGGACTATTACATTCTCTTGCTATTGACTCGCTATTAGTGATTTCCACATATTGTATCTCTCCCAAAATCAATGACTCGTCTTTTTCGTCTAGAAAAACAAATAGTAATGCCACATTTTTCACACTGTGTGAGTGATCCATGTATGTATGTCCAGCTCCCTCCCCCAGACAGACTGCCAGACCCAGTGGGGTGTATTCAGCCCCAGCACCCTCCGTTGGCTGCCAGCACTAAGAGCTCCGATGGCAGAAGACAAGGTATCAGATTTTTTGGATAGGCCCCTGATGATACAACCCCTGAGCACCATTAATTTACTGGTTCATATGTGTTAAGATACTCAAGCCACAGAGGACACTGGCTTGGTCAATTTACAGTTTGTGAAGCTGTCTCCTGGTCAAGTCATGACTCTTCGTAAGGTTTGCTCTGGGAATCCTTCAGTCAGTCACAATACTAACCAGTCTCCAGATACTGTTTGGGTTTTGTTTTTTCCTGAGGCACTAAGTTGCTTTAATGCCCCAGAGAACAAAAGGCAGAGTTGTATTCAAGGACACACTAAAGTGCTGTGGTATTACATTTAGCTGACACTGAGATGCTCCCCACTTATCTCCAAACTCAGACTTCCGTAATCTCATTTCATTTCCCATCATTTAACAGGGCTGACGCTCTGGAGCGCTCAACATGGCAAACCAAAGGCGATAGAGAAAAAGTGCTGCTTAGCTGCGGAAATTACCTCTTTCAAACCCAGATCGGTTTTTGTTCGTCTGATTCTTTCCTTGCTCCCTGTCAGCAGCAGGGCAGCCCGTCAGGTTCACTGCAGCTGGCCAAAAGCGTGCGCTTCCAAACAGCCACATTCTCCGAATTCTGGGCAGCAAAGAAACACCGCCGCACCCGCAGCCTTATCTCGAGCTGAGCCAAGGCACGTGCCAGACTCCGCCATCTCTGGGCGGGCTTGGCAGCACCAGGCAAGCGCACGTAAATCACTGCAGTGCAAAATGCCCACTCTCCTCCACGATAACAAGACTGACAGGTGAGATTAGGTTTAGTACGAAGAGATTATTAAAGGGCTTTTTGACACAGAAGGGGATGGCGTACAGGCTCTCTATTTTGGGAGAAAGAAATCATGGGGTTTACCACAAACAAAGCAACTTCAAGAAACAAAGGTTTGAATAAATCCGAGTCTGCAAAGTCAGACTCTGCACAATGCCACGAAATGCCCATTTATACACTTGGACTAAAGTACTAGACTTGACAGTATTGGACACTATTCAAGGAACAATATGTGTTTGCACAGGTAATAAGCACCTGCAAAAGCCATAAATAACATTCAAAATTACCTTGACCACTCAACTAAGCAGAAACACTATACAACATAAGCGTACTGGATGAAATTGCGGGTTCACTGAAGTTGACAGTACATGACCGGGATTTCACATATTGTTCTTATTTAAGTGCAGTTGTTTTGCAACGCTTATTCCAAGTAAACTTGGATTGTAAATAGGCAGCGGTGCCAAAAGGAGTTGAGCCGCATTGCTATCCACATACTTGCGGATATGTCATACCGGGTGCAATCTGGTACATTATACAACCTATTAATTAGTTCCACAACATCTTTCATACATTACTCACTCTGGCTCTCTTTTCCAAATTTCTGGTTTTTCTAGTTGCTAGTTTTTAATTGCCACATCAGGAAATGCTATACACGGGTCAGGAACTGTGAGCAGGATTCCTGTTGCCTGGCAATGCCTCGAATCCCGTAACACTGTTAAGTGTCTCCGTTGAAATCTCCAAAAGCAGAAATATTCAGAGTTAATAGCAGCCCTGAAGCGTTACCTCTTCCCACTGGGGCTGGCAGGACTCTTCAGAAGATGTGGTGGTTATCACAGAGGGAGCCAACACGGTCTCGTAAAGAGGAATAAACAGCTGTGTCACTCGATGCAGTGGGCTGTGTCCCACCAACCTCTGTTCTTTCATCCACCTGCACGTCCCTCCAGCTGCCTCGCACCACCTTACCGACAGCAGCTTTGACTGCTGCAAGAGCGTGGTTTGCACCAAGATGCTGTGCCTCCTACATTACCGATGGGGAGAGGTCTCTCTACAACTAAGGGGTCCACGGTCCACAGTGAGCTGTGGGGGATGTACCAGCACAGGAGGACATGGGTCTCTTGGGAGTCTGCAGCAGTAGCATAACAATATGGATGAGAAGCAATGCAGCAGGAGGTGGTATCATAGGGACATCATGGGACCTGGGGCTGCTGTAGTTGCATCTGGCAGCTCTGGAGTGAGCTGTGTGATACAGGCATGTATGTGGCTGTGCAGGGTACGGACCTGCCTCCAGAGCGTAACTCAAAACTTGCCCTAAAAGCAGCTTTTGCCATGCAGAGTCTCCAGGGCTCCATAGCATCTGGAAAAAACTGCTGAATTATGTTAGAACAACGGGATGTCATACATCTAGGGACATCGAGGAGCTATTGTCCTTGTACAGAGCTGTCCTTCCAAAATATATTCCTGCCTCTTTCCTGCTGGTTACATGCATGGATTTATACATATGTATATATATACACACACTCAATAATAATGACAATTTTTGACCTTCAAGGTACCAATGTCTGAAATAAAACCATTCACGTGCAATGACAGAGGCTTACCTACATCCCTGTCCCTGATACAGTAGTCTGGAGAGCTTTCAAAGTATACCAGGTCATTCTTAGTTGGCTTCTTAAATCTCTTATTAGCCACAGTGAAACCCGTGCCATCTTGATTCATGACCACCTGAATCGCTCCATTGTATTTCTTCCACAGATAATCTCCTGTTTTCCTAAAGTCTGCCATGGCCAGCCAACAGGTCCTTAGAGTGCATGATCCACTCACACCGTGACATTTGCACTCCTGTTTCAAAAACCGCTTCACGGCCTGTTTAGAAACGCAGTAAAACACACAGAGGTGAAACAAACGGTAATTTACACTTCTCAGCCCTTTTCCATTCATCCTGCAATGCCAGGCTTGCAAAGGGTCTCCAAGTCACGGTCTGTAGTGACACCCACTGGTAGCATCAAGTCATCCCCACGTGGTTGGTCGGCTGTGGTTGCTTGACTCAACCGTACACACAATCCTCCGGCTGGTGGGCTTCCCTTCCCCGCTCCTGCCAGTCATCCCGAGGACTGGGATGGTCCATAATAGTTTAGGACATAGACTGGACAGTAGGAAACGATCTGGGAAATGGACAGAATAACTCGGCCTCTTTGTAGGCCAAGTGCCCCGTTTCCCCATCATTCCAGCATCACCTTGCTGACCCTCTCCAGATCACCCTCATGAAGTTGCCCTTTGCCCTGAAGAGTGTTTCAAATATTGCCTAGGAATCCACAGGCACTTCATATTACAATAATTTTGCAAAAACTGCACCTGGGCTAGGCATCAAGTCTACACAAAATTTTGAAATACAGTATTTTAAAAATGCTTATAAACTTTTTAACAAACGTTTGAGAATAGGACCCTCATTACTTTGCACTGGAGAGATCACCCTCATTATTAATTTAATGTCTGAATAGCATTAAAGCCATTTTGGCTTCATCTCAGACATTTAAACTCTCTGTATGATGTTGGAGAACAACAGATGGGTTCATACACAATAAATAATTAAATCCTAATTCTGAAGATGTGGATATTTGATCTATAAATATTATGCCTTAGGGATTCATGAAATATGAACATTTTAGAGTTTGTACAAGAGGAACAGCATCATGGGAGGAAGGCAAGAGAGAGGAAAGCTCCATGAGTAGGAGTGAGACTGATGCACAGTGGGGTGCATTTTTCAGTCAAGCACTTAGTAATAAAGTGAGAATGTGCTATAAAAGCAAAGCACTTCTAATTTTCTTCCTTTCCAACCTGTAAATGATTTGACTGCTTCAAAGAAGTCACTGACATTCCCACAGCCCCACTTTGCTGCCAACGGTACTGGGATTCTGCTCAGAAAGGGATTTAAGCGGACACTTGGTTTTAATTATCGGGGCAGAAATAATGTAAACTACTCAGATGTTTAAAACAATTTGCTGGACTGAGGCGTGGAACAGCAGAAGCAGCACAGTGGGATGCAGGGCTCTTTTTGCAGTGATGTTCCTGTACTGACACACAGCATATTATTTCGTATGATTCATATAGGATTATTATAAATATTTATTCAATGTATTTATAAATTAGTAAAATCTTAATAGTCTAGATTTAAAAGAAACCTCTCAACACAGGTTTCCCCTTTTGGGGGTGAGAAAAAGCCAAGGGCACGGCTGGGCTTACCCAGATCCGGACGCCAGGCTGGGGTGGGCTGAGGTAGTGAGGTCCCTGCAAAACTAAACCTACACTATTGCACTGGTACAAACCAGCATCCCTTTCTGTAAGGCATATGGGAATGTATTGATTATTTTCCATCAAATGCATTTATTAAAGTCTCTTTATCTTTTTTTTTTTAAAAAATCCCCACAAACTACCTGCTTACCAATACTGTCTTACTATTTGGCATATCTTTTATTTTTTTACTTACTAAGATGCTCAGCTATTTCAGAAAGTTCCCGGCATGGAGGTAATTCACCCCTATAAAGCCTTTGCTTGTGTTGCAGACCGCAGTCTCTTTTGGACAGTAATATAAATACAGCCACAGTATCACATATATCACTGATCCAAATAGCCTCACCTGCCCATATTAAATATTAATTACACCTGCTGGGAATAAACAGGTGGAGGAAAGGTGTTGATGGAGAAACAGTTATCAGAAAAATCATCTACTTGCAATACAATTGATTAAAACTGGATCATTTCTTCTAAAAAGGGCCAGTTAATACAGAACAATTTTACTGTTTATAAAGGGAATTTTTTAATAAAAAAGATCAGAATATGAACTATTTACTTCCTGCTGACTATTCACTACGGAAAACCAAAGATGAGAAACAAGAAGTCCCTACGAATCACATTAGAAGACCTTGTTCTAGCACTGTAAAATATTTTTCTGTATTATTTCAGATGCTGCGGATGCAGCAAATTTTGGATATGTTTTGAATAATGAAACAGCGTATTCCAGTTTCCTGCACTATTCTATTTCTAGCTACCACCACAAAATATTCGGGCATGTGTTCCTCAGCCCTTGCACCAGCAGCGGGCAATAGGCCTGGCAACTACTCCTTCTACTCACCTAAAACAAAGAAGACTCTTTTTGTTGAAATTCAGGCATAGTATTTTCATACAACGTTTAGAAAAGAGGGGTTGTTAGAGCAGGTCATGCCCCAAGGCCAACGCCTTTTGGAGGGACATGTATTTTGGATTTGTTTTCTTGAAAAGTTAAGTAATTGTATTTCATCTCTGCTCATTTTGTGTTTAGGTTTACGGTACACATACAGGAATGGACAGGACATTTTTTTTTCTCAATGCTATTCTGAATTTGCTCTTTAATAGTCAAGCCTGTTCTTCAGTGTGGTCTTCAGCCTCCCTTAGGAATTTCTGTTCTGTATTAATCAGAAGTAAAACTCCTCCATGTATAAGGAGTAGGCTCAAAACAAAACCTCCATCCAAACTCATCCTGCAACGCCTTGGGCTCGGGCTCAACTTCCCACACAAGGAGCCACTGAAACTGAGACAGCAGCACTGTTAATCATAGAATCCTAAAATGGTTTAGGTTGGAAGGGACCTTAAAGATCATCTAGTTCCAACCTCCCTGCCATGGTCAGGGACACCTCCCACCAGACCAGGTTGCTTAAAGCCCCATCCAGCCTGGTCTTGAACACCTGCAGGGATGTGGCATCCACAGCTTCTCTGGGCAACCTGTTCCAGTGTCTCACCACCCTCACAGTGAAGAATTTCTTCCTGATATCTAATCTAAATCTCCCGTTTTTCAGTTTAAAACCATTACCCTCCATCCTATCACTACGCTGCCTGATGTGTCCCTCCCCATCTCTCCTGTAGGCCCCCTCCAGGTGCTGGAAGGCTGCTATAGTTAAGAAGTCGCACTCAGCCTGTTTAGAGATCTCTGCTACCCTGAACCTCCAAGGGAGACAGAAACAGCACCTCAGGCTCCTGTTCATCCCATACTTCTTCCTAACTGCTGAGACCAGTCAGCAGAAACCAGCTGTTACCTGCCCCAGACCCATGAGAGCTCACCAAGAGGCTTCTGTTGGATGGACACCCACCTTCCTCCCCGCTCTGTTGTTGTGAAGGTTCATCAGTGCTCTTGCATCTTTTCCTTTCCGTTCTTTAGCATCTACGAAGGCCCTGGCAAATTTAATGCCGTAGTCGATGTTGTCGCTGCAGCCACCCCAGTCAAAATGGCCCTTGCTGTCCTTGGCAGAGCCTTTCTTCTTGGGATCGCAGGAGCAGGATTTCAGCTCCCCTTGGCTGCACGCCCTGGTGATGGCAAAAACAACTCCAGCGGAGGAGATGGCATGTACAAAAGCAGATTCCCGACTACCTGAAACAAAAAAAAAATCGCTTTAAAAATCGTCGGGGCAGTCAGCTTGAGTGGCTCTCCTAACTCCAGCCATTTAGCCTGGGCTTTTTTGCTGAGCAAAAGATAAAACTGGGCTGAAATCACACATTCCCTGGAGCCAGAATTAGTCATGGCTTAAACTTGGGGCCCCTCCCTGGTAAAAGCTCATCAATACAGTGTTAGAGTTGGAAAACATGAAACGCGCGCTTCTGATATTGATTAATATACCTTCACGGATCAGTTGTTTTGTGCAGATACGTGAACAGGACAGCTGGTATTTCTATCGTGTTTCACCGATTTAGGGAAATATATGAAGTGCTATCTCAGAGATGGGTTTAAGAAATAACTAAATAGGGACACTGGAACAATATGGAGATTGCAAAATACTGCAAATGGCTCTAGAAACTCGCTTTTCCTCTTCTCAAGCACCGGGACTAAATTCTCCTGCTTAAAAGGTGGTAGGAAGAAATCTTGGGTGTTAGTTCCTGAAAATAAGTTAAATTATAGGTTTTGTGCCTAGAACCAAGCCCAGTAACCGTAATCCACACAAACAAGTTCCATTAAATCAATGGCACTGCTTGTGTCATGCTTGAGGCAGGATCTGGCCTGGCAGCTGTGGCTTCTACACGCCAGCTGTGCAGGCAGTTCTCCCTGCTCTTAACGAAGATACTTTATTATACCAAAGATTATCTGCATTTCTAGGCTCTGCCTGCTCTTAGGCTATTGGGTACATACTTCAATGCAGTAATTGCTTAAGTTTAGTTTAAGATGTAGTCATTTATAACACAGAGCTACCTTATAGTGGCACAACTGTATTTACAGTAATGGGTTATTTTAACACTTTAAAAGTTTTTTTTAGCATGGAAGGAGCAAGAAGTAGCTTTTTGTGCAGTACCTAAGGCCACTAGCAGTGAGAGACCCCTGTTGGGAGGAACTATAAGCCTTAAGTAATGTTAGCAGAGTAAAGTAGGACCCCAAAGAGGGAATGTTACCTGTGATTTTATTATAGGGGCAGCATTACACCGTGCAACTTATTGTTTAGTATTTATATTCCAGCAGCATCTAGATGTTTCAAACAGGAAGGGCCCTACACTTCATGCACAACCCTTTGGCAAATGACAACTAAAAACTTGCAAAAGGACTGGGCAAACCCTGCCTTCAAACCCAGGCAGGAGATATCGTGGCTTGCTACAAATCATGCTCTTTGGAGGATTTCATTTCTGAGAAAACGTATCCAGAAGCATCAACATTTTTACAAATTAAATTTTACAAATTATAATAGACCCTTGGTGTCGTTAGAATTTTTTTTCGTTTGAGTTTATTAAACTAATCAAAAACATTTCATTTCAAACTACAGCAGTATCAAGCCACGTGTCCCATCGCAGCGAGGCAGTTCCCTGGCCAGGCTCGGTGCAGAGCTCAGAAGCCTGACGCCTTAACTCTCTCCCAGGAGCCAACACTGAAAACTTCACTTTTGGAAGAACTGCGTTTTTACTTTTTTTTTTTTATGAAATAGCCTCACCAGAGGCCAGACGTGTTTTCCTGAATGTCAGACAAACCTCATCGACAGCTTCAGCTGATGGGTGACGTTACTGGTTACTCACAAATAATTGCTAAGGGAACATGAAGCCGGTTACAGGAACCAACTGTGCACCAGCGGCGCAGCCTGGCACCGAGTGATGCTCCGTGGATGAATCCCACTGCTCGGGCCAGCCTGCCCAGTGTCTCCTGTCCTCCTCCCCAACCCCACCGGTGGGGCAATGGCCCCAGGGTACTTTCCTCCTCCTCCTCCCCTTGCAGGTGCCATGCTGCTCACAGCCTGGAGAGGCTGTCTTGGGTAGTACCAGGGACATCCTAGGGACACAAGTGCCAGGGCAGGGCCAGCCCAGGTGTGTGCCCAGGTGTGGCGTTTGGTGAACAGAGCTGCAGTTCAGAAGAATCTCAGCACCTGGATAGGGACATCCTGGCACAGGAACAGATCTCAGCCCTTTCTTTGAGTCAAAAGGACCATATAAGTTGTCTGAAAACTCACCAGATGCCTTAGCCCAACATTTAGAGAGCACCACCACCCTGCTTAACCATCCTCCCTCAGGGTGGGGAGCACACTGTAGTCCTCAGCTGCCTGGGGTCTGCACAAGCCTGGTTCACCCCTATCAGACACGTCCCTGCTTATCTCTCCCCAGAAGCCTGACCTGAGGCACTGGCTGTCACACATGGCCTGGAGGGCAGCGCTGCCCCAGCCGTGGGACACCTCGCAGGCAGCACAGCCCTGGTGGGACTGCACCCTGCCACCGCGCTGCCCTGGTGAAATGCTCCAGCAGGAACCGGCCTGCAGAAGGGGTTGTCATCTGCCATCCCAACGTGCTGGGATCCTGTTTGGACATGGGCTGTCCCTTTCAGCCCCCACAAAGTACCAGTGTCCCTACATAGTGGGGGGCTGTGCTGGGAAACTCTCTGTCCAACTGCTACATTCTGGTGCCTGAGTTTCTCTGTGGCCTTTAATTTGTGGGTTTGGGGGTCCATTATGCCGCAAAAAAATGGAGAAGTTGGGAACTGCAGGGACAGCCCCCCCTTTCTGAACTGTGTCCGTCTCCTTCTGCTCCGATACAGGTTTTCAAGCAAAGCAGCGCTTCTCCTTATCTGCTGACCGAGAGACCCTTGGGCACTTTCGCATTCCCCCTTCCCTTCCTCCCGAAACCTGAAACGCCGCTTCACCCCTGCTAAGACCTAGGGGTACCGGGAGGAGGGCCACCGCCTCCCGCTGTCCCGCCGGTGACCGTCCTTAAACCCCCCTTCCCCCTTTCCGAGCAGCCCCGTACCCCTCACGCCGACCCTCCCGCACCCCTTTTCTCTCGGGTCCCGCCGGGGAGGCGGAGGCGGCGCTGCGCCGGGGCGCGGAGGTTGCGCGCCCCGCCCGAACCCGCGGGAAAGGCACCTCCCCGGCCCCGCCGCGCCCCGCGGGGACTCACTGCGCAGCAGGACGCGGCCGAGGAGGCGCTGCCCCCGCTCCAGGGCGTTGCAGTCCCAGCGGTGGCGGCGGAACTGGTGCTGGCACTCGGCCGTCCAGGCGGCCACGCCGCGGCCGATGGAGAGCATGGCCTCGGGGTGCCGGCGGCACAGCTGCCGCTGCCGGCTCACCAGGCCCGGCACGTTGTCGCACATCACCCGCGACGAGCCCACGGCCCCCATGTACCTGCGGGAGGGAAGGGGAAGGGCAGCGCCGGGGACCCGCCGAGACCCCCCGGCACCGGCTGCGGGGGAAGCCGGGGGTGGAGGGGGGTCCTCAGCGCCCCGTCTGCGGGCGGGAGCCGTCCTCCGGCCGATCCGGAGCTGCCTCTGCCTTTTTCTGGTGGAAATGCTTTAAAACGAGTCTCCGATGCTGTGTTTTTTAATAACGTGAAACATTTAGGAGAACCCCGAACCCCGCTAGTACAGCTCCGTGCAGTACTTATAAAAAAAAAAAAAAAACCCAACCAAAAAGCCACAACCCAAAAAACCTTGACAAAAATTAAATTACATCATCATCTGTGTCCAGATGGTCTCTATTAGTCCTGAAATGTTTCGAAAGGTACCTTTTATAAAACCCAAACTACTATAGGTGTCTTTTGAAGGGATCAAACAGAAGAAAACGTCCTTTTCTTGTATTTTCATTACTTTATACCATCATAAAATCGTTAAAGCTGTGACTTCCAAAAAAATATATAAATATATATATATTTAAGTGGCACAGAAGAAAACGTCCTTTTCTTGTATTTTCATTACTTTATACCATCATAAAATCGTTAAAGCTATGACTTCCAAAAAAATATATAAATATATATATATATTTAAGTGGCACTTAAAAGACACCATGACAAAAATCCAGTGCAATAAATTACGTTTATAATGCTACGGACACAGATAGTAATTTTATTGAAATATGTTCAGTCTGATAAATCAGGCTTTGATCCCTCGTCAGCCAGTGTCAAGGTTAAATGTGTTCCCCAGCTCTATAAGAAGCGGTTTAACTCCTCTTACTACGCCACGACTTTTCAGTCCGGCCTTGGTTGGGGTCCCCGGTTCGAGGGGCAGGTTTCTGTCTCCTTTCTAACCCGTGTCCCGCAGCTCCCTTGGACGCCCCGCAGCGAGACCAAGTGTCACCTGAAGCGGGGTCCTGCGCTGCCCGCGGGGCTCTCGCCCCTTTGGGCTTGCAGTTTGCAGTTCAGCAACTTTGAAGGAGGGAGCGGACGGGGAGGGCGAGGAAGAAGGGGAAAAAAAAAATAATAGTAATAATAATAACAATAATAATAATAAAAAAATCCCTGCTGTAGCCAATTCCCAGAGCCGCCGGGGCGCGGAGGGCTGGCTGCCAGCATCTGCGCTTCATCCGCGCACCTCGGGCGTGTTCTCCGCAGCCCGCCCTCCTCCCGCCGCTCTGACAGCGCCGGCCGGGGGGTGCCCGCTGTCTGTGTGTCCCCCCCCACCCCCCCCCCGTGCGGAACGGGCCGGGCAGGGTACCCCCCCACCCCTCAGCCCTGCCGAAAGCCCCGCTCGGCCCTCGCAGCTGCTCCGCGGTGGTGCGAAGGAGGCGGCCGGGGGAGCAGGGACGGGGCGTGGGAGGAGATGCCGAGACCGTCTAATCCCGCTCGCTGTAAGGCCGGGCTTTCTGGACCGGAGCAGCTGGCAGCAGCCAGCTCCGCTCGTACGAGCCTGCGAGGGAGAGGCTTCCCCCCCGCTCCTAATTTACAATTAATCCGACCCCACCTTCCCCCAGAGCACATAAAAATTCCTGGAATTGCACAACTTACCACCATGAGGAGATGACTGGTGGGGTCGCCCAGACCAGGACCAGGGGAAGAGACCACCAGATCCCAGAAAGAAAGTTCATGTTAGAAACGCTTCGGTCCACATCAGGTCAGTCGCGGGGGGCAGAAGAAATCCCATGGAGCAACAGTGACCGGCAGGAGCAAACGCACCTTGGGGGCTTCTTTCTTCCCTGGGTCAAGCGCCTCCGCATCCCCACGCGGGGCCGACGGGTTCATTGGTCCCCTCCCGGGGTACGGGGGATGCGGGTCTGGGCATCGCTCCGGATTCCTCTCGGTTCGCCCCGCACCAAATCCTACAGAGCAAGAAGCTCAGCCCCGCTCCCATCCTTCATCTTCGCCCTGATCCAGCTCTTCCCTGCAGTCACAGCAAAACTGAGGGGCTGGTGTGGGCTGCTCGCAGACTGGGTGGGTTCTGCTTTGGGTTGTGTTTTTTTTTCTTTTTTTTTTTCCTCTGAAACTCTGATGGATGAAATGATGTCAAGAGACACAGGGGGAAGAGGAGGAGGTAACACCTCTGATTAGGCAAGGAATCCCGAGGAGCCAGTTGCTTTCCAATAGCCCTACGAGCAGGCAGTTAGTTCAAACAGGCCAGCAGACGCTCCGCGACCCGCTGCGGAGCCGCCAGCCGCGACCACCCCGCCTGCTCCAACCCAGCAGCACTTGGCACCCCGCACCTCCCGGGGTTTGACGCGACGCCGCTCTATTAATTACTCCGTACGCGACCCTGCAAACACCGAGCACGGATCGAAACCGCGACTTGGTGTCGAGAGGAGAAGCGGAGAGCGGGGACGGCCCCGGTGCAGGGGTGCGACACCGCCTCCCCTCGCCCCCTCGCCCCACGCACATCCACCGCCCGCGGCCACCAGCGCCCGTGCAGCTCCGGGACCCCCGGCCGATGGGCTCCGACGGGGGGACACACGGGCTACTCGCCCCATCGCGGCGCCCTCGCACCCACGCGCGGGGAAGAGGCGCTCTCTCGCTGCCGAAGTCACGGGTGAAGCGCCCCGCGGCGGGGCAGGCCTCAGCCCCAGTTCCCCTCCTGTCCCTCTTGCGCGTTCTTCCTTCTGCACCTGCGCAGCATCCGCTCCCCTCGTCTCCTCCTTACCTGAAACCAGCTCCTCACGGCGCACACCTCCTCCTTCCCCCGGTGCGATGAGAACTTCTCCACCTCCAGACCCCAAGAAGTCACTGAAGAAGCCTTCTGCTCTTCAACTCCCCACTCGCTCTTCCCCCTGCAGTTAACGACAGCTTCTTTAACCATCACAGGACACGACCAGAGCGCACCAGAACCGCTCCAGTAACTCAATTTTATCAGCCACATCTCGCCCACAGCAAAAACACAGTCAGGGTAGGGCCACAGAAGACAGCAGCTGTCCTCAAACTCCAAGCCGTGAGGAAAGGTGTCTCGTCCTTTCACACTGACACTCTCCCAGCGCCAGCCCGCACACACAGAGGCACCGGCACCGCTTGCCCATAGATCAGAGCTTCCAGGTGACACAGTCTGACTTCACTTCCCCGTGGCTGATGGCTGCCAAATAAGCAAATTCAAGAAGAAAGAACTTAGCAACTTTTTCTGACTTAGTGCCACCTCTGTATGGCTAATGCAGGATAACAGACATTTAAAAAAAAACCCCAAGCCCCCCACCAGCACCATTAATGAGACAGAGACGCCCCAGTTCAAAGTCAGCCCACTTTAGCTATAACAAAGGAAAAAATCTGAAGGTTGCTAAATAACTTCGGAATCATACAGTTCTTGTTCCTGAAGATGCCCTCAGTTTCCAGCCCCAGGTGAAAATCCTAGAAAAGCAAGCTAGGAAGCATCCTTGAGATCTCTTCGGGCAGCACATCACAACCATGACTGTGTGCAGAGCAAACATAGGTCTTCCAGGCTGTTGCTCAGTGTGACTCCTGGAGATCACAGACACACAACCAGATGTAAGCATGTGGTCCTTTGGAAAGAAAATGCAAAAGGTAAAGTTGTATCAACTTTTGAGATGGTAACATTCATCCAATTCTCAACTTAACTTTATAAAAACACCCTCAAAATGCAAACACCCCCACAGAAACCACCCACCCAATATCAGAAAAGCTTTTGGAGGCTGAGGGGAGACCTTATCGCTCTCTACAACTACTTGAAAGGAGGTTGTAGAGAGGCGGGGGTCGGTCTCTTCTCCCAAGCTACAGGCGGTAGGACAAGAGGCAATGGCCTCAAGTTGCGCCAGGGGAGGTTCAGGTTGGTTATTAGGAAAAAAAAAAATTACACTGAAAGGGTTATTAAGCATTGGAATGGGCTGCCCAGGGAAGTGGTTGAGGCACCATCCCTGGAGGTATTTAAAAGATGGGTTGACACAGGGCTTAGAGACACAGTTTAGTGATGGTTGGACTAGCTGATCTAAAAGGTCCCTTCCAACCTAGACGATTCTTATGATTCTGTGAAGCTTGGAGCGCATCACTGCTCCCCCAGCAGTGCTACTTGCCCAGAGGCAACTACAGTTCCAGTTACTAACTCCAGCAGGTCTTAAACGTAACAGATGAGCATTCAACATTGTGAAAAAATGTGTGAAAAAACATGCTCCGATCTTCAGCTGCTGACCAACTTCAGTTTCTGAAGTTTAAGAGATCAAATAGCAGGGGAGGGAAAGAGAAATGGCAGGGAGAGGACAGCAAATTCCAGTAGTATTTTAGACCCCTCTGGGCAGAGGCTACAGTCCTCCTGCCACCAGTCTTTTCAGGCTAGCATTAAAAAGTTGACCTGTTTGTGTTTCTTCCAATGCTCTCCTGTATTGTCATGGGAGCTCCTTTACTTCTGGCAACCGCACCAGCGGCTCATGGGTGTTGTCCCCCTCCTCTCCAGAAGGGTTACTTGCCACATCTGCATCCCAGCTTTACTGCTTTCCAGATTCCTTCTCCAAGCCCTACCCTGTGCACTGGCCTTACATGAATTCACCCTGGATACATCATTTCTCCCCATTAACCACTCTCTCCTGTTACACAGGAATGACAGAACAGATGCGGCTGGGAGGGGCCTTGGTTTGTGTGGCAAGGTTTTGGTAGCAGGGGGCCACAGGGGTGGCTTCTGTGAGAAGCTGCCAGAAGCTTCTCCTGTGTCCCACAGAGCCACTGCCAGCCTGCTCCAAGGTGGACCTGCTGTTGGCCAAGGCCAAGCCCATCACCAACGGCGGTAGCACCTCTGTGATAACATATCTAAGGGGAAAAAAACCTGCTGCACAACAACAGCAACAGAGAGAGAAGTGAGAATATGAGAGAAACAGCCCTGCAGACACCAAGGTCAATGAAGGAGGAACAGAAGATGCTTTAGGTGACAAAACACAGATTCCCCTGCATTCCATGGTGAAGACCATGGTGAAGCAAGCTGTCCCTCTGCAGCCCAGGAAGGTTAATGGTAGAGCAGGTGGATGTGCCTGAAGGAGGCTGTGGTCCTGTGGGAAGCCCGCACTGAAGCAGGCTCCTGGCAGGACTGTGACGCCATGGAAAGAGGAGCCCATGCTGGAGCAGGTTTCCTGGCAGGACTTGTGACCCCATGGGGGGGACACCCAGGCTGGAGCAGTCTGTTCCTGAAGGCTGCACCCCATGGAAGGGACCTACACTGCAGCAGTTAATGAAGAACTGCAGCCCCTTGGAAGGTCTCACACTGGAGAAGTTCATGGAGGACTGTCTCCCGTGGGAGGGACTCCACGCTGGAGCATGGGAAGAGAGTGAGGAGTCCTCCCTCTAAGGAGGAAGGAGCGGCAGAGATGATGTGTGATGAACTGGAGAGGCTAAGTGTGAGAGAGAGAGAGTGCACTAACTGTGGCCTCCCCAGCGCTGAGGGGAGGGGAAGGATCACACTCTCCACCTGCCGGTGATGTGACACTCCCTGATGCAGCCCCGGAAAGGCTGCTGCCCTCCCTTGCCGCAAGAGCAGACTGGACTTATAAAGCTCGATGTGCCTTCAACAAGTATTTACGCACAGAGCTTCTCATCCAGTCAAGAAACCATGCCATGTGCAACACAGGTGACAGGGGAGTAGCCAGCAACACTGGAAGCCCAATTCCTTGAATACAGACCTTACGAAATTGAGCTGAAGTTTTTCAATACAACAGTGAAAATAATGTTGTTAAACCTGTATTTCTACATTCAAATAAAGACTGTTTTCAGAAAAGCTGAAAGCATGGAAGGCTCATCTGAGAAGAACAATTAGTAAGAAAAAAACCCTCACCAAACCCTTAAGTAGAAGGCATCTTCCCATGTATATCACAGTCAGTAGCACAGCTTAAAAGAACTGAAAATCCTTCCCAGAGGGATCCCTGTAAGTCCCACTTCCAGGGACTATGGCTCTGTATTACATGAATCTACACCATTTGAATCAGAATATAAAATAGAAGTAATTTAACAGCTATTAAAGCTGTTAAGGATACACATCACATTATTCATTTAATGCCAGTAATACTCCATTTTATACCTCACCACCTATATTTTCTGGTCTGTAAAACAGAGAGCCCTGTTACCTGGAAACTCCTATTTCTAGAATAGGGAAATACCCATTTCCCCAACACCTCCAGAACAAAGAAACGACAGTATTTAAAAACAGAAAACTGCAGTTATGGTACCTGCTAGACCTTCAAGACTTTTTATCTGTGCAAAAAGAAAACCTCTCACATGAATACCAAAAGAGCCGGCAAGGAAGGGGATAGCTTACATAGACAAGCTATGGATCACTGACCCACCCTTTCATGACATGGGGTAAGATGGATTTGCTCAATTTAGCCCAGAACAGATTTGTTTAGCAAGGCTGAAGACTCAAAATACTCCACCATGTAAGGCCCAAAGCAACATTTGTAGTACTTTACTAACAACATAGAGGCTTTATTTGGGAAAGATGACCTGTTAACTGTCGCAGAGCTGCTGGGACAGAGAAGGCAACTACAAGCAAATGCCTGCTCACACTTAGGAGTAAGTTACAGCTTTAGGGAACACCTGAGGGGGTGGCAAGAGGAAAGAGAATAAACTACTCGGCTCAAGCTTAAGCCTTGTCCCCAACAAGGCAGCTGGATGAAGCAAAAGAAGAAAACGCAAACACAGGACTTCTCAAAGTCAATGGAGGATGTAATAAAAAAGCTCACTCCTTCTCAGTTTAATAATGCACAAACCTACAATTACTGTGTACTATTTGCAACTGGTACCTGACAGGAGTAACTGGGCAATGCCTTGCAACAGACCAGGTACTCCACAAGCCAAATTTAAAGAGCAGGGCAAGTCGCAAAGAGCACGAAGAGACACACAACCCACAATTTGTCTTGGACAGCACAAATTGGAACCGAAAATTCTTTAGGTTTTCAGATCTCCACAGGATCACCCAAGGCCCTAATTTTACCTAACAGTCTAAAGATTTGGAAAAGGCCCTTGCATGAATATTCACCTGGCTGAAGAGAAGTTAGGTATCCAATGGTATTACAAGTAGGAACCTCGCTGCATCTTTAAGCAACTCTGTATCTGCAGGATTTGGCCCCAGGTCCAATCCACTCAATCCTCTCCCATCTCCATTTGCACTACTGTAAGAGGAGAACAATACCCCTGCTCACCTGCTTAATGCATGCAAAGCTCTTTAGCATTCTCCTCCAATCCCCTCATAGATGTGCAAATCATTGTATTCTGACTGTTCTGGGATAATGACTTTAATTTGATGACTTACAGAAGGAGGCCTCTCAGCAGGGACGTTCTCATCTGAAGGCTTCCTCGCCGGGTCCTGGTGGGGGTGAGAATTTTGACAGCGTAGCTCAGCAGACAGATGCTGAAGCAATCTCTTTCTTTGCTTCCCACCCTACCATAGCCACATTGTGATACCTCCTCAAACACAGAATTTGAAAGAGGCACCCAACAACATGAAAGTGAATAAAGGACCTTGAAATTCATTGTTTAAGCCCAAGTTTGGAAACTGAAAACAGACATTTTTTATATGGTAGGTTAAAATAATCTTTGATTATTTGTCTCTTACCATATCCTACTCAACCAAGACACTTCATGATTGATCCATTAATGGGACAGCTCAAAATGTTTATTACAAGATCTTTGCCTCTCCTGTGGTTTATACCATTCTGAACACTATTCTTCAACAGTGCATCGTGCTAAGGATGCTGCTGGCAGAAAGCCTATGCTTAACCCAAATGCTGGTCACGTGTTTGCAATCACAATTATAAGCAAGTGATCCATAAGATAATTTAACGGGACCAGCTTCTCCAAAATGCGTTTTGGAGGTCAGCTCCAAGCGTTCAACCTTTTGACTCATTTCTGCAAAATATATTTTATTGCAGCTCTCAGACTACAGAACATTTATCAGCAAGTATCATGCATTATTTTTTCCCTCATAGGTATTTTACACTGATAGCATCATTCATATCGTTATAATTTAGTTAAATACTGATAAAACTGTTTTCTGGAACAGATTTCCTGTTCAACTGCAAGACCTTCAAGGTCAGCTTAAAAGCCAGCCTACAAGTGGATGTTTTCTTCGAATTCACGGAAAAAGATAATTTAAATTTTTAGTTACTGTTTCAAATAACAGGATCTACTACTGGTAGGAAATGCATCTCTTGAAATGGAAGCTACTTTCAGTGTCCTTTGAAGTGGCTTCATTAATGCAAATTCTCACTGAAGTGAAGAAGTAAGGCACAGTGAAGCAAAGTAACAATCTTTTCCAGGGCAGAATCACAGAAATCTTACTAGTGGTTGAAATAATTCCACTTAACTAAAGTAAAAGTACAGGTTGGCAACATAGTGTGAACAAAATGC
>KZ505640.1:978851-1038192 GCA_002844005.1 Limosa lapponica baueri | reverse complement strand
GAAGTTCTGGTAACACTTGTGAGCCACCCCATCACTGGGAACTGCATTTGGACTGTATTTTGAGCTAATGAGAGGAGGAGTGCTGTGTATATGTAAAGGGCCATGTGTACGACAGTTAAAACTGTGCTTTACAGAGTTTTGTGTTCCCATGGATTTTTTCATTTCCATGACTTCTTCCTTTTGTGATATGCATCTTGTAAGTTCAGAATTAATTATAAGGTAATATCAAGAAATAAAGAACTATTTTTTAAGTATTTCCTTTTCTATACTTTGCTGATTCAAGTCAGTATGCTGATAGTATGTGCACTTCTCCACTTTTGCTGGCAGATGGTGGTGGTGGGGAATAGAGCTTATCCCCCCTGACCCAAAGTTGGAACAGAATGAGAAAAACCACCAATTTATGTTGTATTTGCCTCTGGCCTCACCACTCTGTGGGATGTTCCTTACATTGAAGGAGAAACCTGGGAGGAAGGAAATATAACAACTGCAGTAACAAGGAAACATACTAACAACCAACTTAGTTTTCTAAAATTTCGGTTTTAGAAAACTAAGTTGGTAAGCAGAGAACAACTGTGACAGCAACTGGAGCAGCACTCAGGTTTTTATCTTCTCGTTATCAATCTTTGATGTTCCCTCCAGAGACTAAGACTGTACACAACATCTCTGAACACAGAGAAGACACCCCTTGAGGCTTAGGTTTTTCTAGACTACTTCTGGTTTATTTTGACAGAATAATGTCCCTTCAGAAACATTCAGCATTTTTACAGATATTTACCAAAATAAATGTGTCTGCCAAAGCATAAGTGTGATCTGAATTACTTCTAACAAGTCCCTTTTTTTCCCCCAGCATAACTGGTTTGGTAACCAGCTGAAAAACAGATATTAATGTTTCACGGCAGAATTACAAACACCTTTTTAAGTGGAGAAAACATGAAGAAAAAAATTACTCTAAACATGAAGCTGCTGTAATGAAAGGCGAGACCAAAAAACCACACACTGCTATGCCTTCTAAGTTGCTTACATTCTTATAGCAAAGGACTGTTATATTTCTTTTAATAGATGTGATGAAACTCTTAACAGAAGAAAGTATCCCTGAGGAAATAGACTTCAGGCATAATTTGAATATTATAGTTCAGTGGGAAATGATTTTTGAGGCAATATGTAACAAGATCTCCCGTCTTGTGGCTGTGACAAAGAAGAAAAAATACACCTCAGCAGGAAGTTTTTCATATGAAAGATTTGTATGAAAAACTGCAAGAGAAAAGATCTTTATCAACATAAAATTGCATGAGATACTTAAAATATTTTAAACTCTCCCAACCCCCCAAACCACATCGGCATCATAATTTTAAATACCAACATGTGATAATCAGAATTACTTGCTTATGTTCACCTCTGAACAACAGCTAAAGGTAAAGATGAAACTAGCAATTGGTAAGCAATAATTACAGCTTTATGCCAAAAGAGAAGCTGCCTTGTCAAGATTTTAGACCTATTGTCTGTACCAAAAGAATTTTGAAAATAAAACCTTAAGATATATTTAAGTAGCAGTTTTAATTTTTAATAACTTTACTTCTAGATCAAAGTACTTACTGGATGCAAATACTACAGATATGATGAGAAACTACGCAATTTTTCACAGGACTTAAGCTTAGCTGCCTATACTGAACAGAAGCATAATGTGACCAAGTTTTCCAAAATCATTTATAGCACTAAACGTAAAGCCCGGTTTTCTTTACCATTAACTTAGTTACAAAGAAGAAAAAACCAAATCCAAGCAATGTTACTGCTCCCGTTTTTACTAAACTTTTTTCCAAGGTGGGTGCTTTTTCTGGGAGTTTCACTCGGCTGGGGTCATTCTTCTGTTGATGCTGAGGCAGATGTTAAGTTCATGTAAAAAGTGCAACAAAGAAAAAAAAGTTAGTGTGAAAGCTTCTTAAGTCTGTGATAAAGTAGCCAGTCCTCAGACTCTGCATGCATCTAGAGTTGATGTTATTTCTTTCTCAGTCTCTGTCTGTGCCCTACTTCAATCGAAATAAACGTGTGCAAACGTTTATCTTAGCTGATACTCAATCATCCTGGAATATATATTAGAAAAACAAACTGTTTGCAAACTTAATTCCCTCAAGGGTAAAACACACTGCTAAGAGATGCTACAAAAATCTAATAACAAAACGTCTCAAATATTTTAACCAGAACTTTTGCCATTTAATTACTAAACTAACTGTCTATGAAAACAGCAAGTTAAATAGGTGACAGATTAGGCTTCCTTGAAATTAAAGGTAGAGCGGCAAGTACCTTGCAAGTGCCTTGTTGGACTGAGCGAAGCCTTGCCGTGAAGTGCAGCAGCGTTAGGTCTGGAGTCCCCACCCTAGTTTATAATGCTTGGAAGGCCATCTCATTTACCGTGCTTTCAAAAATTATACGCTACAGACATAACACGTACTGCTGGCAAAGTCTTGTAATGACTAAGCTTAGCAAACAGTACTAAGGATTTTAAGAGAATTTATACAAACTTATTATATAAGAGGTTTAACTGTATCACTTACATTAGCATTTTTCAGTGTTCTACTCATTCAAGAGTGCCCCACCATAAATTAAGTAGCACAAAAATGTTTTATATTAAAGTCTTCATCTGTGAAATTAATTAAACACTACTGTATCTTAACAGAAAGGGAATTACATTTTTGAAGTAATTAGAAGGCTAACATTTAACACCTCTGTTTAACGCTGGGTACGGAGCCACCGAGCTTCATCTCAACAGCTATAAAACCTTAAGTACAGATGAGAGCAAAGTCAAGTGGCACCTAACTCAGATACCACCCAGCCCTTGTAACTGGCCTGCACATACTGGAAGCAAATACATACATACAGTTGATTTCTGCATACGCAAAAAAAAGGAACACAAATAGCTAAAAATTTCTTTGCCACAACCTCAATCTACCTCTTAAACAGATTTGCTGTTAAGTGATTTATTGGGAGAAGGCTGTTATATTACATTAAATTTACTTAAACTACAGGAAATTGCATTTGTAGCATTATACCCAAGGTCTAAGTTCCACATGGCTTCGTTCAGCAACAGATTCCTTTCTGACACTGATGCTCCATTTACTCTACGCCAGCCACCATTCCTTTTACTGGCCTATTACTTAAAATGACCCCATCTGACAAGAGCGTGTCATTGTGTTGGTTTGAGAATGACTGATGTGGTGCTAACATCTAGCCTTGACCTCTCCCACCCTCTTCTTTTGTCACTCTGCAGTTATCTGGGATGCCTCCCATTCAATCCATAAAACTTTAGTATCTTCCTTGCAAGTCAATAATTCCAAACAAAAGATTCCTTAATTAAGAAGTAAGAGTGTAAGCATTCACAGTGGCATTTATGCCACAGTGTTGTCCAAGAGCACAGGGATATATTCCACTTAATTCTTTCCTGTGCTAGAAAGAAAAAGATTGACCGTGCCTTCCTTTGGAGACTGTCCGTGCTGCTGTGGAATATTCTAGACTTTTTTTCCTCATTCTGTCCACGGAAAGGTGGATGGGAGAGAAGTAGATGCAATGTCCAAGCTACAGCTAAAGAGCCTGTGCCAGACCAAGGAACAAAACATTTCACTGATGGACGTGACATTTGAGGTTGCACACAGAAACTTGTACGCAGTATTTAATAGCCTCACTCACACACACCCACCTTCTCCACCAGGTCCTTCAGTTTGGCAACTTCTTCTCCCAGCTTTTCAACGCTGGACACCAAGTCTTTGCAGACTTCAATAAAACTTTCAGTCGGTGCCCACTGCAATACTATCTGTTAATAGTTACAGTTATTTGCCAGAATTACTGTAGATTACAACTTATTATTCTTTAATTAACACATAATAAAAAAACAGTGTCAGAAAAAGATTATACCTGCATTTATACTGGGTTTTCATTGTATGATTTATGCACAACATGATCTACTGCTGTCTGTCAGCCTTTGTGGGAGCCTTTTGTCACCTTAACTCCCCTATCAGCAGAAACACGAAGAAATAGATCTATCTTCTTTAACTGAGTGGCTTAACTCTTTGAAATAAGTTATTACAAAAAGGTGTCCTCTAGAGAAAGAACACTGGACAGCTCTGTATAACTACACAATAATCAAGATGCTGATGAGTGTTTATATTTTTCATTTTACAAGTTAGAATACAATTCTAGACTAGAATAATATACTCTAAATCAATCTTTCTTTGGTTGAATACCTTGTGAGAATTCTTGAGGAAATGCTTATTTATGGTCTGCACAGGAATGGTCAGCTTACTACACTCTTTATTCAACTTCTGAAGAAACTTGAGGAATTCGTCTCCACTACAAAAATAAAATGATATTCCATTACTTGTTAAAGGCTGTGACTTTTTGACAGCTGAATATTATCTATGCATTTCCAGCATTGGCTAGTGAGTGAATCAGACATGTAGTTCCACCACATAAAAGAAATCCAGTGTCATTTTAACACAGGGTAGTTAAACACTACATTTAACAACTTAGCAAGCTGGTTCTGCACACCCCCTCCCTTTTGAAAGGACAACAAACCATTCAATTCTCTGGAATATTCTGCTAGTAAGACACATTGAAAAGTGTCACTCAAAAGCGTTTTGGAGACATTCTATTAACCTCCACGTCTGTTTCTAACTCTCATCAATCCTGTATTATCAACGAAAACATTTCATTACCTGCTGCATGAGTGATTTTGTAACACATATGCATAATAACCACAACACTCTGTTTTCCTATGCATGTGCACATACAGATCACAGTCTTGCAACACCAGAAAGAGAATTTATAGTTAATTTTATGCTGACGTATCAATGTTCTTGACCTGCAGCTTACATTTTTGACGAAGAAGTGAAGAAAAAAAAAATAAATCTGGTTTGCAGTTTGGAGCTAGGACTGAAATGACTAGGTTAAGAGTCATTTAATCTCCAGCATAATGGAAGAAGGAAGAATCCAGTAATGCTGACTTAGCCCCTGGATCTGGAAATACATTCCTCAAAGCCTAAAATATCTGGTGTTATCTGTCTTGAAGAAAATTTATATTTACTGGTGAAATACAAGCAGGAACACAACTCTGAAAATTTGTTTAATCAGTATTGCCAAAAAGTGGAGAAAAGGACAGAAAAACGTAACAGACATTTCAATGCAAAGTTTCTAGAGCTTCCACTTGACTCTCAGTCAACTTGTGTTACTGGAAGCCTCAGAGAGTGTTAGTTACAAGTCACGGTGCTGGCCAGAAAGTTGTTGCCCTTGACTAGGCAGAGGAAAGGGGGACAAGGAAAAAGATCATTTTTACAAGTGAGCTCTTAAACGCCAAAACTCCTGAGAAGTGCCTGTATCTCCAGCAGAAAAGTTTCCACTAGTGATAAGCCATTCAGGTAAATAATAAGCAGCGCCAAAATGAGATAATTTTAAGCTCCTATTGCACGACTTCCCGTTACATTTATGGGAGGATCTGAAAAAATTTATTCAGAGCCCAATGTTCCTCTTTTCCCTAGGGCAACCTGCTACTAAACCAAGATGTAACACACTCACAATCTTACTTGCTGTTGCTTCTGATGGCAAAAAGGTACACGTGAAATTTGCCAAACTAAGCTACATGCCAGTATCTAAACAGAGACTGAATTTAGCCCACAAGAGTGTTTTCCTTCAGCTTTGGCACAAGATGGTTTATTAGGAAAGTTTCCACCACTGTCCAGGACATCTCTGATTTGCAACACTGCTGAACTGTTAAGACTTTAACACTTAACCCAGAAATCAGGAACATCACTAGGGATGCTGGAGGTTAATAAACAAGCCTGTTCACAGTTTTTATGAAGATGGGGAAGTAAGAAAGCTTATTAGCTTGTTTTTATAAAAGAAATTACTATTTATTTCAGAACGTTATAACTGAACTGAATATTTAGGATAAAAAAATCAAATGCTAAACAAAATAATCACATCTGGAGATAGTCAGACAGTTTCTCCCACATTAGTACAGTCAAGCCACCATCATGTAAATTTCCTTCTACTTAGAAAGATAACTTTTTAGCTGGCTGGGATCAGTTATGGCACCTTCTGTGTTTTGTCACAAAGGAATTTATTTTTAGAAATTCTGGAAGGATTCTCAGCAAAAATAAAGTATGTCATCAGCATGAAACAGAGAGGGGGGAAAAAAAAAAGGAAAACAGTTACACTTCCCATACTTCTTTATTATGCTGATAATAGAAAATTATATGAAAATGTTTTTTAAGAACTATCTGTTGCAGTGACATGTTCTTGCATTTGCAAATGGAAATAACGTTTTTGAAAAGTAATCACTTTTTCAAAGAATTAATGGCTGTCAAAACACCAGTGGCTAAACAGTGCTAGACACTGTGAGTTTATAATCAATCAGTTCAACATTTTCTACTATGTTAGTTTTTCTATGACTTAATGACTGATTTTCCTTCTCACAGAATGACTTTGAACAAGTGGGAAGTAAAATCTTTATATAATAGCATGTAAACATAGCCTATGGTTTCAGTCTCAAGGTCAGATTCCTAGGATACATGTCAAGCCATTTTCTAGAACACTATGCAGTGCTTGCCGTAACTGAAACGCTGTCATATTTTGTGTACTTCAATCTTTAATCAATCAATCATTTCTGGTTTTGAGAACGATGTATCATCATACTGTAACTAGGAATTCCATATGTCACTGGTGTGTGAGACTGCACCGGACATCATGTGAATTTTTTATTGTACTTGGCCATACAGGCAGTGAACTGTCAACTTTTTCTATTTCTGCACTTACTACCTCTGTTCAAATTTTTAAGCTTTCTGCTTGAATGTATATACTAAACAACACTAGGGACCAATCTGAAAAAACCATACATTTCTAGTATAAAAGTGCATGGAGCTTAAACTGGGCAAAGTCCTCCTTAACTGCAGCTAATTATCCCTTATTGCTGAAGAGTCAACGCCCTTTTCTCAAGGTGCCTAATTAGGACAGCTAGACACCCAGACACCTGGCCTGCGACCTCAGCTCAGCAGCTAAGCCTCTATTTTAATAGGAAAGGCTCAGGTGCTGTCGGAGTATTTATGGTGTCCGTATCATACATGCCTCCGTATAATATATACCTGCATCTCTCCTTCTCACACATCTTTTTATTGCACGTTACAATAAGAAAAATTTGATTGCAAGATTTATAGAGCCTGCCTTGTCTACAGACACAGTGGAGAATTACAGAGAGCGCATCATGTGTGGTTTGTAAGGATCCATAACGCTCTTAAAGCATGGGGAAGCAAGGAGGGCAAGACCCTGTCTCCACAAAGAAATACCAAAAGCTCCTCACTGAAGCCTATCAGAGAAGTTAAAGCATAAAATATCAGAGAAGTTAATGCTGGAGCCTGAGAAGCCAGTTTCAGAGTTTATTATATGAATGCCCTGCACAGTAAGGCCATAAAACCCTGTTTGAGGTACAAAGAAAGAATTCACCGCTCCAAAAGATGGCGAAAGTCATGGCATGTAACGGCAATATAGCCCATAAACAGATTCTTACAACAGGAATCTATGCTTCCACCTTTCTTTGTAAAAAACACCAGCTCTCATAATCTACTAACTCCCATGAATGTTATGCATGGGATAAGGTGTGAGAATATTTTACCTTTGAGCTATAGAAAACAATGCAATCATCTTAAATAGTTCATATTTCACTTCCATTTGCTTAGATATGCAGTTAGTACCTCAATTCCAGCTCCATCACTTCAGGGAGGTCTTCAATTCTTATTTCTTCCACTTGTAGCTCACTAATAGCATCTAGGAGTTTCTGCTGATCTCCAGGATTTGTAATGCCAATCTAAATTTAAAGAGTAATTCCAAATATTATTTACTTTTAATACTTATTAGACATAACAGTGCAGTACCATTTATTGTGCAAACTTCTAATTATTAAGAGTCAAAAGAAGTTGCTTTTAAGTTATTGCAGCCAACTACAATGTATGTAACTGCCAAAGGAAAAAATAAAATTGCAGAAATTATTCAGTAATGCAAAACAAAATTACAAGAGCTGTGGAAGAGCCAAACAGAAATTGCACAGGATACACAGAAAATCCATTTAAGGTTTATTAAAAAAAAATTAATAGCAGTTTTCATAAGTACCCCTGTTGTTAGGATGTTATGCTCATCTATTTCAGAGTCATCTCAATCATCTCTTACAGGAAAATAATCAATCGTCGTGATGGTGATACACCATTAGCTCAGAAAGAAAGAACAGAAACTATCAACTCAGCATCAAATGGAGAGTTTTAGAGAAAGAGGCTAGATTTTAAGAAGGGCTTTTACAAGCTTTTGGGTGGGTATTTTTTTCCAGTTAGAGAAACTGGTTTCATAATATATGATACCTTTTAAAACCTTAATTTCTTATAGAATTTCATTTAAAAAATAAGTTATGTCTACAAAGAAATCTAGTTGGTTCACATCACCTCCGAAAACTCATAGAGACAGAAAGAGTATGATCTGTTAAAAAGACATTCAGCCAGATGTTTCTACCATGAAATAGCCTGTAAAAGCAGCCCTTTTTTATATCTGAAGGACAGATTTCTTGCCTGAAATTAAGACTAAGTCTAAATACTACTCAACATCAGCTTATACAGTCCCTAAGCTCAAATCAGTTCATATTCTCTAGTCTTGACTAATGCTGCAAACAACAACAGAAAAGTTCTGAAGTGTTCAAGGCTTTTTGTCTTTTTTGGCTTAAGAAAAGCCCAATTTAAGAAAAGCCCCAAAAGCTGGAACAAGCACAGTGCAAGAAGTCCTTCTTCCTTATGGATAAGCAAGCTTTTAAGTCTGTGTTAGTTCAATTACACTCTGCATTCCAAATAATGCAAATATTATTGTGAAGTGGCCATGTTTAAAAATGTACAGTTGTTGTAAAAGAACTTGCTTATATTTGTAAAACAGACTATGCACAGTCTAGATTATGATTTTAGGCACATCAACTCTAACTTAACTAAATAAAGAAACAAAACCTAACCCCTGAAAATCCATGCCCCAAACTCATGCTCCAGCATCAACATGACCTTTTGTTTCCATCTAAAGGATGGCAGGAAAAAAAAAAAAGGCGAATAACAGATTGTCTGAACACATGAAAGATGATGTACTTTCTCAGAGGAAAGCAGTGAAGTTATGCATGAATTCTTATATCCTTGCCATCTTGCAAAAGTGGCCACTAAATTTAATAACCTGTCCATTTTCTGCCAATTTTTTTTTTTTTTTTTTTTTTTTTTTTTTGTGGGGAGACAGGTAGAGGAAGGACACTCCTGGAACTGTGCTATGGAAGCACACAGACCAGATAATTCTCTAATGAAGAAGTTAAAAAACTGGGTTTCATTTTGAATTTTGATGTGTTGACTTTTCAGTATGCAATCTCAAATCCAGAACAGGATGCCAATTTCTCTTATTCTATACCAACAAACATGAGAGAAAGCAACCTTCTTATGCATCCCAAACACATTCAGAAATAAACTTCCAGACAAAAAAGATCCAAGTGTTATGGGCAGCACAGAATCAGACAAAAAAACTCCAAATGTTGAACGGACGTGACCCAGTATATTTAACAGGCTTGACTTGGCATGGAACAGTTTATAAGCTTAAGGAATGCAAGGATTACAGCTTGAAAGAGTCATTGTTTAGGCTCTGTTGTAGAATACAGATAAAGATATTTACAGAGAAAATATCTTTCTGATATTGTTTGATGGAGGAAAGTGTATCATGTTAGTGACAGGATTTCTCCCCAGTTCTTTGGATAGAAAGCAGCTTGGTTCAGAGGCATCCATCAGAGGTCATCATTAATCTTTGTAGTAATAAGATCCAGGCTCTTTAAAATAGCTGGCTGTTAGCTGAAGATCTGCCATCGCACTAAAAAACTTTCAACTCTGGAATTACAAGGAAACTGATTAGATTTGTTCTATCAGCAGTGTGGGGAGAAACTCTTAGTAGAACTCTAAAACTAGACTGCATCAAGAATTTGGGATAACTTATGAAGTGATAATGACTCAAGAGTGTTATGTCATTTTTAAAATTCTCAGTTGAAGACTCTCTAATTAATTCATGTCCATGCACAAAGCACAACTTATTTTCCAGGAACTGCTGTTTCCTGCTGTTGCAGAGCTAAGAGGCAAAACAATTCTGTTCCTGCAGATATCATCTTCCTGTGCAAAAGCAGCTCATCCAGGTATTTACTTCAGTTTGTCAAAAAAAGCCCTCTTTATAGTAGGGAGTCTCAAACATGTTAAAACACTGAAACAGAAGTTATCAGTTTGTGTGAAATTATACCTCTTTGATGAAGGAACTGTAAGGCTTAGCCATTCACTAAAGTCCACAATTCTCTCCCCTTCCTCCAACATCCCCTGGACAAAACCAAGTAACAATTACAACATCAAAACAGGTGATCAATATGAACATATACTCAGTCAGGTTTGCAGTTTAACGCAATTTGCAGTTTAATCCAAGACAGCAGCTCTCACAGTGGTGAGAAGAAAGCCACAAAAAATTCTCCTTTAAGAGCAAACTTACTGCCAATGGAGGCTTTAGGATTCATCTGAAGCCCATGCCGGGATGCTATCTAATGGGCATGATCCTGAGGCTTCAGAAAAGCAGCAGCATCAGATCACGCTGGAACACCTTACAATATTCAGGTCAAGTGAACTCTTAAAAATCTCTTCATTGACAAAGCTCCCTATACGTTCACTCTCTGAGAATACAGAATTACTTCTGAGCTCTGTCAAACACTGAAAACTCTACTCAGTTACAAAACTTCACACAAAACATCTTTGCGATGCCAGCTCTGAAGGAATATTAACATCTGTACACAAACGTTGGCTCCAATTGCTAGAACACATGCCCCCGTGGTACCAGAACAGGGGGAAAAAAAAAGGCTGACACTGAGGACGTGGCTTGCATCAGTAGCAGAGAGCAGGCTTGAAGCAGCTATTTTAATGAGGCGGTTTTAGTATTCCCAGACCAGGTACAGAGTACTCAGAAGAATCCAGCAGCCTGAATTACCTACATTGTTCCAAGGAGACTCCTATAACTGGATTTTATTATGGCATCCTCCTGTAAGCACAGGAATTCTTTCATTTCCCACAGGAATAATTCCACAAAGACTAAGGTAAAGCAACCACCCTATCTTAACTGGAAATGAAAACCTTGTAATAACGCATCCCTTCGTCCTGAATAACAGCAAATTACAGTTTAGTGCAGCTAGGAAGGTTGGTAAGAAACCAAGAAATCTTCTCTCTTTCTCTTTTTGGTATGGTTTTACAAGCCCCTGCAGGATATGGGATTCCACAACGTAAGACAGCTCTCGTTTTTCCAACAGAAATTACCTCACAAAGGAGAACCACGTTTAAAGTAGTTGTTTAGGATTATCTACTGCTAATCCTAGCATTGATTGCCTTTCAGGGAAAACATAGTTAAATACTAAAAGTGGTAACAAGCAAGATTTAAAACAGAAGTATTTCCTGCTCACTCCAACTCCCACATCATTGCAGCAAAGAAATACTGGGGACTTCCACTTCATAGTCAGATCCAGGTAGAGAAGATGCAAGATTTCAAGGCTGATCAGTGGGATTACATACTTTACAAAAGGTCTGTCTATATTAAAATTTAAGAAGTTACAGAGTACTCTGAAAACAGATCTTAAAAAAAAAAAAAAAGAATTCTTACAGGGTTAGACATTTACAAAGAGAAGCTAAAACACGAAAAATATTTAAAAGGAGAAAACTAAATTAGGTTCGAAAGTACTAAACTGACCTGTATTAACTCATCTTTTTGCATGATCAGAAGTTGTCTTAAAGCTATATCTTTTTCCTGTATAAAACAAAGGGGTTTCCGTCATCAAAAAGAATTTCACCTGATTTTTTCACTTATGTTTTACTTCAGTTTTCAGAAACAAAACCAGCCACACAACACTATTACCGAAGTAAAAAAGAGTGCTCTAGTTTAGAAACATCACATTGTGACTAATGCACGTAATCAAAATTAAGCGATCCGATACAGCCCACTGCATCTTAACTTAGCACTTATATATAAACTTCTGTTTAATAGATTTATTTGAATTAATTTGAAAAGTTTATTTGAACTAATACACCAATAGTGATGGAACTTTGTTTTTTTAATGCTGTGTGTGCATTTTGCTTTCATGGATTACAAATAGCAGATAAACCACAAGCTTACCTTCAATAATCCTATTATGTGTTCTAGACCAAGGCCATGTAAAAACACTTCCATGTCATCAAAAGCTGAATAGGAACTGTAAATATAATTAATGAGATTCAAAATTAAAACAGTGGAAATTAAAAATAAAATAAAAGAGGCACCCAGAACAAAATACTATATAAAAGCTCCCCAGACAAAGCACTGGGGAACAACTTAAAGTTGTACATACTTACAGTAGTATCTCATAAATATCATAGGGAACAACTGAATCTATCAAAATTTTATAAATGTCTTTTCTGCCTAATGAGTTGAATCGACCCTAAAGGGAACGATTTTCATAAATAAATGTCATTTTAAGTAGCAAAATGTTCCTATTGAACCTTAAAGTTGGGTTGCAAAAGCCTGAAAAATTTGGAACTGGGGTTAAGGAAGATACCTACGTATTCGTACCTGATAACATTCATATAAATTGGCAGGTTTTGGGAGTCCTTGCGTAACTCAAGACTTTTGGTTCTGTTAAAGGTGCAAGGAAAGGGAAATTTTTGCTTTCCTAGGATCAAAGAAAGGCTATTCAGCATCCAGACAATAATTTGAAAGCTCCTGAGCTGGAAAGGACCTAATCCAGGAGCTGAAGAAAGCAAATACCCGACAGGTACGTGCATTTCCTCGTATAGTCCAGAGCTCTGGAGCCAGGACAATTGTCTAATTAGGATGGCAGACAGAAATGACTGAAGCCACACTCACGACCTAAGGATGACAAAAGGATGACAACAACAAGGAGGACAAGTTACACTCACTGACCCTGCATGGTGGGGCACAACTGATACCCAGTACCAGATGATGCATTAGGAGCAACTGAAAGAACGGGGACTTGGGAAGACAACTGGCAACGACTACAATGGAAATTATGCAGGCAAATGGCAGGAAGGAGACATCCAGCTCAAGGAACTATGATGGAGTAAACACAGGTATCAGTGTACCTCTTGACTATCACTAGATGAAAAAAACCAACTCGCTAGGGGGTGGGTACATGTGTGTTTGTGGAAACGGATAAGCTATATTTGCAAAAACAGACGTTTAACAGCCAGGCATCTGGTATTCTCCAGGGGACTGTTTCCTGAAACCAAGAGTTCTATTAATTACCAGAAACGCTCAAAGTTGTGAAACATCAGAACTAGCTATCGTTAATATAAAAATCCTTGAGCTTGACAGCTTGTTAATACAAACAAACCAGTTGATCATCTGATGAAGAAAAAACCAGTAGAGTTTAGAAAAAGACTACTGAAACGTTGTGAAATTCTGGAAGCCCACGCATTGCCTAACACAAAATTACGTTTCCCTAGCTAGACATCTGGCTGCCACAAAGTATTTTAAGTGGGCTTCAGGATTTCAATGGCATATTTTAAATGGTTATCGAGATTACCGAAAATGCTGGTAGAATGTCCTCTAGCCAACCGTCAGGCTTCAACAGCACTAAATCCATTTCGATGACTGCTGCATAGTGTTTATTTTCTCATACCAGAAAAAGCCTGGGAAATTTCCTAAATAACCCAAACCTATTAAAAAAAGAGAGAGATCTGTTCTAATGCTGAGGCCATTAAGTACAGACTTTATCTAGAAGTATGAGTCTTTGTGATGAGTACTAGAAGACCAATATATTTAAAAGAATGTCACCTTCAAGGCAAATGTACAGGGACTCAAAAGATGATCCCCAAGGAGCAGACAGATCCCACAGGAGACCTGGTTCACAGGTGGGCAGATACACCCACAACACCACCTTCAGGAATCTATGAGTATCAAGATGCAAGAACAAAACAGACAGCACAGATAATTGATTTTACCATGCAAAACCTTCATCCCTCTGCTCCAAGTACCTCTAAGATGATTGTGCTTGATGCACCAGAGAACATAAGTCTGATTGACACATATATTCATCTAGCAGAAGAACCTGGTGTGGCTTTGTCTGAACCGAGGTACTGCATCTGAGACTACCTCGATGTGAACTGCTACCTAGCGAACTGCCACCTAGCGAACTGCCATCAGCCTAATGATAGAAAACCAGGGCATTTCAAATTCAGCATGACCTGGCTGAGCAGGGACATAAAGAATCAATTGGACCAACCAGAACAGACTATGGGCACTGGAAATTGTCTTCTTGGTCCCTTCCAACCCCATAAGATTCTATGATTCTCAAGACCATGCAGCTCAAGCTCAAGAAGGCAAGTGGATGGTTTGTTGTGGACTAAGTCAACATGTTCTGGGACAAAAACATATCAAAGATCTTTGAAGCTGCTAAAGCAGGGGCGGATTTCAGTCATAGGACACCTGCAATCTTCAGGGTCAGGAGCATGCTATGTTCATACTTAATTTTGACTCTCATATATGCATAAAAAAAGGAAAGGGCACAGCTCTTGCTGGTGCTATGAAGCTGAAAACAGGCATTCAGTGAAAGCATCAAAAATTTAACATCAAATGACAACCACATAACAAGGAGTATCCAAGAGGGGAGCATACAAATTTAATGGAGCTGAAATGAATTGAAGTGATATTGGACCTTGGCTCTACTGTACACCAAGTGAGAGGAAGGGAAGATCCAGAGCATGCTCTTTGTTTATAATGTAAAGGGGCTTTGCAATCTTGAAAAATTAATAGTACGTTAATACACTTACTGTGGACCCTTGGTAGCACTCCAAAAAATATGCATATATATCAGTACAACTTAATCATTGATATGAATGAATACAATCTCTTAGGAATGTTTATAAGCCAAAATTACACTATGACTGTATTTACCCAACTCTCTGGTCAGGGACAGCTGTCAGAAATTTGTAGATAGCCTCTTGCTTAATAGTTTCATGGCATTTCCCTTGCAAGTGATTTGCAGCCAAAGAGAGTAAACTATAAACCTGGAAAAGCCAAAATGAATTAATTATTATTCAAACTCAAAATGCATAAAGAAATACACAGGAGTAAGACTATGAAGAGTTCTCCCATAAATTACTACTTAGAGGGAGCACAAAACATTTGCCATTTCTTCTTCTCTAAGCTTACAACTACAACGAGGAGTTAAGACTAAGCCCACAGAGTTTACCAAGAACATTTCTGAATTAACCAAATTCCAGCACAATGATGAACTGATGCAGAGCAAAACAGTATATATAAGGTAGTCGAAAAAAATTAGCATCTGTCACTACAGAAGCAGCAACATACTCATTTTTGTGGTTTGTAGACAAGAGTTCTACATACACAAGGGAATAAGTTGTCTAAAGAGCATGCGGCATATGACTATTTTAACATCTCCATTTCCAGAGCATATATGGACCCAACATTTAGCAATTTACAACTGACAATCTGAGTTAACTATATCTGACAGACAGGGATTCTTTCAACTGATTAAAGAAGCAAGCCTTCTGCCAGACATCACTATGCATCAGTGATGGATTCCAGAAACTGAATTGCCCCTGTGTGAGTTTTGAGATAGTTACTAGAAAATCCAGCAAAACAAGTAGAACCTCAACAAACTTACAGGAAAGGTGAAACCACTTTCGTGAAATTCAGGTGAGTAGCCAGTTTTATATACACATATACGTATGTGTGGTGGGTTGATCCTGGCTGACAATAAGGCCCTACTCTCCCCCAGCAGGACGGGGGAGAATCAGAAGGGTGATAGTGAGAAAAAATTCACGGGTTGAGATACATACAGTTCTATAAACAAAGGGGAAAAACCCCCAAAAACTTAAGTAATGCAAAGGCAATCACTCACAACCTCCCACCAGTAGACCAACGCCCAGCCTGTTTCCAAGCAATGGCTACTTTGGAAAAAAATCCCCTGACAATTTTATTGCTGAGCATGACGTTACACGGTATGTAGTATCCCTTGGATCAGATGGGGTGAGCTGTTCTGGCTGTGCCCCCTCCCAACGTCTTGCTCAGCCCCAGCCCGCTTGCTGGGGGTGGGGGGCAGAGTGAGGAACCGAGAAGGCCTTGATGCCACACAAGCACTGCTCAACAACAGCTGAAATACTGGTGTGTTATTAACACTGTGTTCATTACAAACTACAACACAGCACCATGCAGGCTGTTTGGAAGAAAAATAACTATCCAGCCAAAACCAGTATAATATGTAAGAAAAATATCTCCCCTCCCAGATACAGTTTCTGCATAGTCTATATGACAACCCAAGGGACTGTCAACAGCCTGAAGAGCAGACCCCCGAGCTGGAAGAAGCTCACGACCATTAAATATCTCAACACCATCTGCAAGACTTTGCAGTAACTGTGTGAAAGCTAGCACTTCACACGTCAAGAGGCGAGACCCACCTCTCAAGTGTAAGGAGCCTATATTCCCTCCATGCCAGACAAAGCTGTGTTATAAGATTATATGGCCATAGCCTGCTGAACAAGTAATTTATCAAAGGCAGAAAGCATTTGTAGCCCCTTTCAGTAACCTGAGCAAACAGATCACTGGGCCTCAGACACTGATCTCGCTAGTCTACACTGACAGCTTTGTGCATAGTTATCATTTTTGCTCCTGCCTAGCCAAGAAAGAAAGAAAGAAAAAAAAAAGACAGACAGAGAAGCTGTAAATTGCAATTCACACATGTTTTTGAAGAACCACTGCAAAAACTCACATCATTGCTTAGAGTAACTCAAAGCAAAAGACACAGAAATCTAGTCCGACCGATCCACCATGCATCATTTGGTAACAGCAGTAACCAGATTTATTTTAGGAAAATACACGTGGACTTCAGCAGCCCTCTCTTTCCATTGATAGTGGCTGCTTTTGCAATCATCTTGTGACCAATTTACACCTTCTTCAATTTTACACCTTTTATTTATTTATTTACAATTTTACACCTCTTTCCCTTCTGAGAATGGATTTTGAAGATGGCCAGTGCCAACTCCCCCCCCCTCCCTTTTTAGCTTTAGTCTTTTCACTTCCAAATTCAATCAGAAACCATAAGATTTATTATGAAATCATAAGATCAGTTTGATACCCGCATTCTCTCACACACTTTGGCAGACAGGAAAAAACCAACACATTATTTTTTTTACTTCTCATGTCAACATTACTAACATGAATAATCCCTTGTTCTGTATTCCATATCTGAAGTCAAGGATTCTGAAAAAAACCCCACCTGTTCCCAAAACATTACAGCACTTAAAGCCCTGTGAAAAGTTGGGATACAGTAGAAAACAGTCTGTATAATAGCACAAGTATTCAACTAGCTGCTATAATTTAATTAATAAAGTTAACACATCTACAGAAAATTATACAATTAAGGAATAAATTTTTGAGGCAAAACACAGAGTTTGCATTTCAAAGAGAAACACAATTAAATACCTCTGAATGTTTATTGATTTTTGCAAGCTCTGCTGCTGTCTTCTTATCCTTAGTCTGTAGATTTTTGTCAGCTCCCAGCTCAAGCAACTTAAAAATAACACTTTTATGTCCATGCTGTGCTGCCCATATTAATGCCTGCAAAGAACAATTTCGTTTTACCAAGTTTACATATGGAGCAAAAAAGAACAGAGGTTCAATCAATAATGCAACCTTCACAAGTTCTTACATGGCAAAATCTGGAGACAAAGTAATGCAAAATAATCTCAAAGTGGTGTTAAAGCAGAAAAATATACCAGCGACTATTTCTGAGGAAGTTGTACTTAGAAACAAGTTTGTGGGTTCTTGCTTTTTAAAATTTTTATCACTATTTACAACACACAGAAGTAAATCACTTACTGAATATCCATTTTCATCTTGGGTGTTTATGTGTGATCCATGAGCGACAAGAAGAGCAACCACCTGAGTATAGCCTTTTCTAGCTGCATACATCAGGGGGGTCATTTGTCTCCTGAAAGAAAAAGGAATGGGTGAAAAAAATATTTCAAGGTATCAAAATCCAACCCATTAGCAAGTAGAACACCTCAGTTCCGTAAAGATTCTCTGCTCTACAGCAGAACTAACCAGAGGATGAAGGTCCAAGACACATTCAAACTTCAGCACAAGGGTCAACTTAACAGAATGTACAGATTCAGCAACCCATTTATGCCCAGCTAGCAATTTTAAAATATTTTAAGAGTTAGCATTTATTTCTTGATTGAAATGAAGTCAAGAAGTCAATTGCTGTCCTTCACAAGAAGGAAACTCAGAAGAAACTAAACAAGTCTCTTCCAGGAGTTCAGAATACACAGACTTATAATACTTCTGGGAGAAAAAGCTAAAAAAAAAAACAAACCAAACAAAACCCAAATCTTTTATCACCCCTAAATTCAAGTAGCACATTAAAAAAACAAATAACTATAACACATCGCAGCTATGAAACACTTGGTGCGTTAGCTTGGTGACTAAACCATTTCTGGTTTGGTTCTGAACTACACAAAACCATTTTTTAAAGAGGATCCCTCCTGCTGCTACCACAGACCCAGCGGCAGGCCTCTCATTTAGCACATGGACCAGCTTAATGAGAAGGGAATGTGCATAACTGCAGATAAAGAGTACCAGCAAATCACCCATTTTTTTTCCCCTCTCAATTAAGAAAAAAAGTGGCAGAGTCATTCTTTTGCTTCAAAAATTGTTTTTAGAAGACACAGCTTAAGTGACAAATTGTATGTACAGTTTAATTTAAATTCAAAGTTCTGAAAAGAAGTATGCAATTTTGTGGAGGGCATCACAACTGAATATTCTTCCTCTTAAGTACTAAGAACAACAACTATGTACATGCTTGGAAAACCCTCTCTGGTAAAAACAATGTCAGCAATACCTCTTGCCGGTGTGCACAGGCGCAGTGCAATAGAACAGGGTGCACATGTATTGTCAAACATTCAGACCCCCCCGAGTATGCCTCAGAGGAGTCTTCAGAGAATTACGTACAAGTAACATATTGAAAATCTGAACTTTTCAAGTACTAAAACTAAATGCACATCAAAATATTTCTGTCCTTTATTCCACTTTTGTTTTCTGTTTTCAGAAGCGTATGTGTTGATGCATTCTCTCTCACTTATATTATTTATTACAATTGCTGAAGAAGTGAGTACTTACAGACATCACCTCTTCCATTACTCTTTTTTTTATATCCCAAAACCATGATGACGACAGTCTATTGATCTTACGCTTCTACTGAGATGCTTATAAGATGAAACCATTGTGACTTGCTCTCAGTTTTTTGAAAGAAAAAAAAAACACTGCTCAAACACTTCTGTTAGAAAAGTATCTTTGCAGATGCTGGACAGTTAATTCTTTGCAGAATTAAGAAAAAAATGCAGTATTGAAGGAAAAAGATGTGGAGTTTCTGGTTGCTATGAAGTAATCAGATTTAGGCTAAATTATTTTACCAGTGATGTTCAATTAAAATTTACTGTATCTTAAAATGCACTATTTTTTCCTGAAAATCTATCATGCATTGCTTTTAATGTACAGCTCTGTGTCAAAAATCTGTTGTCAAAGGATTACTCTATCTTGTTAGGATATACTTGAGGGAAGGATCGCTCTTTCCAGTATTGTTTATTAGTAATAAGTTCAATACCGACCACTAGAGGGACCCTGAAAAGCTTATGTATACCAAAGCAGCTGTCTTAAAATACAGACTTTGTGCCTCCTTCCAGAGCACTGCTACAACTAAGGCTTTGATTATCTTTCCTTGTTATTGCTCATTCACAAAAGAATAATATTTTGTCTTATGCAAACACAGTTAAAAGTGTACTGAAAAAAATCTGAAAGAGCCTTATAATGGGGGGGGGGGGAAGTCAATTACTTGAAGATAAGCAAAGAGAAAGGTAACCAAGCCTTCAAGACATAGAGTCAACAGAGAGAGAGGAGCTTGTTAATGAAATAAAAAGACTTGCATCAGTCTATAACTAATTCAATTTAGTCTATTAACACTGCAAAAGCAGAAGTTCTGACTGAATACCAGGAGACATTTTTACCATAGAGCACACTCAATCAGTGGAACAGGTTGCTCAGAGAAGTTTTGTCTTCTCCATCTTTGGCAGGTTTCAAGACCAGATGGCATCCTGGCCTAATGTCATAGCAGAGGTGGCTTTAAGGAAGAAGTTGGACTAGAGACCTCCTGAGGTCCCTTCTGACTGGAATTATCCTGTGATCCTATGGAGATTACTATAAAAACAGAGAAAGAGACTCTTCTGCTCCTGTAACTTAACTCACTGACAAGATAGTGAGACGCAGATATCTATATATAGACATATACAGATATCTACAGGTATTTATACTTTAAAGAATGAACAGAAGTTGACTGCAACCTAAATAATTTGTAGCAACACAAATCAAACTTGCCTGCCTTACCTGCAGACACTCACTCCCACTCTTATTTCTATCCAGTGGCAGATAGTCTTTTACAGACTTTCCATGCTATCGCCTTTGAAGTATTTACATCAGGCTGCAAAACCAGTCCATTTGTGCCTGTTTTCATTTTCATTTATTTTACTTTCAACCTTTTTTTGGGTTTTGTTTGTTTGTTTTTTATACTTGCACACTGCTACTACCTCACAATTACGTTCTGGTTTTTTTAACAGAAAAATACTGAACAAAAATCCAGAGGCTACAGAACAGTCTTTTCTCCAAAGAACACCCTGTAGTAGTTACAGCTGTACAGTACTGCAGACATGGCATCTGGACTCAAGGCGACAACTGAATAACATTGAAGCCACTGAAAAAGTTTCTCCATTTTTAAGTAAAAGCCAATAAACATGATGTTTAAAAGTCCACCAACATGAATACACAATTAGTACTTAAAGCATTTCATTTTAATGTTTGAGTTTTAATTTCAAAGGCTAAAAGCTGTTTCAGGATAGAAATGTATATAGTGCTCCATAACTGTGCAATTGCATTTACGCACCACTATATATGAGGAGGTACCATTTACTGTCTTGGACACATGCTGCATAGGCACCACCTGAGAAAGCAAGGTCCCTTTACATGTAGGTCCACAAGAGGGAGACTAAAGCATTAGGGAAAACAAACCGTGTTTTCCTAACCCTGCAAAGAACTCTGGCAAATACAACAGCAAGCTTTAAAATGCTAAATCCACTGTTTCTTGCTAAAGTTGTAGAGGAATTAAATGTATTAAATGTACATCTTACTGCAATCTAAAAAGGTACACAGAAAGCATAGTAATAACCATCCAGATAAAAGATCTGAAGAATCCTTTTGTCATTTTTAGGAACCATGCAGACATTAGCATTTCAGCAGTCTGCTTTGCAGATCACCTTCTTGTCCAAACACCTTTGAAGTCCTTTTGTATGGCACAATTTGCCACATGCCATTTGCCCATATTGAACATGATACTCAAGGTATAATAAATAAATAAAAATCGTGAAAGGCATGTAAGCAATTTATTAAGCATGATGTCTATTCCAACTATGTTTGCTTCCAGCTATGCAGCACCTAAATAAAAAGCACGGAACTCTTCACTAGTCTCATACAAATGAATGGGATTTTTTGTTTCTTTGTTTTTATCTTTACGTCTCCCTACTTTTAAGTTAAGGCTGGAAGAAAAGACAAAAACAAGCCATTTTTCAGGGCCATCCAAAACTTTGTAAAGTCTCATAATTGGATATATGTTTATTAACTGACCAGTAAATCACTAACATAAGAAAAAAATACAGCAGGTAGAAAACAATTTAACCTTATGAGTTTAGTCTCAGTCTTTTCTTATTGAGATCCCAAAGCAAGGAAATGCTGCTACAAAACATTCATATTTTTAATCTATTGATCTGCAAAATGAACACTGCTTCAGATAACCAGGAAGCACATTCAGAAGCTTTTGGATCCAATTTCACCACACCAGTGTTGTACATTAAGCTCGGAACTGAGAAATGAAGTGGTAACGCAATGTCCACAGCAACAGAAGGAAAGCTATTTGCCCATTTTCTGGCTTACTGTGGTTTTAAGTGATGAGGTGGGAAACCCTATACAACAAGTAGTGTTGGAAGAACATATTTTACTGTACTCTGACCTGAAAGATACTTTTTCCAGGCACTATCTGCTGGAGCAAGGTAGGAGAGTCCTCTACCTTCTCGAAGCAGAACTTGTTAGAATGGAACATACACCTCTAGTAAGACAGTTGGGCTGGAAAAGGTGACAGCTTAGTTTCAGGTTCCCTGCTTTAAGGCATCATTTCAGACTGCCAGTTCCTGTACCTTCCTGCTTCTGAATTCCGTTTACGTGATTGTTTTAAAATTATAAAAAGGCTTCCGTGTAAGTTCTACATCACAAAGAGGTGGGAAGGCAGACAGTTACAAAGTTATCTTCATATGACTAGAAAAATACAAAGGATGTGATTATAAAAGGGATTGGCATAAAAATTAACAGTGTGGATGGCAGAACTCTGGACTATGACATTCCCAATTATCCTGCCCTGTCCTCCTACATCCTTATTCCATCACATTTTTACAAGCAAGCTCGTTTAACTTAAAACATGCACTCTTTGATGTAAAGTAGGAAAACAAGAGTTATCCACATAATCAGAAACTTCTCAGACTGTTTTCAACTTTACTTTCAAAGTGGGGTAAAGTCTACAGTCATGAAATTCAGCACACACATATAAAAATTAATCACCTTTCTAATGAAAGGGCAATTCTCTGTCATGTAAAAAACCCAAACCAAGTCTATGCAAATATTCCACAATCAGAGTAAGCTAGTGGCAGTGACAGGAAGCTAAATATACTTGTGATAGAATGCTGCTGATATAATGCTAATGGGTTTCAGTGCAAGTTTTGTTTCTGTTTTACACAAGGGCTGCTCAGATGACATTCCAAGACACCACAGTGCATTGTCAGAATGCCTCTGTTAAAAATAGAATCACAGAATGGTTAGAGTTGGAAGTGACCTTAGAGATCATCTAGTTCCAAGCCCCCTGCCATGGGCAGGGACACCTCCCGCTAGACCAGGTTGCTCAAAGCCCAATCCAGCCTGGTCTTGAACATTTCCAGGAATGGGGCACCCAGAACTTCTCTGGGCAACCTGTTCCAGTGTCTCACCACCCTCACAGTAAAGAATTTCTTTCTAGTATCTAATATAAATCTCCCCTCTTTCAATGTAAAACCATTACCACTGTAGTGTCCTACCACTACACTCCCTGATAAAGAGTCCCTCACCATCTCTCCCGTAGGCTCCCTTTAGGTACTGGAAGGCCGTTATAAGGTCTCCCAGGGGCCTTGTCCAGGCTGAACAACCCCAACTCTCTCAGCCTGTCTTCATAGGAGAGGTGCTCCAGCCCTCTACTGGACCCGTTCCAACAGGTCCATGTGCCTCCTGTGTTGAGGACTCCAAAGCTGGACACAGTACTCCAGGTGGGGTCTCACGAAAGCAGAGTAGAGGGGCAGAATCACCTTCCTCGACCTGCATCTGATGTTGCTGCTGTCCCCAAGTATTTTACACCTTTGCCCAGAAACCATGATCAACAGTTGTAAACCTGTCGGTACCATGGTACAGTCAGTACCAGCTGGGAAAAGTACAGTCATCTATTTCGGCATCTAGTTTCCTTCCCCCTACCAGAAGATGTGATGAACAAGACTCAACACTTAGGTTCAAAAGCCACTCTTCCAAACTCACATATTTACCATGCTTTTGACTTCTCCCTAACTCAAATAAGAGGAGGGAAGAGATGTATGGACATAGCCCAGATAAAGACAATACTTTGGTAAATGTCATTTTGCATCTGATTTTTTATATTTAGTTCCTCTGTCCTGATGTTTGACCAACATAATAAAATAAGTCTTTCTGTCCTGAGTTCATAGTGCCAGAATAAAAAAGACATCAAGTATAATAGAGAATAGCATCACAGGTATTTTTTGCTCTGCAGTGGATTACAGATCTTGACTCAATCATTAAATTCCCTGGTTTTCTTGCCCCAACCATAAAATGCACTGTAGTGCATTAACATTTCCCAGGCTATTTAACTTTACTGAAATGCACTGTTTGTCATTTGTCATGGTTAACTATCACACAATGATAATGTCAAGGTCTTTGAAATTATTATGTGTCAGTGCAGACTTACTACCTTATCAGTAGCGATAAGTATCTTGCTAAAATTGAGGTGTTACACAACTGCTTTATTCTGACTATGCAACCTGAAGAGAGACTCACCTTTTGAACTGGGGAATACTGTGATGAAAATTTCCCCCTTCCATTATCATCTTCTCAAGAGGACAAACTAGACCAAAACATTCATCATGAAACTATTTTTTACACTCCTCAAAACTGCTCAGAATATAAGCATAAGTGAACGTACACAGGCAACTTAACACCAGACCTGAGCAGTGATTATATTTTCATGTATAGGCATTCGTGTACATGACAGTATGCATCAAGCTCAACTTTTAATCTGTACAATGACAAAAGACAGACAAATGTCTAGTTCTTATAATACTGATCCTAAAAAAAGAAAAAAAGAATCAAAGACTTTTCTTTAAACATCCACAAAATTCGTAACGATTTTAGAGCAGAAACACTTGGTCAACCTCCCAGCTGGTACTTGAGTCCTTGACCAGGACTCAATTTTGTCAGAAATGTTGGGAGTGAGGGGAAAAAAATCCACACAAACAAAATCAAACCTCCACATATTCCACACAGAACAAAAGACAAAGAGCTTACGTCAAAATAAAGGAGGTTTCTGTCATTCACCTATTTGTACCTTCTTCTAACAAAGAGCTATTACCATGAAACACCAACTCAAAACACTCTCCTTACCTGCAAAGCCATGAGGTTTCTTTTACTCTACTTTCTGTAAATAAGAATTTGGAGGATGTAATCACTAAAGTCCTTATTTACTAAACAACCTATAACACGTAATCCTAGCAGCAGTAATTTAGTTATCAACTGGTCCTGCGGTTTCCTTGTGCCTAAAATGAAATCACAGCTTAACATTAATAAGACCAGTGTACCTTTAAGAAAGTACTGCAAGTTAAAAGAGGTTTTTTTTAAAAAAAAGACTGCTTAAATATTTCACGGTCTTACAAAAGGATAAAGTATATAATTTACATTTTGGAGAAAGAAGGGAGTGAATGATACAAGATAAGCAGAACAAATTTGTCAAGGTAGCATTCACTTAAATGAAGCACTTGGGCTACAGTAGCTCTACAAAGACTATACAGAGCAGGTCTTACGATGCCCACCTGTTTCACCTAGCCATTACCTTACATCTTGTTCGTCTTTCAAAACTCTTCAGTTAGCACTTATGCTTTGACAAACTACATTCTCATCAACAAGACCATTTTTACAGCCATCTGCATTCAGTTCCCAATTTCAATTTAGCAAAAATATCAGCAGTTCCTCTACTGAATACTTACTCCATGGTACTCTTATCCTATCGCAAAGAAACAATCTATCTGCCCACTTCTAAACCCATCTTCTTTCTTAGACAGCATTTCAAAAATAGTTTATTTCTCACTAGTCCTTCCCCACTCCATGCACGTTTCATGAGCTAGACAAAAAAATTTGCAAGTTTCCATATATCACCTCCAGATGACATGAAATAAAAAAAAGCCTACTGGCAGCCCCGACAGTGCAACAGAGAAAGTATAAATACCAAACTCTACCTTACATGAAAGTTAAATATTCTGCTTTGCGTTCATGTACATTCCAGTTGCTTGTGGACAAAACAGAAGCTTCCTAAAACCGTTCTGGTTCTTAAGCGCTGGGACAGCCAAACAATATGAACCTTAGTTCTTAACACCTGTGGTAAACTGATCACACAGGAAGTAACTCTCACAATAATCTCAACTCACTGACAGTTCCGATGCCCTCCTACAGAACATCCTGCTTCCTCCAATGAAATAGGTAAAGTGGGACTGCAGTGCCACAGAGAGAGTCTGATTCGAAGCCCACAAGAAGCAGCAGCTGCTGCCTCAGCAGTTCTAATGACAGGGTGGTCAAATACCGTGTCGTTTGGGTATTTGGCACACATGTCAAATACTGGAAAGGAATAAAGGCAGCACGAAGACTTTTGAAAAATCCAGACCTTGTCATCTTACTTCTACTTTTGTTTGGTACAAATATGACATTTCTAATTGTCACAATCTATCTTTTCATTTGAGAAAGACTATTGCAACAGTGAAAAAACCACAAGTGGACATTGTAACTGATATATGCAAGCATAACTCATATGTAAGCACAAGGTCTTAGGAAACAAAGAGATAGCAAATAAATATTTGTATATAAAGACCAACTATGCATAACATATTCTAAGTTTATAAACAGTTTTGCCCTTAAAATTCCCATCTCTTGTGTTAGAATCCAAACTTTTTTTTTTTCCAAAGTTTAGTCAAAGGCCTTTCCAAATGTAAACCTGCAGCTTTGCACTCTGCCTCACATTTTCAAACACCCAGGACAAAGCTTAATAATGCAAAGACTTCCTCCATTTTTTAAATCAGGATGTTTACCCTAAATACCAGCTCTCTGATGGCAAGAATAAGTAATTATTTCAGAGTCTGTAGCTTTCTTTTCTTTCATGAACAATGTTTAGCCTCTCTGATAAGAATAAGTGGTAAATAAATTTGATAAATTTGGTACCAGACATCAGTGGCACTTCAGCACAACTATGTTTCCTTCCTGTCTGTCAGTTCTATGCTCACAGTGAGGTTCAGGGCCCAGAGTAATTGAATTCTACTGATGAGAACCAACAGGCCTCCAATTCTGTTCTTTTCAGAGGGCTACATAGTCCATGTATCTCGGGTAATGTGGTGAAAGAGCTGTGGTATAAAAAAAAAAAAATAAATCAATTTCAGTTAGTTGAAAAACAAGCAGTTTCAGTTTGACTGAAACAGTATCTTTTTTTCTTTTTTTTTCCAGCAGAGGGAGGACAGTTTGGCTTGGGTCAGCCCAGAATTTCTTTCTTTTTGATGCAAAATGAAACATTGCATCAGACTATGCAACTACAGACATCTCACAATGCACTGCTTCAGACTGCTGAGACACAAAGTGGTAAATCAAGAAACAAGCTGTTACTTGTTTTTAAAAGGAGATTTAATCTCCTTTTAATCTGGATTATTACAGATTGCACTGAAATAAATGTATTTTATTTACACAAAAGTTTTCTTTTTCAATAGGAGGCTGTCTGTGAAAGGAATATTGCCAGATACCCACAAAAGGCTCAAAAAGAGGACATGAATTTAAATAAAGAATTAACTGATTTAACTTATATCTTCATACAGAAGAGGCAATATGATTTGGGAAAGGCAAAGGACATATTTCTTGCCCTTATACTGCAGTCAACAGAAGTATTCAGATTAGCTTTTACCTTAAATTTGTATCTTGTTCAGCTGACGAACTAACTTAAATTCGATAAAACTGATCATAGTCTTATTTACTCAGATGAATGAATGTACTAGGAGAAATAAATATCTGGACACTGATCTTTCCTTATACAGACAGTAGCAAAATTACAAAAAACTAATGAAGTATACATCATCTTAACCAACAACGGCTAAGTTTATTAAGAAGTCTCTGTATATTAATATTACATTTGATGCTGTATTCACAGACATGGGTTTTTTGGTACCTGCAAGTAACGTTAGGGTCAGCATTCCTTGATAGAAGCAGTTCTACAGTCTTCAAGATGTTTTCCTCTGAAGCATGTGCAGTACATGCTGCCATCAGCACAGTGTACTTATCTGTTTTGAAACTTGCAGTTAGAGAATTACATATGTAAATACTATGCTAACCCAGAAGTTCCCTTAAAAGCCTTCACATTTGCTAGAGTTGTTAATCGGGTTCTGATACTCTTAAGATATTTAGAAAAGGGTAAGAAACTTGTTTTCCTTCCAGTGAAAGTCACTAGAATGATCAGTTAAGCTAAAGGCATCTGAGAAGAGAAAACACTCAGAAACATGAGAGTGAATGGCAGTAGTAAAGCATCTATTCCTACTGAAGTTTAGGATACTTCTTGGGTACCCCAAAACAACAGCAGGAGTTTAACTACAGATGCTTGTTTCTCAAATCTTGTTCCACACCAGTAGTTTCACTCCCTATTCCTCCCCACCTCTCCCCAAAATACAGTCAAGGGAAGAAACAGCTTACAGGAAGTTACTGCAATGGATAAAAGAAGTGCATGGTATGTTTCATAAACACAGAGAAACATCAATTTTATGGAGAACAGAGGCCCATGCAAAGGACAGTTGAAGTAACAAGGCTTTATTATAGGGCTTAAGGAGAAAGAATTAAGTTCACTAAACTAGACTACTATGGTGCAGTAGTGGCAGGAGAATTACAAGTATGTTTTTTGATGTGGATTTAAAGAACATCTACACAGGCCGTAAAGATTCATTCAGGAGGAACCAGTGTATTTGTTCCAGCTCTGAAGCCAGCTGGGTGTTCCATGCCACCTTTGCTCAGGGATCAGACTGTACACCCACAGAACAGGCAAGCTCTCCTTTCCCATGGTTCTCTTAGAGAGACGTGGGAAGCATCACACCTCACGGACCTTAGCGAGCTAGTTGGCCCTAGAGTCTATTAGAAGATTTGAGTAACTGCCCATTTTGCTTATTGCACAAACTCGTTCACAAGTTCAAACATGTCTTTAACAATTTAACAAGTATAATTTTGGCTGTGCCTACTTCAGACCATACCATGAAGTGTTACAAAATATTTTCTAACTTTCTTGTAGAAGTTTTAAGACCATGCATATATAAACACCTTTATTCTTCAACTGAGGTTTGATTTTATTATATTTAAACATGAGAAGTTTGTTATGTAATTTACCTCCCCTCTGCTGTACTTTCTTCATTTCTCACCACTTCTTGTCCCCCACCCTCCCAACCAAAGACCTTAATTTTGTAAATGAATTCATCTGTTTTTTTAATGCACCATCATTTAATTTTCAACAATCTCATGTGGAATTTCTAACACATGTAAGTCAGTATGTTAAATGAAAATTAAGTTTCAGAGAGTCACTTAAACTCCTGAACAGTAAGCGATTAACATTTCAGTAAATTACATGATACACTGACAGGTTTTTACCCAAAATGTTTAACCAGTTTATCAATAACAACAGCAACAGAAAGATGACAGGACTTTGAACAAAGGTAGTGATAAGTGCCATTAATCTGGGAATGATATTTAGGAGGAACCTGTAGTTATCTTTATATACAGTAATTCAGGTAGTGATAAGAGTGGGAAATTCGTTTCTGTTAGCCTTCCTATAGCTTATACATGTGAGGTAGAGAAGGGTAAGGAACACCTTAGTATTCTCAAATTTCTCTTTTGCATAGGAAAACTGGTAAGTGACTGCAAAAAAAAGATTAGTTTATGTTCACAGTGAATGCTACATTAGTTTTTTGTTCTTCATGACCACTGAAAGGGGTAAAATTAAGTAACTACTTACAAAGAATGACAGTGATTAACACTATAGCTATTATTAGAATTATAAGCATTATAGGATAACTAGTATAGGATCACATATGTGATTGCCTGCTGATGTAAAAAAAGCAACAGGACTGGTGACATCCAGTAACACTGTAGGATGGCACAGCTTTACTGAACACATGTGCCTGACTGGAATCACAGACTTGCAAGACTTTTCCTGGCTGGAGAGTACTGTGCTGTGCTGTAGCCCTAGCTACTGTTTCCCTACACAGGCCAACAGGGAAACAAGCTGAGAAACGCAATCCCAGCAAGGTGCCACTTCGGGCAAACACAGTTGGTCACACACTGAAGAAATGCCATGCATGTTAGTTAACCGGTCAGCCGAAACTGCTGCCCATAGCAGTTTCTGCCCCGTTTATAGCTAGCTCTCTACAGCCATAAACAAGGAACAGGTAAGAGTTGTAGGCAGCCGCATGGAAGTTGTCTGAGGGTGGCTACAAGGACATTAATTTGAAGGCATGATTGCTTTTGCTGTAGGCAATCTACTCTAATCTCATACTCTGATCAGCTGCTAAGAAGTTCAAGAAAATTTTCAAAGCCAGATTTGTATCATCTGCATTTCAGTCTATTACTACTACAAATAACAGCAAATTACTGGAAAATATGATCACTGCTTTTATGTTTTGGCAGTATCATGTCACATCAATTTCTTCTGTATTGCAATGTTTTTTCTTGAACTTGGATAAATCTTCAACACAATGAAAGCAAAGGAAAATAACCACAGTTTAAGTAGGAAAAAATTACTATTAAGCTATAAAAATTGACAGAGGAACTGCTATTACTTAGAAGCTCTACTGAACTCTTGCAGAAAAAGGTGATCTAGCAACACACTGAAGAACAGTTTTCACTGAATAGAAAAACTGTGCTCTAGTTTTAGAGAAGTCCACGTTAGTTTTCCACAAACTCAAAAGTTGTTTCTGTTTTTTGGGATTCTAGCTGGTTTCTGCATGTACATACTTAATAACAGGATCAAACAAAGGAATTTTTAACTCTACAGCTTGATCCAAGAATTCTTGAACAAGTATTTCCAAACACCCTTTTAAAAAAAGTACTTGGGGATCGAGAGGTAGGGGGGAAAGACAGAGTGAGAGAGTAAGAACAAGAAACCCATCAACTGATTGCAGATCCATTTCGAGAACACAATTTTTACTTTAAAACTACTACTTCTACTTCAAAACTGTGAAAGCCAGACTAGGTCCCAGTTCCATTGTGAACTTTGATTTTTTTTTCCCTATGTATGTAAAGGAGAGTAAGGATAGGACAATGTCTGGTACTGAGCTCTGCTGCCAGTATTTTTCATTCACATCTTACCTATTTCAAAACAGGCATTAGCACCTCTGTCCAGAAGAAGACGCACAACTGCAAAATCAGCCACACTGGCAGCACACATCAGGGGAGTCCACCCAAACTGAAAGGTAGATTCTATGCTTATACCTGTCAAAATTTAAGATACTAAAATTATAAACTGTACCACAATAAACATGCATTTTATAAACCTTACTCTTAATATGTATCATTACAAAGGTTACACGCTGGTTGCGCTTAGTCTTAGGGAGAGAAGTCTCTTACACCATTTTCATTATTTTTAATATATCTTTATCTAGAATACCAGAAAACAACATTTAGAACTGACACCAAGGAATCCAAGAAGTCAAATACCACAGAAAGACTACATTAAAAAATATATAAGTAATAAATTTAGCAGCAAAAATAATTTGAGAGAAGTGCACAGCATCTCTGTTTTCTCCATTTACATGCAATAGTTTTCCTCAATCAAAATGAAAAATTTTGATTCTTGCTAAGCCAAGAGGACTGCTTTGGAAGCAACTTGCTCGTCAGGCTATTAAGATCATAGTGACCAGGGCTTTCCTGCTTCACAGCTCCTTGTCTTGCAAGACAGTTAACTTGCAGAAAGCACTATTGCGTCCAGTACCAACAAAATATTGTCTTGATAGAAAGAAGCATAGAAAATTACACCAGATTCAGTTACAGTCACCAGAGTTGTTGTTGCTCTTTACAATAGCTTTATCTTCCTTTGTGGCTAGAAGTAAGCTTGACAGACAGCCCTCCCAAATTCACAAAAACCAAGTACCAGACTGAGATACTCATCTGACAATTTTCAAATAAAAATCTCTATACCTTTTTGTAATAAGAGGAATCATCTTTCCTTCAATCCTTTCTCAAATATTACTTCCTCTATAACAGTTTCCATCAGCTGGTTCCATACTAGTCCAACAGTGATTATGGATAATCAAAAATACTTCTTTACAAGAGACAGCTGTGAAAAAACCCATAACTGTCCTAAGAAATTTGTGACAGTTGAGCTACATGCATACATTTTCATGCAAAATGCATATTTACTTTCCCTGCCTTGGTAGTTTGTCAAAGATATGCTCAGTGTAGCAACATAAAGCCATTAAAGCTGAGGGAGCAACAGGTCACCGCTCTGGGATTGATTCTTCAACTGTTTAAGATCACTGGAGTTACAAAAGCAATTCGTAAAGAGGTAACATTCAATGAAAGCCAGGTGTTGAAGAACTCTCACATCTGCACACCACAGAATTTATGATCAAATCTTCTTAGTAATTCATACATACTAGCTACATCCTTAATGTTACACCATACCAGTCTGTCTGCAAGACACAAAACATTTCATGAAAGCCCACAGCCAAGGTATATAAGGGGAGGCGGCAAGCATCCCTTAGCAGTCACCGCTGAACATCCTTGTAGATGAGCCACTTCAAGAATTTAGAAAGTCTGGTGTCCAACAGCCCACTGAAGTTACACTAGTAGGAAAGGAATATCAGAAAACTAGCACTCCATTAGCCTTAAGAAGTCCCTTTTCCTCTTAAGAAGAAAAGCAGTCCATGCAACTAGAGCTCCCATCTAGAGCTTTTTATTTTAATACGCATCTGAACAATAGTGACAAAAGATCTATTTGGCAGTCATATAGAGACTTATTAAAACTCTTGAGAAGGCAGGTTCCTCACTGTTTTCTTTACACTTAAAGCAGGCAGTATTTGACATGATGCTGGTGCTTTTTCTAAGTTTTAGAAGTAGAATGGTCTTTTTGGCAATGAAACATCAAAGCTGTGTTACAGCTTGTTTGTCCTGCATGGTCCCCTGCTGTCTTTGTAGTAACAGCCTTGAAGTACCACGCAGTGTGAAAGTCACAATGCAAACCGGCTAAAGTCTCAGAGGAAGGCAAAGAAAGGACTGAAAAAGTAACAGCCATGTTATTAATAACATGCATGGTTATAGGAGCTGCTGACTGAACTAGAAATGTGTTCTGTTGGTTACTACTCAGACTCTCTCATTACATGAGCTGTTCTTGAAGTACGCAGCGCTAGTTTAGCATTTAAAATGACCCTTAAGAAGTCCTGTAAGCCAACAGTGAAGCCTAGAAAAAAATTTCAAGTGAAAAGTCAGGCCAGATCCAATGGCCAGAGAGACGTGAGGCTGCTGCAGCTCCACACCCCCAGGTCCAACCAGTATTGATGCTGAGCAGCCACATACATACACCACCAGCCATATCAATCAACGCAGACAGCACCAATGGTCTCATCCCGCTCTCCTTTGGGATAGGTAATATCTCCTCCAGCTGCTTGCATCACAGACACACGGGCCTCTGACCCCGGGTCCCGCTCCTGCACCTGGCACATCCTTTCACTCACTCCTGTCTCTACAGTCGCTGGCACCCAGGCACAAGGGCCCTATGTCAGTCCTGGGAGTCCCTTCCTCTGAGTCCATAATTTGGGTTCCTGCTGGCCCTTGGGCCTCTCTGCTCCTCTGAGCTTGTGGAGATGGGCCTGTGATGGGCTGACGGCTTCCATGACAGGCCTGGGAGAAGCTGGGCCTTCGTATTATTTGGACTCCCCCACTTGCCATTATCTCTCTGTGTTCCTTTGTGGGCACGAGCAGAGGAGCTTTTCAGACATAACCTTACGTCCAGGAGGCAAAGCAGATACAATGCTCTTTCTTACAATCCCAGTAACAGATAAATACCTTCCTCTCTAACCAGGAATGGGGAAAAATACGTTCTGGCCCCATTTGAGCTCTACAGCAGAAACTATATGAAGCACGTGAAGAAAAAGAACAGCAAAGGAAGAATGATGTTCTTTCTGTGATTACTACTGTTTCTCTGGTATCTCAGATATTTTGTTGACTGTGGCTAATAATAGTTATGGTAGAAAGGCTGTTTTTATACAGAAAATATAACCTCAAATTCAAAGATTAACAAGACAATGCCTGAAGAGCCATGACCAACCTCTACAGACAGCTTTTTTGTGTTAAATAATTCCATGTTTGACACCAAAAAAAATAAGGCCTTGAAAAACTTTCATTTAGTTTAAGAATAGCTCTCAGCATTAGAATATATTCACATTCAGACCCAGTTTATCTGAAGGAAAAGTTCTAAAATGCTTGATTCTAGAAGCCTCTAATAGAAGTATCGATTTCTTTTTAGTTGGTCAGCACTTTGTGCTGTGGTTCCACAATACCTTAAAGCTGAGTTACACCAGAGCAGCTGATGTCTCCTGCTGCTGGGCCAGCCATAGTTCTCATCTGACTCAGGGTTCAGAGTCCTAAACTGGCTGAAACATTATACACAGACTCACGCCCCTCCCATAGTTTACTATTACTTTAATTCCCTGAACTGGCTCACAAAAGATCAGATGAGCTCCAGCACTTGTGCAAAGATAGGAGTGAAAGAGACTGCTGAATGAAAACAGGAAAGAGGATTTGACTGTAGCTATAGCTTTGATCAGTCTAAATTGTGATGAGGTCATAACTTTTAATTCCATTTGAGGAAAACTACCATATGAATTACATGGTGTTAAGTACTTATTTTACTCCCAAAGCAGATCAAAATGCCCAAGTCATCTTTCAACCTCCTACTTGCTTGCATTACCTTTTGTGACACCTACTTCAGAAACGTAGTATGTTGCCATTTTACAGGAGGGGTAAGAGAAGACATTGTGCTTGTCCATCTCCTGAAGGAGCTCTGTAAAACTGCCTCAGCACCAAAGATTCTTAAAGCAGAGGCTAAGCAAGTCAGAAGACAACATGTTCTTGCTCTCCCTGAAAGAATGGCCCCAACTGTTGCTAGGAAATCCACTTCCAACACACACCCTGAGCTTGCTAGAGTGTTGGTAGCAAACCTCCTACAAGCTCTACTGAACATACACTAAAGGCAACTTTGGAGGCAAAGATTTAATCTGAGTGAGCACCAATCCTCTGAAGGACAATGTTATATTTCTTTACAAACACCTCCCTGCTAGCGAGGCATTGCGTTCTACTGCGCTGCAGGACAGTACTAGATGGGTCAAAATTTACTGTTAATCATATTTTCAGGAAGTGATAGATTCTCTTGTGATACTGCTTTGTGCATTTCAGGACACTAGGCTACAGGAACCTTTGGCCTGACTTTACACTCTTCCAGATACCTGTCATCATCTTCCAACAGCATGGAACTGCTCTTTATGTACCAGCCATCAACACAGAAAGTGAACTACTGCTGTTTGGCTGAAATACAAGCAAATAAAAATGGATGGCTGTAACACAAAACAAATAAGCAATCACTAAGACACCACTAAAACCTCTACTTATACATAAGATCATATTTTCTCGAAGCAAGACAGAAGATGCATTTTGCTCAGTATTACACCCCTGTCTTTAAGTCTATGCAATCCTTTCTACTTACTTTAAAAACATTCCCCCACTGTAGTGAGAAACAGTAGTCTTCTAGAAAGGCAAGTGAAAAATCCATTGCTAACTAGGAAACTACTTTCTTCCAGCCATAAGACAGATTTTCTTCAGAGAACAAGCTCTTGGCTACTAAATCCTGCTTGCTTGCTGAAGCAGAACTCCCTGACAATTATCACTAGGCAGGTCAACTCAGTTATGCAGCTTTTGATTGCCATGGATGCTTCAGTAAGTGATCCAATCCTCCTAACACTGAATAACAGACGCACACTACAGTACAGACAAATACTGAGTAACAGAACAGGGAGAAAGGCTTTTAGTGTTAAGACAAACTACTTTTTAGTGACAAATGCCACATAAACCCTATTAGACCTTTAAGAACCACAAAATCTTTGTCCAGCTGATGTTGCCAGGACAGCAGCATTACACAGGGCACATACCAGAAACTTAACAGTGCTGGGGCGGGGGGGAAGGAATTTCCAAACGGGGGGACCACGAAACCAAAAAAAGCCAGCCTCCCCTTCCTCACCCCAGCAACCTTCAAAGCAAAAGACCACCCACTGAATTTTCACTCTCAATTTAAAACACCTCAAATTCAGTGTTTGTAATCGACATTTTCAGGTTAAAAATGCATCTAAAAACAAAGAAACACCTTATTTCATAGTTCACATGTTATAGTTTTCTCAATTTTCAGGGCTTCGGATTGACGAAAGAAATATAAATTAAAGGAAGTTGCTGGAATACCAAATGCTGAGTCATTGAAAAAGTAATTTCATCTCTAAAGTAAGAGTTTATATCCCGTACTGGAAGCATTCACATATTGTTACAAGCACTCAACACATTATTTTGAAACGAGAAACTCGGAAGCTTAAGAATTCTTGCCAAGTTCAATTACAAATATTCAACTTCATAACTGACTTTCCTCACCAGAGTTTAAGAGTTCTTCAATTAATGACACATCACCACGAAATAGAGCCTTCTTTAATGCTTCATTCTTGTCCGCCTGCAACATTTGATCCAACTGCTAGACAGGAAAAGAAAAGGTAAGTCAAAACCTAGAAACTGTTTCAAGGCAAAAACGACAGCTTGATTTCAGTATAAAAGCACTAAAGATCTCTGTGAGGACAAAGTAGAAAAAGGGGAGTGGGAGGGACAAGGTAAAACTTTGCTTCTTCCATCTCGGTAGACCTGCTTAGGGTCTACTGTAAAACATAAGTTTTAAAATTAACTTTTCCAAAAGGTTCCATTCTCTGAAAATGTAAATATCTTCTTCCTCAACAGACCTGCTATCCTCCTACGCTGCTCTCAGCTTTTCCTAATGCTATTCGATTTCTATTCAGATTATTTTGCATCAGATCCAGCTGAAGACTGCTGCTGGCATTATCTAGATTATACAAAACACTTTCTTACACCAATAAGTGAAGGACTATTCACTAGTTTCTTTGCAGAGAGAAAGCAGAGAGAAGCGTATATGGAAAGAAGTGACGTTTCCTGGTAAGTTTTGAAGTCATATCGTTAGAACTCAGAATTACACAGTTTTCCCCAGCACACTGTAGTCTATCTTTCCAAGAACTTTAGTAAAAACTTTAATAAGTGCTTCAAAAATCAAACAGTCAATATAATTTAGCCCTACTTTTGTTCTACTCAAGCCAACAATTTCCAAATAATGCAAATCTTTGGATAGGAACCTCAACTTAATGATCAAGCCCCTGAAAAACCAACTATAACCTTTAGCAAGAGTACTGCAAGTATTCAGCTCCTTCCATTTTCCAATCCCAGCCACGAGACAGACCAATGGCTACAAAGCCTTGCAGGATCTCCCTCTGCCTCACACTACCAGAGGCAGTAAAATCACTTAAATCTTCACGTTAGTGAGAAACAGCCTCAGAGATTTAATACATAAAACAGCTTCACAGGCCTCCAGTCACTTTCAAATTTATTCTTATGTTGAAGTAGGGTCGAGGGTCTCTTATTAAGGGAGAGAAAAGTTTTCTAAATAAAGCTCACGTTTTATGGAAGATGAGAAACCCCCCAAATTTAGGTTTCATTTACTCCTGGACGGAGGGTATTTCTTCCTAGGAAATAACCGCAGAGGAGGCGCCAGCCACCGCAGCCCCTCCGGAGGCCGCCTTCCTCCTCGGGGCCCGCCGCGCCCCACCCCCCTCACCGCAGCCCTAGGCCCAGGCCACCTCCCTCACGCTGCCCCGGCTCGGTGGCGCCGAGCCGCTCAACCCCACCTGCGGCTCCTGCCGCACGACGCCGATATCCCACCCGTCCTCCTCGCTGTCGCCCTCCTCGTCTCCCCCCGCCACGGCGCGAAACCCCCACAGCGGGCTGGTCATAGCGCCCGGCTCCGCGTGCCTCGCGGAGTCGCCGCCGCCGCCGCCGTCGCCGCCACGTCACGTGGCTTTCCGGCGCGCGCGGCGCGGCTGTCGCGAGGGGCTGTAACGGCCCGCCGCATGCTGGGGGCGTGGCGCGCGGCCGGCGGCGCCCCTCAGAGCAGCGGGGAGCGGGCGGGCGCGCTCCTCATGCCGGGGTAGACCAGGCCGCCTCTTGCTGGGCATGGGTTTCTGCGCTGGGCGTGGGTGGGTTGTGAGGGGAAGAAGGTCGCCTCGCCGGTGCTGGTGGTGACACTACAGCGTCAGGTAAAAGAAGGAGGTGAAACTTTGGGTTGTGAGTCTACAGGAATGTGACACGGCTTAGTAGTGGCTCAGTGGTTTTGTGGGGAGTGAGGTGACGCATCAGGGCTTTGTATGAAGTTCTCTCTCTAGATCCATGGTAAAAAAATAAGGTTTTCTCTCAAATTTCTGTCATCATAATACACCTAGCCCAAGAGGAGTCAGTTACACCACTAATGGGTATGCACGTGCGCTGTTCCACTGCCAAGCTCATGGTGGTGGCACTTGTGTGGGGAATGTTGAACAGCCGCCACTTAAAATGAGCCAAACTTACACCCTGCTCCCTCCCACCTGAGTACATACGGGCATTACTTTCAGAGCTGTGGTTGGATTTCATGGATGTCTTATCCGTCACAAGATTCACATGAAACTCTTTGAAAAGCAGATGGGGAACAACATTCTACATTTCATCCACAGGCAAAACTGTTTGTTGAGCTCACTGCAGACCATGCCCCAGTCTGAAATGAATTTGGCCTTCCACTGAATGAAAGGGAACAGAAGGGAAAAAGTCTGGTCTTGGAGAAGAGGCAGGTGCTAGTATGGAACGGGGAGTGTAGTCCTTGTGCCCATGACAGCGTAAAAGTGTAATTTTTGGGATGTTCATTTAAAAAAAAATATAAATTAATCTTAATCAGAAGGTGACTATGAAAAATGTCTTATTTTTTATTTTTTTTCTTTCTTTTTTTTGGTGCAATGCAATGTGTAAGGCAACTTTTACCATGTTAGGAACTTGCAGGTTAGCTAGAGCTGTGCTTAGAACATACTAAGTGCTATAAAAATGGCACTTATTAAAAAAACCCCATTGTCTGTATATTTCAATTGCGCACTCCTGATATTTTTAACAGCTGTTGTTCTGGATTTTAGTTGCTTTTCTGTAAAATATGACAACCTGTTTGCCTAAAAGTATTTTGAAAGTCAGGTTATTAATAATGAGGAACTCTGGTATAGAGCTAGCTGAACATTTTAAATGAACTCCCATGGAAGAAACTTCCAGTTCTGGAAACTTCATAGAAATGCAAAAACCTTTCCTTTCACACAGCCTCCCTAGAACAAAAGATGCTAAATTTGAGTCAACTGTAATACGTACCTTATATAAATGCTTAGCTTTATGTTCTTTTTTTGGTTTTACCTGCATATACTAAAGGTCTGTTTAAATTAGTTTGGTAATGAAGATATAACATTTAATGGATGTAATAATTAAACATTTTTGTAGCCTTGTCAGTTCTTATAAAACTGTAACTTTCATTCTTGGAGTTTTCAGCTTTTTGATCGCTGGCCTGAAGATTTCTCATGTCACTTTCTGCTTGCAGAGGAAAAGCAGAATTTATGGCATTGTCATGTAGCTTCTTTGTATCTATATGAGTCTACCAGTCCTCAGCATTCTATTCTCCATATCCAGGATCAAGCTTCCATAATATTCTGTTTGGCTCAGCCATGTTACTGAACCTGGGCTTGCTAGTAGAATTGGAATCTAAAACTAGAACCTGTAGCTGCTGAACTCTAAAGACTCTTTACAATTGACCCAGTGCAGTGCAAGAGAGTTGTTTCTAACTGGTGATGCTACTGTCTGTAGATCCCTTATTTTTAATACACTACAGATTATTTACTATTTGACAATTGTGATTTATTTGTCAGGTTTCAAAGTTTGAGATCGGTTGGTTGGTTTTTTTCTTCCCTTTTCTCTGTGCACCATCTCATGCACAGTTTAAAATGCCACAACAGACACTTCACATGCAACCTGCAGCAATGCTGCTGCTTTGTTCAAAGGCCACCTCTCTTTAAAAAGGTCGCCTTCAGTAACAGGCCTGCTAGTCCCTAGTACTACAAAGCAAACCACCTTTCAAAAACTTCACAGTGCAGAAGAGCCTTGCAGCCAGTGTACCTGATAGTTGTTTCAAATGTGAACATGCTGATCATGCAGGAGTTGATAGCAGGTGATCTCCCCTTGTGTGTTTGCTTGGAACTGTAAATCTGACGTTATTGTTGATGTGGACTCTCCCTCTTCTTTTTCAGGTTCTTCTTATGGCCTCAAGTTACGCCAGGGGAAGTTCAGGTTAGATATTAGGAAATATTTCTTTACTGAAAGGGTTGTCAGGCATTGGAATGGGCTGCCCAGGGAGGTGGTTGAGGCACCATCCCTGGAGGTATTCAAGAGAAGAGTTGACATGGTGCTCGGGAATATGGATTAGTGTTGGGTGGTGTGGTGGTGTGTGTGTGGGTTGTGTGTGGTGTGGTGTGTTTTGTTTTGTGTGTGTGTTGTTTTTATTTGTTTTTTTTTTGTTTGTTTGTTTTTCTTCATTGGTTGGACTAGATGATCTTAAAGGGTCCCTTCCAACCTAGGTGATTCTGTGATTCTGTGATTCTTGCTCCAGTTGATTTGTGACCTTGAAGTCTGTCTTCATTTTTCAGCTAAGCAGATTTTTCATTTTGGTTGATAGTATGGTAAGTTCTGGCAGTCATTCATATTTGCCAAATGTCAGTATATTTTCACTTACTCTGGTAGGAGCAGTTTCCAGCATCTTTTCCTCATTGCTATGCAGCATTCATTTTACATGCAGGAGGCAATTATAGAGTGGCTCAAGCTGGGAAAACATCTCAGAATAATTTCCTGTATCACAAGGGGCATCAGAATAAGCACTAAAAGCCAACCCTAAAATAAATACCTAATCTGTGTAGCCTAGCTCCGTGTACTTGCGTGTCAGCCAGTGCTAAATGTATCTATTAAAAATACAGTGAACAGTAAGGGTAGCAATCATGGGATACAGTAAATAACAGTATTCTTGTAAGAACCCATTTTTATTCTGAATAATAGAACTTCCTTAATACACTTTCCATCTGTCTTCAGCCACCCTCCTTGCTGGTCATACTTGCATTCAGACTTCAGCTTGTTTTTATTAATCAGCAGACTTTTAATCTTCATTCATGACTTCTGGTATTAAATAGTTTTCATTAGTTGTCTGAATTTCTTCTGTATTTTTATCTATACCTCATGCTTTGTCTCACATAGGACTATGCATGTATAGCTAAATTTGTATTCAAACATGGTTGCCAGAATATTCCAGAATATTGTAACTGGTTCAGTTTCCTCTGTTTTAGACCAAAAGGCTGAATCAGCAAATATTTAAGGGCTTTGACGTTGGGAAAGTAATGTTCTTGGGAGGAGAAACAGAACTGGTAAAGTTTTTGAGACAATGACTGTAAACTTTAACTACTCTAATAGCAGCAGCTAACACTTTAGAGGTTTAACAGCATTTTAGTGGAATTCTACATAATATTCGCTATCACAGCCACTCATCTGAGTATGCCCTTTCAGTACTATTCTTATGTAATTTTCACCTGTGGTAACATTACTTACAGTAAAAACTCAGTGATTCCTTATCTTAATGTTAACTAGATATTACTTTGACAAAGCTTAATTGGACTGTGCGACAACTGATAAAAGGTCTTGAACCCATTCCTTTTATGGTCTCCTAATTTGTTCATGCAGAGGAGGAAAGAAATCCTTGTGCAAGCAGTGGGCACTCCAGAGAGAAAGGACTTAGTAATTGTGAGAGAGTCTCATTCCCACAGACGAGTAATAGCTGTGAGTGTACTGAATTCACAATCTCCCAGTAAATTTTTATCTGGGGGATGGTGAAGTACCAGGGCAGGACATCCTATAGGAATTTGCATAATTTGCAAAAAGTCCCACAAAGTAGTACAGGTGATTACAATGTCACAGGTCACATTCATGAAAAAAATGGGACAAAAATGTACTTCACAGTAGTTTAGGTTGTCCTGATGAGTTTTAAGCTGACTTGTATATACCTGTAGCATCTCTTATTTTTAAGGTATTTCAAGTATTAAGACAGGCTAATATTACAAACTTTGACTCCAGACATTTATTCTGTAAATAAATTACTCTAGCATATATTCTGTAAAAAGCACTGAAGTGATCTGTGTCCTTTCTGTGATACGTGAAATCACCCTTTGTGTTAAACCAGTTTTAGTTTTGCCATCCTGGAGTTTTGTTATGAGCTGCTGCACCACGGCAAATTGAGTTATTTGTAGTTATTTCAGTCATTGTTCTAATGGATGTACAATAGATAGAAAGCATTTAATTTCAGCTGTTTTGCTTCTGAATATTCATTTTTACAGCTGTATTCATCCTATCCACTTAGCAAAATCTCTCTGGATAGTGCATGATGTAAAACTTTCGATCTGCTGCCAAAAGCTTGAGTGTAAATTGCATAGCAACTACTTTTCTGTTCATAAAATTTGCTTGTTTCCTGGTAGAAGCCTTAAATCAGTGTCAAAATGAGGCCGCATAAACTAATTAGTGGGGAATGGTGTAAACCTGAATCCTTTTCAGGAACCTTCTAGGTGCCAGTGTCATGAAAATATCTTATTATCATAATAATGTATAAAAAACCTAGAACAGGAATTAGGATGTTGAAGGTAATGTCTTTCTTAGTGTCAGGCACCTTTTTAGCTTCTTTCCATATAGCCTAGAAGCTTTGGTCTGTATAGCAAGTCCATGTCAGAATGATTCCTGCTATTACTAGATGCATCCTCTCTTTAAAAATTCCTCGTTCCTCCACTATCTCTCCTCCCTTCTATGCTATTTCTTCCCCTTAATCTTGACTGGCAGAACTCCCACTTCATTATCATGTTGCTGAATGCTGAGTACCTCCTTGGTTCTGCTTGTTCACTCTCTGCTGATCCTCAGGTGGCCACTTCTAACAGTAACGCCTGTCTCTTAGGAACGCAGGTGTTTGAGTACACGAATGGCTTTTTATATGATCAAGTTGTGCTTTGAACTTTCTACCCCATTTACCTTTTATTCTGATATATCACTTTATTGCTTTTGCCAAGATTGAAGGTTATCCAGAAATTTCAATATATTCACATATATAATATTTTTGTTTGTTGCCACATTCCTATTTCGCTCTGACCACTGTAGAAGGAATATGGCTTCTTGGAAAGGGACTGAATCGAAAGGTCTTTTCGCTTTGTTGGTTTTGATGGGATTTTTTTTCTTTTTTTCTTAGCAAAGCATGCAATCTAATTGTCATTTCTGCATTCTGAACCACCTTGCTATCATAGGTTTACCAGAAGATATTAAGTCTCTGTTTATCTCTTTTTTCTGGGGCTGCTGGGGCTGCTGGTCAGTAGTCGCTGAGCATTGTGACAACTCCCACATATACACGGTCTTCTTGGACTTGTTTTGCTTGAGTATTTTTAAAGTCAGGATGATGTTTTACATTATGGTCTGCGATGCTGGCTCTCCAAAGTGATATCAGTAATTCAGAGCTTCTCAAGCTTCACAGCTTCTCTTCTGAGAGGAACTGTTAAACCCCTCCCTGAATTCCTAGGATGTGCTAATTGGGCATTGCTACCAATTCCTTTTACCTCATTCATCTCTTCCAGCAATGTCAGCATCTCCTTTACATTTGCTTTAAGCTCTTCTGTTCGAGGGTAGTTGTGATACCATCCACATCCCCAGTGATACAAGCTAAAATTGTTACAAACACCAACATTTGGAACGTGTTCTGTGGGAAAACCATCCAAAGATGTTGCACTGTTTTCCAAACATCTTATACCTGCGTTCTTACACTACTCTCCAGACTTTTGTCCAGAAGCGTCTAACCATGGAAGAGACTTTTATGATCATTTCCGGGTACTGTGTCTCAGCTGGGCCAATAATGGGAAGCCATAAAACTTCCTTATTGGCCAGGTGCGAGCAGTTGTGCACTGGGGATGCCCTCGCTGTTTGGCTGTCTAAAGCAATGACTCTGATATTGCAGAGGAAGGTTTCTTCCCTCTAGTAAATCCCTAATACTCAAATAGCCACAGTCCAGCCTCCTGTGTGCCCATATTGAACCACGTTGTTACATAAGATCCTGTACGTGTATCTGTATCTTTTTCTCTCCGAGTCTCTAAACACTGATAAACTCCTTCATTCAAGTTGCTGTTGCCATAGATATAATGGTTCTCTTGTTACAAAAACCTTTTATTAGTCCCATTAGTTTTGGTGCATGAAATCTCAGAATTATCAGCAGGCACTAGTATATTAAAAACATACCTTCTGTATACTTTGTGCAGTAAAATCCTCAACAGTTCTTACCCACCATGGTATTGTAGAAATGCCCTGAGTCTTAATTATCCTGGATACCAGAACTATTCAGGTTATTGAAGATATGGTTTCTTCTCTGTTAATGCAGATGTGTAAGCTGCCAAAACAGCTATTTGCTCCAGAATTCTTTCTCATAACGCTTTCCTACAAAACTTACTTTGCACTAAACTTGTGGAATCCCAATTGCCCCAAGGCTCTGCAATGAACATATATACTTATGTCCCATATAATTGTTTCTTATGTTCCTCCTTGAAATACCCATTCCTGTAACAAGATCATCCAAACTTTCATGGAATGTATCTGAAATCCAGATGTCTATGAGGGGGAAGTGTGGCCGTGTGGCTTGCACTAATGACCCATGAGCATAGATTTCCTTGGCCGCATCACCCAATCGTAACTGACCTCCGATTGACCCTCTGGCTAACTTTCTGCAAAATCTCCACAGTCCCTTTTGGCAGAGAGCTCAGAGTGGTCATTTTAAGTAGATGGGTTTTCGTAATAGGCATATGTCCCTCTGTGACTTCAGCCACTTTAAGGTAGAGAGCCTAGTAGTCAAGAGCATTGTTTCGCCACCAAGCTGTTTCATTGTTTCTTAGTATCTCTACTTAAAAGCATATAGTAAGTAGCCTTATTTTGGTTACCACTTGGCATTGTGTCAAAAGAGACGTTGAGATGTATTGATTAACATCATGGGAATAGTATGAGGATTGTGGGACTACAGTATGGATGTATCTATCACAAGTGGACAAGTGATGTGTCGTAACTTGGAGAAGAGAGGGGAATGGTAATTTTCTGCGGTGGGGACCTATTTCTCTGATGGTGTTGCTGTACCAGTTGGTCCTGTCAATGGGATGTTCCTCTGTGATAACTTCACAGTCATTGTTTTTAACAGAAAACCAATCCTTTGCTCAATTAGGACAGCACTCTGTAGTAGTCTTTTTTCACCCTTGTCCTAAACTATTGTCCTAAATATTCCGAGGCTAAATACTGTCCTAAATATTCCCAAGCTAAATATTGTCCACCACTATTGTCCTAAATTTTGTGAATTGTATTCCCAGGCTAAATACTTTATTGTCCTCTCATATAGAATGAAAAGAAAACCCAGCTTGCAGGTGCTTTAATATTTTTAAATCAACTACTTGTTCCTTCAGAAAAGTTTTACATTTTTCACATAATTCAGTGAATTTGATTTTGCAGGGTTGTACAAAAATCCCCTTCCTCTCTTTCCAATTAGAGCTACTTATTGAATGCCTCATTACTATCACAGCATTAAAATCCTTCCTTTTTCCCATGGGTTGACAATTCCTAGCCATTTGTATTTATGCTGCTTATGGCAGTTGCTTGTTTACATCTGGAGTTCTGGCATCAGAAGTTTTAGCTGATGAGCCTGTGTAATTGCAAACCTTCTATCAAACACGCAAAGTGTATCGTTGATGCTAAAGTTCAATATTCTGACCTTTTTCAAAATCATTGGATGCAACAGTATTAAAGAATACTGGCAAGCTGGTGGAATTCCAGTCCAGCAGTAGCAAAGTTTAGGCAGTTTATTGTAGTTTACCCAACTCTTGACTTAATAGAATTAACTCGCAGCAGTGACACTTATGGGACTCTTACTATTGTTGTCATCTAGAAGAATGGACACAAGACAGTGTCCTTTAAATCTTATTTTTCTAAGAAGTTGATATTTCATCTGGGTGTTAGGTTATCAAATTTGTGATTCTGAGTTCAGGAAAGTCCTTGAGGAATGAATGGTCCTAGCAAGTCTCTTTTTTTGTTTGTTTGACTTTCTCCCTATGTATCTGATTTCTGTTATCTGGAGTGGGATGAACAAGTTTAGATACAGGTGACAATATAATTAAAGGCTGTATCATAATGCTGTAGGGAAAAAATACAAAATAAAGGAGTTCAATGTGATTGTTTTTTTTACTTTTGACTTTGTGGTGTTCACATAATACATTTTCGAAGTGTTTATATTCTAGTTCTTCTTAGGTTTGGAGTTTTTCAAAATTAAACACTGTAGATCCAAATAGTACAATGATGTGTAAAGGCTTCAGCAGAGATACAAATACGCTGCTCTTTCACCTTGCTTTTACCTACTCTGCTTCCCTGTTTATTCCTGCTTTTAATTGTCCTTTCCATCCCAACTCTGAAGAACAAGGTATGCTATTTCATTCACTCCTTTGTGTGAGAGAGTCTGTTGCCTCTCCAGTTGATCTTGCTTAATTTTACCAGGAGCTAAAAGTATCGCAGCAAGAAAGCTGTGTTATTATACAGTACCCATTAAGTTTTCATGTAGACTTATCCAAAGGAGGAAGAAGACAAGGTAGGGAAGGAAAGGAAGTTGGTCTTTGTACTGAGAGTAGAGGTGACATTTGGTCTCTACCAAGCAGAGGGCAAAGGAGGTTCCCTGTGTTAGCAGGAGAACAAGAGACCAGTGGACAGGGCAGACTCCAGTGCAGCTTGATAGTACTGACTGTTTGGAAGAACTTTTGAGATTTTCTCCATTTTGTAACAAGTCATCTCTTTTTCCTTGACCCCGTTCTTACATCAGTAACTAAATTTGAAGAAAGATAAATTCATGTAAACAACTTCTAACATGTCTCTTTTCCTTGTTTATTTTTACTCCCTTTTTTTTTTGTTTTCCAATCTCTTCATTTCTTGTGATGCAGCAAAACAGTTTTGGTAGGGCTTTTGGAAACAAGCAAAGAGTCTTGTTTATAGACTTTTTTCCCTACAAGATAACATTAAAAACACAAAAAGCATCTCTAGGCATTGCTTTGGCTAAAATAAGGTCAGATCAGTACATTAAGAATGGAATTTTTATGTTTTACTGGGCCGTGTTTATACTGAATGTAGAAGGCCTTTACACACTGAATCTTTAAAAAGAGCTAGGACTAAAAGAAAACTACAATATTGAAAATACATTTAAAAAATGTTCACTGGATTGTGATGATAGGAGTAGAATTGCAATCTGGAGCAGAAGAAAACAGGAACTCGGACACAGAGGACAATTATTTTCTATTTCAAATGCTTGTAGTTCTGTAAATATTTACAGAAAGCCAGTTTCATGGTGGTTAAGCATAATGAAAAACGACATCTTAAATGATGTTTTCATCATTCCTCATTAACTTTTTCTAGAAGATACACATCGTTCATACTGAAGTTGTAGCTTCCCCATTGGTATTGAATGCCAGAAACATCAGCATTCTAGTCTGGGATGACTCAAAAGCATTGAGTACCAGCTATTGCTGCATGAGGTGCTTACTGTGCTGTATGTAGACACTGATGACTGGCTGCTGATCTTTTACAGTAGGATTTCTATACCCACATATAAATAATATTTAGAGTCTTGAGTTTGATGTATGAAGATGTTTAGGTTTCTGCTGATTTCCATGGAAGCCGTGTATGCTTGCACATCAGAAAAAGTATTTAATACTGTATATTCAAGAGATGACATTTTTTCAGTGGTGTTCAGCATGCTGCTTGCGCGTACTTTACCTAATCTGTTAACCTTTGCAAAGCACTTTGAGATCTTAAAATTAAAGCAATTAAATAATTCTGAGATACAAAATTAAGTGCACTATGTTTTGTAACAAGTAGTAGATAAGAATCTGTTGGCAAGCCACGTAGATTTCCCCTGCAGTGTATCATACCAGGCTAATAAATATCAACACTGCCACTTCTGGTAACATTTTTTTAATGTTTTAATAATTTTGTTATGTTCTACAACATTTACCACTACTGTGATGTTTAATTTAATGGGTCTTGTTCATATTGGACCCATTTCTGTTGCAGTGTTATGACAAAACTCACCTGTACTGCTTTACAAATTGGGTTTAATAAAGGTGATCTAATTTGAAATCTTGTTGCTTGCTTCTTAATAAGATAATTTGGTCCTAGGCCTGCTTGCAGGAAAACCATGATTACTATTAATTTTAGTGGATGAGGCATATAAGTTGTGTGATGTAGTTCTGTGTTATATTACAGCAGTCTATAGAAGTACATTATTTCTTTAGCCTCTAATACAAAAAATGCCACTATCTGAAGTCAGTGGAAATTTGGTTGTCAGCCATGGAGATAGCAGTAGTTGGCACAGTTGTACAGAGAACTCTAATTCCAAGAGATAACAAAATTTAGTTTCCATATTTGTTATACAATTGTTCCATTTTTTTCATCTTTAGTCATAACATAGCGTTACAGTGTATTACACTCATTCATCTAGAGCAGCTCATGAGGTTTCTGCTTCTTTTTTTGCCCTGCCAGATGTTTATTTAAAAAAGAATGGAAGGTGGTAGCCTGTTACATGCTCCTAAACATGCGTTCTTCTGCACAGTGGTCTAAAACCATCTGTACCTGTTCATAGATAGGGGAAGACATAGCAGGAAAGAAAATACGTCACTGGTCTGTGTATGTTGTCAGGCTAATCGTTTCAGTGTAACAAAAATTGCCTAGTGCTCAAACTAACTCTTGAAATTAAACACGATGTGTAGGTTTAGGTGGCAAGTGCAGGAAAGTTGTAGTATTCTGTAAACCTTGACTCCATTCAAGACTATTAAATATGATTGTAAACTCTTTTTGATCCTAATCAGTTTAAGTTAGTAATTTTCTGTATGTATATTTGGTGTCCTATATCAAGAATAAACACTGGAAAAATACATTTTCAAAAAAGTGTTAAATATGACATTCAAACCTCATCTAACCCTCATCTATATCACCTAAACAGCATAGCATGAGTATTTACAAATAAATGAGCAGACAGCTGTGTTTGCTGAAAGAAACTGATTTTGTAAGAAATTAATATGACCTTTTAAGCATAATTTAGGCTTGAAGAGATTTAGCCTAGAAAAAAGGAATTAGATTTCTCCATTACATCTGGAAGTACATGATGTTAAGGTTATTTACACTTTCAAATAATTTAGAATTAATTTATCATTTTTTTCCTGCTTGCATTGTTTGTACTTTTGGTATGTAAATATGATTTCTCTTTGACATCTACTTGTTGTTCAGGCTTTTTTATTTGTATGCATTAACAAAATAGTCCTTTGTTTTATTTGCCTTTGACATCCACTGATCATTTTGTAACACGTTCTAATGTTATACCTGTGAGGTTACAAAGCCGCAAGTCACTGCGTGGAAAAGACCGTACCACAGTCAACAGCAAAGAGGCATGTCATGTCATGTCATGGCATGTCGTGGCTATTAACTGTCAATTTTAGAATGGCAGAGCCCCAAATAGCACAGGGACTATAATGCATAAGAGAAGGTATTGAGTATGTGTATATTCACAGAATATGCAATTACAACTCTGCCTTTTGCATGATTGTTTAGACCTGTCAGTCACTTTCATCTTTCCTGGAATGGAACCAAGATATTTTGCTTCCAACTGTTCTCCAGATCTGTGAGACAAAAGGTGGCGTAGTGAATATAGCGTCAAGGTAAGAGCAAAGAACTTCCTGTAGAGAGTGCATGGCGTGCTTGAAGGGCAGATTCCCTGTGAAATGATAGTTCCTAGATGGCTTTTAGTGGGAGTGCTTGCTTCTAGTATCCATACTGTCTAATTTCAGACTCTTCATTTTTATTTGAGAGAAAGCAATAAACAATCCTGTTGGATCAAGGAAAATTTTCTTGTTTGTCATTTTTGCCGACATAATTTAGTTTATTTAAATGCTGCCAACAGAAAGTCTAATGAGTCTTCTGCCTTGTTTTGCTCAAGTGTGAGTGGCCTTTTTCTTATGCAGAGGCACCTAACTTAAATTCCTATACAAATTCTTTTTGTCTAGGTGTCTCTGAAACTTAGAGCTATTGAGGAAACAGTTCACAACCTGGGAAGTTAGAGAGAAGCTAAAGAATTTCTGAAAAGATGATGTGTAGTTATCCATTGACTGATTTTCTTTTACCTTCTGTGGTTAGGCCAGGAAGCGAACAAAGACTTCTTGAGCTATGACCATGGCCATATTATGCCTGTAGGTCCATGCAGCACGTATACACAATATAGAGACTGCTCAAGTGATAGGTGTCTGAAAATCCCATCTCCATTTAGAATCATATTCTGACGTTTTTGAGAAAACCCCTGTTTTTGTATCATTAATTCAGTAAATGGGATATGTGAAGGCAGTAAATCAAGATGTGGTGGGCTAAATCTGTTTGTGCTCTGATGGGTGCATACTTGCAATTTTTGGATTTGGGCCAGGGGTAAGAATGGGACCACATCTTTTTGTCTGCATTTCTTAAATCTTGAAACAAGACTATATCTGAGGATGGGCATGGGTTCATACACTTGACACAATGCCATAACTGACTCAGAGGAAGAATTCTCAAAATCCGGCGTTAAATTGTCGTAACAGACCTCAAGAAGTCATCTAGCCCAACCCTTGCACTGAAACAAAATGCATTATACCTGTAACTTTCTTGACAGATATTTTGTGTAATTTGTCTTGAGAGGATGACCTGCAGTGCTTCCCTACCCTTAGAAGGGGAAGACTTTTCTGGTCCTCTTTATTGCAAGTTATGGTAGTTCTTGTTTTGGTAGACAGGAGGATCAATTGTCAATTTTTACAAGTATTTGAAAATTAAGAACATCACTCTTTAGATCTTCTCCCAGGCTGCAATCTTTTTCTTACTCTGTACCGTCCAGTAAATAGACTCAGTGCTTCAGCTGAGCTATAACTCCAGAGTCAAACTTAACAGCATAACTGCCTTGCATGGCCTATATATCCCAATTCTTTTAATACATTTCACAACTGTATTTGCATTTTTATCTCAACTTAGTTTGTTGAGTTATTGAATCTGAATTCCTGGGGTATTTTCCACAGAGCTAGGGGGGTATTCGTGCTTCTTCTTTGTGCCCTTGATTATTTATTTTTTTCCTTCCTACTTGGTGTTTCAGTCTTCCCTTATTTCACGCTATATTATTTCACATCACTTATATGATGTCCTTTGTCTTGTGTATTTGCTATGTATAGTTTCACACACTTTCTCCTCTTTATCAAGATCATTTTGCTTGCATTACAGATTTATTGGTTCTGAAACACTGGGCATGACACTTGAATTGTCTTCCTATAAAACACTGTTCCTGTTTGTAGCAGTGAGCAAAAAAGCAGATGTTCCTTTTTTTACCTTTGTTGTCTATTTCCTTTTTTATATCTGAGGTTTTAAATATGTATTTTCCTATCTAGTCACAAAAAAACCTTATCCGGAAAGAATGGGAAAAAATAGGTATTCATGACCTTGTAAATTTGAACCCGCATCTAATGATTTCAATGGCAACCAGTGATGTAAGTTCAAATGTAATGTATTCTGTTTAATGTTTTGGGGATGTAATTGTTAGGCATTCAAGATTTGCTACAGCTATGATTGTTTTGTAACTGTGGAGGAAGCATGTAGCTTTACACCATCAAAAAGTTACACCTTAATTTGTTCCTTAAGAAAAGATGTGATTTCCCAGTTTATTACACCATTTTTACAAAGATATAGCTATACAAATGCAAAAAAAGCCATTTTGACTACAACACTAAAATACACTTTAAAATGCCTAACTTCCTATAAGTTTAAAAAGCTTAGAAAGGTCTGTTTGACATTTTTAAACCTTCTACAAAGGGACAGAACGAATATTTTCAGACATGAATGCATAATGTTAAACACCTAAAGGATTTAATGTCTAATAAATTCCTAGCAGGTCCAGTGAGGAACTGTGTTACATGTGAGCACAAGATTTATTAGTACAGATCTTGGTTTGAGGAGTTTTTCTGCAAAACAGTGGTGTATGTCTGCTACACTGCTGTTGGAGAGGACCTCTGGGAAGAGGCTGCTTTTCATTACAGATGGGGTTTTGTGCTGGGATCAAGCAACCTAAACATCTAATTGCTCTATTGAACTGTTAAACTCACTGCCGTACTTGTTGCAATACTTCTGGGAGACTCTATTAAAACTGCAAGTATCTCTTGAAACAGTATTAAAAGTTTTCAACAGGTGATGGTATAAAAAAGATTAGTATTTTTTTTCCAGAAAACCTGAGGAATAAGGAAGAATTTTTTACTATACTTCTAGAAGCAATGAGTAATTATTAAGCCACTTCTAGTGATACAGTTAATGATCAAAACAGCAATGGCAAAAGTAAAATGAGACCAGTGGATTAAGTATAAAGAAAGGCAGTGTTTTCCATTTGGTAATGTAGTGTTCAGTTAACAGTGTTGAAACTGCTGTTTGAAAATAAATTGAATCAAAGGCCTTGTATGTGGACTAATGGATCTAATTGATCTAGAGATGATTAAAAGGCAAAAGAGATTTCCTATTGATTAGGTTGGGTTTTGTATCATGTGCTTTATCTTACTGAGATGTAGTGGAAACTTTAGAAACAACCCATTTGGTTCGGTTAAATATACTATTGTTTACCTTTCTCTGCCTTCATTCTTTCAGTACTTAAAAAAAATATAAAATTGCAGGAAGTAGCATGTAAGGGCCCTTTTTAGATAAATGATATCTGAAGCTTTCTGGGTTTTGCAAGCCTCTGACGGGTGTGGATCCTGGCTCCAGTTAGGCTGAATGATTCAGAAAAAATGTCAACCTCCTAGAAGAAAGCAAAGCATATTTTTTAACAGAAACTCAGCACCTGAAAGTCATGGATCGGACAGGGAAGTCTCACTCACTAGTTGCTCCTCTGTTGGAGCAGCACTGATCCACACCTGTTTGAATTTAATTTCTCATGCATATATTCCTGGGAATTCCACGAGTGGAATCAATTGGTCTCTGTGCATTTACAACTGATACAGCTACAGAGAAAATTTCAGCATTCCCTTCTCATGAGCTCTGTTATATGGAGGATATTCCTTTTTCACTGTTTTTTAGATCAACTTTTGGTTCTGGCATTAACAAGGTTGTTGCTGAGGGTCAGCTATGTCTGGATAGTGGTAAGTTACACTTTCTGTGTTTGCTTTTAAAAGGCTGCCTTCTTTTTGCAATGGAATCTGTTTGCTGTTCCTGCCTGCTGAAGCAGAGTGCTTATGACAAGCTACTGACTCAAGTTCATTGGATATAGAGAACGTGTTATACTGGGTGTAGGCACTTGGTGTTCTAGCTTCTGTTTTGAGGGTGAGTTTTCCCTCAGGCATTTGTAGTATAATACAGACATTTGCAGTTAGACAAGAAGGTGCTTGGATGGTAAAGAAATATCTCATAGCTTAGGAAAGCCTCCTCCTCATATGTTCAGAATTCAGTATTCCTATGACATTTCTCAAGACAGATATATTGGTTTCAGGGTTTGTTTTTTGTTTGGTTGGGTTTTTTACTGTTTATTGTATTTTTTTCCATCAATACCTACATGAAATGAAGTGTGTCAGCCATACTAGTAGAGTTTTAACTGTGTCTTTCAGCATAGTATCCATTTAAAAATTCTCTTTTAATTTCATTTCCTGGCTTAATCTTTGAAGAATAAAAGTTAATTATTTCTGTTACTCCCTTTCTACTAGCCTTCAGTGTTTCTGCTTTCCCATCAGCATCTATACGGAGTTCAGGGAACACAATCTTCAACTGTTTTTTCTAGCTTTGGTCTTTTTATTGGTGTTCTTAATTATCTTGTCTCTTAAGGAAGGAGATAAGAAATCACAACACACCTCTGTTTAACTTCTTCTTTCTGAAAATCACAAATGTCTACTGTTTCTGAGTTCTCTCTTCTTATGCATCCCATACATCCTCCTGTCCTCCCAGGTGTGCCCTAACTGGGTGGACCTGCTCTTTCAAAAGCAGGTTTGGTCTGCTTTACTCGGAGAAGCACAAAGCTGGCTGAGGTTGGGAAAAGGATGAGCTAAGAGGCGCATCTAATATGCATCCTGCTGCCTCTTCTTGTTACAGGTTTTCTCACAATCTGAAAGCTCGCCTCACTTATTTGTTGTATCTTATCTTCAAACTGGAAGCAGTTTGAGGAAAGAGGGCATAATTTTCTTTGTGTTTGTGTTCAGCAGAATCCTGATTTAGCTGACTGTAGGTGGTATCACAATAATAGGGAAAACAACTTATAAAGTACTAGAGTAAATACACTGAAAATATCTCTTTTTTTCTGACTTAAAAAATGAAATTATTGTATGGCCAATGGATGCATAAGTGTTCCTATTCTTTAGTTTTCTTGCTAGTACTCAGATGTTGTTTCTTATTTTCTAGCTCTAAAAGGAGAGTCTAAAAAGGTACTGTATTTCTGTCAGAATAAGATTGTCTTAATTTGTGTCAATAAAAATGTCTTTAGTTTCATGCAGCCAAATGCATATGAGAGACTAATCTACTGTGGCTGCCAACCCTAGCCAGGATCCTGTACAGGATGTCACAGCGAAAACAGAAGAAACAGAATGTTTTGTGATAGACTGCATATCCTAGATGTTGCCTCCTAAATTCATATAAATAGAGATTGTCTTAAGACAAAGACATTTCAGATTCTGATAAAGAACCAGTGTAAAGGCATTAAATATTTCCCTTTCTATGTAAATACCTGTTGGTGTCCTGAGCTCTTGTAAGCTTAAAAAAGTTGTGGGTCATTGACTTTCACAGCTTAATTATGTGTTAAATAACAAAAGCATTTCCTCTTACTTGTATATCTTGTGCAAAAGTGTAAACAGAAGGGCTTGATATTCTTTGTCTTTCCCATATAGTATTTCAAATACATCATTTTTAATTTTTCTCTAAATTCTACTCTGTTGTTGCATTATTTCTGAGAAAAGGTGAATGAGACTGAAACAAATATTTGATGGGAAATTGGTACTTTTCTCTATAATATAATGAAATATTTTAATTACTAGTTTCTATCTCATAACTTAGACTTACACCTTGTGTTGTCCAATCCTGTTTCATTGTGCTGGCTACAATTAGACCCACAGCTGGTTCTTTCCCTGAATGGTTATACTAATTTATAACCCATTAGAGTGCATGAATAGATCATATTGTTCCTTTCATACTGGCACAGGGAAGTGTAAATTAAGTTTTTGTATGCCAGCAAGGGAGAAGTCTATCCAAGGGTAGAGTATTAAATTCCTATTTTTAATTTCTGCTATAAATGCAGTTAGAGAAAACTGTTATATCTGCAAATATTTTCCATTTCTTAAATTAATAAAACCAATGGGTGAGTTATAATTATTTTTGTGTATACCTGGCTTTTTCAAATTCTACTTTAAAAATATTGTGAATATTGGCTGTTTTGGGAGGTAATTATGAGCATATTTGGGTAACATTTGTCCACTTAAAGCTGACATTAAACAATATAATAATTCTTATTGTAGCTAGCTAATTATAGAAACCCCTGGGTAGGAACATAAAAATGAACTTATAAAAGAGCCTTTGTAGATTCTAGGGTCTAATCCGAAAATGCTTTCTCCCATAAACTCTTTGGAACTGTTTGAATCTGTCATTTCAATGCTCAATGCAGTTAAATTAATCTTTTTTTTTTTCTTATTTTCTATCAAACCCCTTTGTTATCTCCTCTCTCCAGTCTCATACTAAAAACCAGTGATATTATCCAGTCTCCCATTCTGCTGTGGGAAGAAACTGAAACACATGCCAAGTTTGTGTGTTTTGGTTTTTTTTTCTTCTTCTGTCAAGAGTACCTTTCCTTTCAGAAAAAAACCTCATCATTCTTCATTTGAAAGATAGAGTTCAAGTGAAAGATTGCAACTTGGGTTCCAATAAGTAGCTCATGACTGTGGGTGCTTGGCTGTCTTCAAGTGGAACAGCTTTAGCTGAGCAAACTCAAAAGACTTATCTCAGAGTGATCACCCAGGTACAACTCTTACCGTGTGGGAAATTATGGTTCAAGTTCATGGTCAGAACTTAGTGGAGAATGAATTTCATCATTATTTTTTTCAGTCTTTGCAAAACTCCTTAATCTTTGGTTGACCAGCTTTTTATTCCTTCAGGTATCAGCCATAATATCATCTGTATGTACAGTTTGGGTTCTTATTAAATAACTAAGTGAAAAGTCAGGGGCCTAAGTTGCTTTATATGCCCTTAATGTCACTTACTCCCTTATTTTTGCAGTGTAACTGTGATAGCCAGTATTTTACAATAAGCCTTAATTTTCCTAGAACTCTGGGAAGTATTTTTTGGCCTGCAGCATCTGGAGGTGTGCAGCATTGAATCTTTTTGCAGGTTTGCTTGCAACAGCAGCAGGCTAGGCTTGATGATCAAGCTTTATCGTCTGGTGATTTAGCAATTTTTATTAAAAAGTGCCATCAGAGTTCTTAAATCTCAGGGATTCCTTCTTAATTGGAGGAAGGCGTATTTCAAGCAGTTCTGTGGACAACTTCTTGAAGGCTGATAGCTGTTTTGTCACTGATACTACTGTGCTGTGACTATCCAATAGGATTCTTACCTTCCTGTAATGTAACATTTTTTTCTTGCAGGAAAGTCATAAAGTATTTTGTAAAGAAAAAAAAAAAGCAGTTACCTTCCATAGCTATGTAATGATGGTTTTCTCTTACTATCACTTATGTGATAGTAAACTGTACATAAGTTTACTCAAATCCAAAGGTCTTGCTTTTGCCATCAAAAATCTTAACTATTTAAAATACAGCTGCACCTGTTTGGCTTAGCACAAGTAGCTGCAAGATCCCATGATGAGAAACACTTTTCACCTCATAAATTTTCCATTGTGTCCAATGTGAAAGGTTTTTAATTAAACTCAGTAACTCATAATATTCTAATATTCTGCTGTCAGCTGCCATTAAAAAAAAAAAAAAGACATCACTTCTCATTTTGGCTGGGAGAAAATCCTTTGTGAAAATGTCAGTCAGCGAGCCCAATCCTTGTTCTTTTGTACTTGAAAACATTATAGGTTTTCTGAAGCCTGACTAAACACAGGGACTTTAACCTACTAACCTGAATCTCAGCATGTCCTCTGGAAATGGGGTAGACGTGGGCTGAGAATGCTGAGAAAACTGCATGGAGAACGGGGGATTGTATGCCACCCGGCCTTTTATCTTCATGCGGAGTGCTGTCTGCCCCCTTTCCCTTCACAGTGAGCTCAAAGTCCTTTGGTGTCTTTAGGGGGTCGGTTATGCCTTCTTTATTTTTTATTTTTATTCTGAAGGTTGAGGCAACTTCCTTACTGAAAAGGCAATTGCAGGGGCAATTCTAGGCTATTTCAAAACAAGAAAAAAACACCAAGTCTTACAGTTCTTCTGTAACTTCAGTAATGGTGGTGTTTGCTTCAAATTTTTTCCATTAAGCTCAGAAAATATTTGGACCCATATGGAATTATTTAGGCAAGAATAGCATACACCAAACTAAGCACACTTCGAAAAAGCAGTGGGTTAAGGATTCATTGCACTGCATGGATTCACATGGCAGAGTTTATACTGCATGGTCTTTGTGGTAAGATTCCAGTAAAGAAGATGCCAATCTCAGTGCTCTGTCAGGAACTCAAACTCTTTCTCTTTTAAACAGTTGTAAATAATTAAGCACTTTTTGTTATGCACTAAGTGATTCAATAATCTTTGTTGCTCAACTGTTTAAGATTGCCGGCATGTACGCTTTATTGAGTCATAGAAGGTATCAGTCTTGGATTTTTGCCCTTTCAACCTCAATAATGTCATTGTTCTAGAATAATTACATGACAGTACGAAGAGGAAGAAGTTAAAGCTATCTTTGGAAACATAAACCTTGCAACCTTGTCAGACTTGGATTCTCAGCTCTTAACTCCTCTCATGTTTATTCTAGACTAAAAGCAAACAAACCTAAGTCTTCAGAAAACCTTGTGCAGCTCATTTTCTACTGCAGCTTCCAAAGAACCAAATACATTTTATCAAGTGTACAGTGCGCAATTGTGCCCCTGCATCTAATAACTGTTCTGTTATATTGCTGCATTGTCTTGATTCAAAGTTATTTTTTTCATTAGCTTCAATGTTTGTCAACAGTGTCTCCTTTTTTTCTTTCTTTTTTTCTTTTTTTTTTCTTCTTTTTTTTAATGCAGGTGTCCTATCTACCAGCACAATTCTAACTTCTGATTAAGCTGTGTCCGAACTGACAAAACCCTCCACAAGTCTTGGTATTATGAGGGTTACTACCAGCAGGGCTTTCACCATTTTAACAAATCTTTAAGAATTCATGCTTAAAAATTAGTAGTATGAATTTCTTATGTAATCAATGCCACAGTCTAAACTTCCTCTTCTCAGATTCTAGTTCCTTTAGGACTTTATTTGATGTAAGCTTAGTCAGCAAGGCCTCAGTGAGTATTTTGGTAGCTCATATAGCAAGGTAGATCAAGGTGACACTTCATCAGATCTAAAAGTTTTTACTGGTTTTGATGCACTGGGGTTCCTCCATCAGTAAAAATAGAAGTGGGTTGTCACATAATCCTGTGCTTCTGAATGAAATTATACATTTTTGCTTCCCTTATTCTGCATCAACAATTTCAAAAGGCTTAAAAATACCTTCCAGTTTAAAAAGATATTCTTGCAGTTGTTATTAACTTCATAGAACAAATGGCAGCATATGAACATGTCTGACTTTTATCTGATGATTCCTACTAGTGTGATCTTATAATTTTTGTTGAAAATTCTGTGCAATGCTTTGAGTCTGGAGTGTCTGTAGAGTCAACTTCTGCAAATTCAGTATGAGTTGCACTAAACACCAACACACAGCCATTCTGTTCTTATATCAGGCCTGTTATGTATTCATCACTCTTTTCCCTTTCATGATAACCATTTAAGAGCTTATCAAAATGTGGTCTTCAGCCCATTTTGCCTCTCCAGCATGAAAGGTCTGGTACTTTCCCAGTACTTCACTTCCCAGCTCCGTACCTTGTATCACAGAAATACATACCTGTTAGAAAATCTGCTTAATTTCCCTGGAATATGAAACTGTTTTCAGGATTTATTGAGACTATGCATTGAAATGACAGCCAGATACTGATGATGCAGTGTGGGAAAGCATAAATGACTCTGCTTGCCAAAAGTATCCAGTGTGCACAGATTAAGAATGTTAATCTGCAAATACTGAAAGCATTGGTTAAAGCGATTTTAGCAGTATTAAGACAATGCATTGGGATACAGTTTTTGCTCGTGTAAATGGATCCAGCAACTGTCAAGCTGGCATCTTCTGCATCTAAAAATAAAATATTCTGTCCATCTGTATTCTAAAAGTATTACAAATGTGGTCTCAAAATTTGCCTGGTAAATATCTGTTAATAATTTACTTTTTTTTTTTTCTAATGAATGCTGCTGTAGCTTTTATCTTGGTTATGATTCAGTTTTCATTGTGTTTCCTGGGAATAGAGAAGCTCTTGAGAATT